>JBBGZY010000474.1:1632500-1937500 GCA_037952925.1 Lithobates clamitans | reverse complement strand
GACATTTTGACAGCTCGGCATCTGCGGGGATCGGCGTATAACACGCACCTGCGACTTTCCCCTGATTTTAAGGGGAAAAAAGTGCGTGTTATACGCCGATAAATACGGTAGTTATATCTATATATATAGATATATATAGATATATATAGATATATATAGATATATATATATATACTGTATATATACCTTTGGTTATATATTAGTGTTTATGGTATGTACTCTATATCAAGGTTTACAGCTGCACAATATCATACATTTGATCACTTCATATGTTGATCTGTGAGTGATACATAGAAGTGTGCCAGCTGGCTTTACAAATACATTTTTTATTGCACTGACGCATTTTGTTTATTTTTTTTTTCATTGGCTAGAGTAGAAAATAATTCATAACTCATACATTGTTACCTCTCACGCTAACTACAAGATACAACTCAACAGCAGCATGAAGAAATAATCATGATTGAGTACAAAAAAAGTAAAGAAAGCTCAAGTTGGTTACAGCAAAGCTGCAAAATCAACGATAAATGTAACTATGGACATGCCATTATTTTCCCACTGCAATGTTATGTGATCAATACTTGGCTATTTTAAAACTAAAGGCCTTTTCAGTGTGACTTTGGTGTGTTTTTAGTGATCATAGGGATATTCAAGTGTTATAACTGTAAACCAGCCTTTTTTAACCAGGGTGCCCAGGCACCTTGGGGTACCTTGAGGTTTCTGCAAGGGTGACTTGGCAAAATGCCCAAAAATTGTATACAAGCCAGCATGTGGATCAAGCCTGCTTTTTAGTTACACAAAGCCATAGATTTTCATTGGGCACAATTAAAACCTTCTAGCCTCTAGAATCCTAACAACCAATGGCATCATCAGTTGATATGGAGGATGTCAGTTGCCTGCACAGCATCCTTGTTCGACCCTCCCCTGCCCCTCTCTATCAGCTTTGGGGTCTCATTAGCTACAGTAAGTGATGGAGAAAAACTGAGGGAGAAGAGAATAATTGGAAGTCAGTAGCAGTTTACCCACTTGAGCCCCGGACCATTATGCTGCCTAAGGACCAGAGGTCTTTTTCCAATTTGGCACTGCGTCGCTTTAACTGCTAATTGCGCGGTCATGCAATGCTGTACCCAAACGAAATTTGCGTCCTTTTCTTCCCACAAATAGAGCTTTCTTTTGATGGTATTTGATCACCTCTGCGGTTTTTATTTTTTGCGCTATAAACGGAAAAAGACCGAAAATTTTGAAAAAAAATGATATTTTCTACTTTTTGTTATAAAAAAAATCCAATAAACTAAATTTTAGTCATACATTTAGGCCAAAATGTATTCGGCCACATGTCTTTGGTAAAAAAAATGTCAATAAGCGTATATTTATTGGTTTGCGCAAAAGTTATAGCGTCTACAAACTAGGGTACATTTTCTGGAATTTACACAGCTTTTAGTTTATGACTGCCTATGTCATTTCTTGAGGTGCTAAAATGGCAGGGCAGTACAAAACCCCCCCAAATGACCCCATTTTGGAAAGTAGACACCCCAAGGAAATTGCTGAGAGGCATGTTGAACCCATTGAATATTTATTTTTTTTGTCCCAAGTGATTGAAAAATGACAAAAAAAAAAAAAATATTTACAAAAAGTCGTCACTAAATGATATATTGCTCACACAGGCCATGGGCCTATGTGGAATTGCACCCCAAAATACATTCTGCTGCTTCTCCTGAGTATGGGGATACCACATGTGTGGGACTTTTTGGGAGCCTAGCCGCGTACGGGGCCCCGAAAACCAATCACCGCCTTCAGGATTTCTAAGGGTGTAAATTTTTGCTTTCACTCTTCACTGCCTATCACAGTTTCGGAGGCCATGGAATGCCAAGATGGCACAAAACCCCCCAAAATGACCCCATTTTGGAAAGTAGACACCCCAAGCTATTTGCTGAGAGGCATATTGAGTCCATGGAATATTTTATATTTTGACACAAGTTGCGGGAAAGTGACACTTTTTTTTTTTTTTTTTTTTTTTTTTCATAAAGTTGTCACTAAATGATATATTGCTCACACAGGCCATGGGCATATGTGGAATTGCACCCCAAAATACATTTAGCTGCTTCTCCTGAGTATGGGGATACCACATGTGTGGGACTTTTTGGGAGCCTAGCCGCGTACTGGACCCCGAAAACCAATCACTGCCTTCAGGATTTCTAAGGGTGAAAATTTTTGATTTCACTCTTTACTGCCTATCACAGTTTCGGAGGCCATGGAATGCCCAGGTGGCACAAAACCCCCCCAAATTACCCCATTTTGGAAAGTAGACACCCCAAGCTATTTGCTGAAAGGCATGGTGAGTATTTTGCAGCTCTCATTTGTTTTTGAAAATGAAGAAAGACAAGAAAAAACATTTTTTTTTTTCTTTTTTCAATTTTCAAAACTTTGTGACAAAAAGTGAGGTCTGCAAAATACTCACTATACCTCTCAGCAAATAGCTTGGGGTGTCTACTTTCCAAAATGGGGTCATTTGGGGGGGTTTTGTGCCACCTGGGCATTCCATGGCCTCCGAAACTGTGATAGGCAGTGAAGAGTGAAATCAAAAATTCACGCCCTTAGAAAGCCTGAAGGCGGTGCTTGGTTTTCGGGGTCCCGTACGCGGCTAGGCTCCCAAAAAGTCTCACACATGTGGTATCCCCGTACTCAGGAGAAGCAGCAGAATGTATTTTGGGGTGTAATTTCACATATTTCCATGGCATGTTTGAGCAATATATCATTTAGTGACAACTTTGTGCAAAAAAAAAAAAAAAAATTTGTCTCTTTCCCGCAACTTGTGTCGCAATATAAAATATTCCATGGACTCGACATGCCTCTCAGCAAATAGCTTGGGGTGTCTACTTTCCAAAATGGGGTCATTTGGGGGGGTTTTGAACTGTCCTGGCATTTTATGCACAACATTTAGAAGCTTATGTCACACATCACCCACTCTTCTAACCACTTGAAGACAAAGCCCTTTCTGACACTTATTGTTTACATGAAAAAGTTTTTTTTTTTTGCAAAAAAATTACTTTGAACCCCCAAACATTATATATTTTTTTAAAGCAAATGCCCTACAGATTAAAATGGTGGGTGTTTCATTTTTTTTTTCACACAGTAATTGCGCAGCGATTTTTCAAACGCATTTTTTGGGGAAAAAACACACTTTTTTTAATTTTAATGCACTAAAACACACTATATTGCCCAAATGTTTGATGAAATAAAAAAGATGATCTTAGGCCGAGTACATGGATACCAAACATGACATGCTTTAAAATTGCGCACAAACGTGCAGTGGCAACAAAATAAATACATGTTTAAAAGCCTTCAAAAGCCTTTACAGGTTACCACTTTAGATTTACAGAGGAGGTCTACTGGAAAAATTACTGCACTCGATCTGGCCTTCGCGGTGATACCTCACATGCATGGTGCAATTGCTGTTTACGTTTGACGACAGACCGCCGCTTGCGTTCGCCTTAGCGCGAGAGCAGGGGGCGATAGGGGTGTTTTTTTTTTTTGTTTTTTTTTCTTTATTATTTTTTTGCTTTTTTAATCTTACTTTTAAACTGTTCCTTTCATATTTTTTTTTTTTAATCATTTTTATTGTTATCTCGGGGAATGTAAATATCCCCTATGATAGCAATAGGTAGTGACAGGTACTCTTTTTTGAAAAAATTGTGGTCTATTAGACCCTAGATCTCTCCTCTGCCCTCAAAGCATCTGACCACACCAAGATCGGTGTGATAAAATGCTTCCCCAATTTCCCAATGGCGCTATTTACATCCGGCGAAATCTAAGTCATGAAATACTCGTAGCTTCCGGTTTCTTAGGCCATAGAGATGTTTGGAGCCACTGATCAGCTCTATGGTCAGCTGGCTGAATCACCGGCTGCATTCTCAGGTTCCCTGTTGAGACAGGAGAGCCAGAGAAAAACACGGAAGACGGTGGGGGGGGGGGCATTCCCTCCCACGGCTTGTAAAAGCAGTCTAGAGGCTAATTAGCCGCTAGGATTGCTTTTACATGAAAGCCGACCGCTGGCTGAAAAGAATCATACCAAGATGATACCTAAACCTGCAGGCATCATTCTGGTATAACCACTCAAAGTCGTGAATGGCGTACCTGAAGACAAAAAAATGGTTAACAATGGTTAACAATAAAGCACAGTAAAGTGTAAATAATTACACACCTGAAAAACAAACATGATAAAACATAATAACAATAACAATAACAATAAAACATTGCAGAATAGAATACAGTAAAAAAGAGCAGAACAATAGAGAGAGAGAATAGAGAGAGAGAGAACAATAAAACAACAACTATTTTTTTTTATTTCATATTTTTTTTTTTTTTACACTTTTTTTGTAACTAACTTTTATAACGGTAACCGGTTCCAGGTTCGGGTCTCTCAAAATGCGATGGCATCTTGGGAGACCCTGTGAAATGGCGCCTAGTCTGTGCAATGCTGTACCCTACGCTAATACTCAACTAGTGAATGGTAGCGTTCAAAACATTCACCAATGCAAAGACCAGGATTGTCAGGACAGGAGGGACAATAATAGTGGGCGTCACGCCTATATCCGCGCTTGCTGCAGACACGACATCTTTTTTGGGGGGTTCGTTGGGTAGGGGTACTCGGGAGGACATAAAAATGCCTCTCATGCAGCCGACTGCATTTGGTTGGGGATGTGAATGGGGGAAGTACGGGCGCTGCAGAAGCGGTGGGTTCCCAAATAGGATTGGCGAATGCAGCAGGAAGGGCACTATGGGCACGACGGGCCTGTGTTTGTCTTTTTGGTGGCAGCGGGACACTACTTGTGCTTGCCACCTCACCAGCTTGAACTGCACTTATGGGACTCGCCACGTCACCACGTGTTACTGCAGTGCTGGTTTGACTACGACCGGGGTGTACTAGGCCTCTGGTGCTTGCCAGTTCACCAAAACGCTACAAAAAAAACTGTTAGCGATCGCAGGGATCAGGCCTGACTCTGTGAACGCTGCAGTTATGCGTTTAGTGTTTTGTAAGTGACAGTGATCGATCGATACTGCACTTGGGTGGGCTGGGCCGGGCCGGGCGGAGGGGCAAAACGCAGGTGCTAGCAGGTATCTGGGCTGATTCCGCTAACACTGCGTTTTTGGGAACCCTAAACTGCTGGTGACGCTAGTATAGATCTGATCGGATCAGATATTGATGCGATCAGATACTATACCACTAAGGGAGGTGTACGGTGTGTGCGTGGGTGTTAGCGGTACTGGCGCTAATCTGACGCTGCCTGGGGCTGGTGCTTGCCAGTTCACCAAAATACTACCAAAAAAACTGTTAGCGATCGCAGGGATCAGGCCTGACTCTGCGAACGCTGCAGTTATGCGTTTAGTGTTTTGTAAGTGTCAGTGATCGATCGATACTGCACTTGGGTGGGCTGGGCTGGGCCGGGCGGAGGGGCAAAACGCAGGTGCTAGCAGGTATCTGGGCTGATTCCGCTAACACTGCGTTTTTGGGAACCCTAAACTGCTGGGGACGCTAGTATAGATCTGATCGGATCAGATATTGATCCGTTCAGATACTATACCACTAAGGGAGGCGTATGCTGCGTGCGTGGGTGTTAGCGGTACTGGCGCTAACCTGACGCCTGGGGCTGGTGCTTGCCAGTTCACCAAAATGCTACCAAAAAAACTGTTAGCGATCGCAGGGATCAGGCCTGACTCTGCGAACGCTGCAGTTATGCGTTTAGTGTTTTGTAAGTGACAGTGATCGATCGATACTGCACTTGGGTGGGCTGGGCCGGGCCGGGCGGAGGGGTAAAACGCAGGTGCTAGCGGGTATCTGGGCTGATCCCGCTAACACTGCGTTTTTGGGAACCCTAAACTGCTGGGGACGCTAGTATAGATCTGATCGGATCAGATATTGATCCGATCAGATACTATACCACTAAGGGAGGCGCATGCTGCATGCGTGGGTGTTAGCGGTACTGGCGCTAATCTGACGCTGCCTGGGGCGACGCATATCACCGCCGGGCGATCGGGGGGCTAAACCTTTATTCGGTAATAAACGGCGGGTGCCCTGACACTATAAAAAATAAACAAACTAACCAGCGTCAACCGTAACGGTTATACGGTGATCAGTGGTGAAAGGGTTAACTAGGGGGCAATCAAGGGGTTAAAACATTTATTAGGTAGTATATGGGGGTCCCTGTCGCTATAAAACGCTGACGGCGAACCTAAATATTTACCTCACTAACTAGCGTCACCAGCGACACTAATACAGCGATCAGAAAAATGATCGCTTAGTGACACTGGTGACAGGGGGTGATCAAGGGGTTAAAACTTTATTAGGGGGGGTTAGGGGGGT
This sequence comes from Lithobates clamitans, assembly GCA_037952925.1. NCBI lineage: Eukaryota > Metazoa > Chordata > Amphibia > Anura > Ranidae > Lithobates > Lithobates clamitans. The sequence goes on along the minus strand of JBBGZY010000474.1, from coordinate 1,931,142 downwards.
ACCCTAGACCTAAAGGGGGGTAATACTAACTGCCCTAACACACTTACTGTCACAAACTGACACTATGCAGTAATCAGAAAAAAAAACAAAAACTGCTGGTGTCAGTTTGTGACGGGGGGGGGGGGTGATTGGGGGGGGGATCGGGGGGCGATCGGGGGGGGGATCGGGGTGTTTTGTGTGCCTGGCATGTTCTACTGTGTGTGTGTGTGTTTGTGCACTCACATTGATGTCTTCTCTCCTCGGGCCGGAACGGAAATTACCGAGCCGAGGAGAGATGACATCATTTCCTTTGCTGCTGTTTAGCATACAGCAGCAAAGGAAGATTCTCATTGGCCGGCGGCGATCGCGAGGGGGGGGCCACGAACGGATGGTCTCCCCCTCATCACCGATCGCCGCTGGACAAAAGACGACCGCCTCGGGCACCTGGGGGGGGGGTCCGATCGGACCCCCCACCCGCGGGAGGCAAATCACGTACCCTGTACGTGATTTTGCCTGTCCGTGCCACTTTGCCGACGTACATCGGCGTGAGGCGGTCGTCAAGTGGTTACAAAAGTGTATTTGCTTTGGAGGAATAAATCCCCTCTAATGTTGGGTGTCCCACTTGCATGGATGTTGCTGCATTATGTAAAACTATTCGAATAGTTTTTACATTTGAGAATGGGGTGCCTCGAGACTGTCCTTCATTTTTTAAAGGGAGCCTTGACTGAAAATAGGTTAGAAACACTATCTAAGCCACCTTCAGAATCTTACAGAAAATGTTTAAAAAAATAAAAATAAACATACTGAATTCAGTTCTATTAAAACTGTAGACTCTCCAAAGAATACAAATTGTACACAAGGGATAAGTAGTCATTATTGATATCACTAAAGCAGGAATATATAAAAGGTTCATGAACATTAATATTTTAGAACAAAAGGAAATATTGGAACAAATGAAGCTTGGAGCACGTTTATTCCTACATTTCTACCAGAGCAAATGCCTTAACTGGAAGATTTTTAACACCTATTCTTCTGGTGGCAACTTACATTTTTTCCCATGGTCATCAGGTTTAGGGTGGAGCTCAGTGTTCAGTCTGAATGCAAGTTTGGACCAAACACTGACTGTTCAGATGTTCGTCTGCATGAATAACAGTATTGTGTACCCCATACTCATTCACATGGGGAGGTGGTATCTGGGGGTCCCCTTATTATTAAAGATGCCTTACAGATTCTGACAAGCTCCCAACACACAGGCTGCTACAACCAGCAGGCAAGGCTTATGTGGATGAGGCGCTCATCAACATGGGAACATAGTGCTTTGTTGGGGGGACCGTATTAAGAGCATGTGGCCTGGTATGGCTCAAGAGGTGGGGGTGCACACTTGTCTTTCCTGGGCAGCGAGACTGTATGCTCAGAGTAATGGTCTGGCATGGGATTTTAGGGGGACCTCACTTTTTTTTTTTTTGCATAGGACCCAAAGTGAAAAGAAATCTTCAAGATTCTTAAAAATAAAACACACACAGGCCCCTCCAAAGTTCCTCTACAATACCTAGCAGATGCCTAGGGGTCTGCTATGTATTTTGGGGGTCTTTTGGGGTCTGTGAAGCATGAGGGAGATTGTCATTTGTTGGCACTGTTTTCCTTTGTAAATGTCAGTGCTTAAAATAATCACTACATCTGGCTGCATTGAACTTTAAAAAAATTTTTTTTGCTCTGGTATATGTTCCCAAGGGTAATGACCACACCATGCTAATTTTGACACCCTATTGCCTATTAGCCCAAAAATGGTCTTTTTTTATTTGCCAGATTCAGCTCCTAATGATTTCAATGGGGTATAGGGTTCGGCATCTGATCTTCTTTATATTTTTTTGATCCCCTTCCAAACGGAACCCAAGACAGATTGGCTCATCAGTAATCAGAACAAAGTGAGCATCCACAGCAGGAACACAGGAAGCAATACAATTCTTACAGGGCTGATAACCCTTCCCCACTCTATTCAAAGCTATTTGCTTCAGATTATAAATGCACTTTCAAAATATTAAGTAAGTGAATTTATGTCAGGGTAAAATTACTCCTTAGCTTAAATACCATTTGAATTGCATTATGGGGGCATTATAGTAAAAGCAAAATTAAATGGGATTTATATTTATCAAAAATGTGTCAAAAACACTTAGGAGAACAGGAAATCTTGACCAAATAGATGTTTAGACTTTCCCAAGAACCAGTTGTATTAAAAGTTTGTTTTATTGTGTTCATTTCTGTATTTCAGTAACCCACAACAATCAATCAAAAATCAAACCTTTCTTAAATGCAATACATGAAATGGTATAATTGCTAATAAATGTATTTCATTTAATAGTTTATATTTAAGGTGTTGTCTTAATATGTCCCTGTTTGAAAAAATATGATATGTATTGAAAATATCTAGATGCTGGTAGGGCAGGATGTTTATTGGTGAGAGGGCTGATAATGGTAGCGCATATATACATTATCCAACCAATTTCGCTCAGTGTAAAAAAAATCAACCTTTAAAGACTGCAGAAAACCAATACCTGAACAAGATATGCAAACCTTATATTAAAATAGACACACTTGAATGTGGTAGAGCACTTCGGGAAGCACCATCTTTGGCTGAAATTTCACAGCACCAGTTTGGAACCTTTCCCTCTTCGCTCAAACATGCACTGGTTACCCCCATACTTAACCACTTCCAGACCAGCTCACGACAATATACATTGGCACTTTGAAGAAGGATATTGTTGTTATGGTAGCAGCTAGCTGCCATAACCCCGGGAACCTCTTCTTCAGTGAGTGGTCCAGTTCAAGATAAAAGTGGTCTCTGCAATGGAGTCGTCGTAAGATCACTTTTATCGGCAGCGGGAGAGGACCCCCCGACCTGCCGCTCTCCAGTGCCCTCCGCCGCTTACCGAAGTCACTGGCAGCGGCGGAGGCGATCGGCTCCTTCTCCCTGTTAGGTATTGAGATGAGTGAGGAGAAGTTGGCTCCCACCTGTCTCCATACCATTGCAGGGCAGAAGCGACGTCAAAACGTCACTTCCGCCCATAGCTCTTAAAGAGACTTTATTTTTTTTTTCAAATGACCAAATATTTTTTTTTTTTATTGCATTTTTGTGTAAATATTTGATCTGAGGTCTTTTTGACCCCAGATCTCATATTTAAGAGGTCCTGTCAGGCTTTTTTTTCTATTACAAGGGATGTTTACATTCCTTTTAATAGGAATAAAAGTGACACATTTTAGAAGAACAGTGTAAAAAGTGTAAAAAATAAAATAAAAAAGGAAAAAAAAATGTTAACACGCCCCGTCCTGGCGAGCTTGCATGCAGAAGCGAACGCATACGTGACTAGAGCCCACATATGAAAACGGTGTTCAAACCACACATGTGAGGAACTTAAGACCAATCTCGCTGCTCCCATTTGCCTCCAAGCTTCGTGAAGGCCTTGTCCACAACCATATGAGCTCATACCTCACTGACAACAACTTTCTCAATCCCTTACAATCTGCCACAGCATTCCGCAGAAATTGCCCTACTAAAACTCACCAACAACTAGACATGTGCGCCGTCAATAAATTTGTTTTCTTTCGTTCTGTTCCGTTTCGTATTAGCCGTTAATTTGTATTTTGGAATATGTGTCTGACATTTAATTTGGATTCGTACGAAATACTAATTTTCGTTAGGTTCGTTAACTTTTCGTAACAATCACGAACGTTCGTTATGATGAATTTAAAAAGCAAAAAATACCTTTCTCAATATGGCATTCGTCGACTCATTATGCTCATTATGAGGGGCCCCACCATCCCTGTGCTGTGCTGACTTCCTCCTGGGGCTGTACCCCTGCTGTGCTCATTATGAGGGGCTCCCACCATCCCTGTGCTGTGCTGAGTTCCCAGGTCTGTACCCCTGCTGTGCTTATTATGGGGGGCCCCACCATCCCTGTGCTGTGCTGACTTCCTCCTGGGGCTGTACCCCTGCTGTGCTCATTATGATGGCTCCCACCATCCCTGTGCTGACTTCCTGGGTTTTTAACTTCATCATAATGAATAATTGTAATTATTATGACAATAATATAATGATATTAATGAACATTCTTATTTTGTCTGATTCTGAATTTCCCATCGACTACCAGTACCAGTCTCCCACTCCCATATTAAAAAAAAGTAATTTTCCCAACCCTCACTCAGCAGCAGAAGAAAACCTCTGATTGGTCAACAAAATACCAGTCACATTTCCGTTGTAACAGAATTTGGATCCGAAATTCATCAACGAAATTTCGTATTTAGTATACAATTCGGAAGCATATAAATTCGTATTTCGGATGCTTCTGAATGTACGAATTTTTGGAAATTCGTACAAATTTTCGATTCATACAAAACGAATCGCACATGTCTACCAACAACCTTCTAACTGCCAAAACCAATGACCAATACTCCATACTCATACTCTTGAACCTTTCTGCTACCTTCAACACAGTCCTCAACAAACTCCACTCCTTTTGCCTCCATGATTCTGCTCTTTCCTGAATCTCAGCACACTTGCAGTGTGACATACAACACCATCTGTTCTGTCTCTGGGACAGCTAGCTAAACCTTCTTATCCCAATAACTGTAGATACCATATTTCTTTGATCTCAGTTTTATTAGAACAAGCCAGGTGAAATGACAAAACTTCAAGACTTCAATAAGTACAATATCACATGCAATACAGCATACATTGCATAAACAACAATATACAGTACAAGATGAGATAAAAAAATCTTACTTTTTAAGTTCTCTAAGGGGTGATGACGATAGATTATGAAAGACATGTCTTGTTTCCTGCCTTGTGTTGAAAAGAATGGTGGATGGTTCACTTCCTGCCAAGATTCTACCCAGAATTCCCTGCTTGCTGACAACTTCCTTAGTTATGCATACAATAAACAATTAAACAGAACTGCAGCACCCCAAAAAGGAACGCTAGATGGAGCCTGCACACCACATATACCGTATATACTCGAGCATAAGTCGAATTTTTCAGCACATTTTTTTGTGCTGAAAGTGCCCCCCTCAACTTATACTCGAGTCAAGCACTTTTCTGCAGCAAAAAATTTCATTTTCCGAACCGACTTTTGGGCCCCGTATCTCAGGGCCACTTGGTGCTAGAAACCCTAAATTTGGTGTGCAAACCTAGTAGAACTGGTACCACAATATATCCAAAGCTGAAGTTCCTAGCACTAAGTGGCCCCGAGATACGGGGCCCCAAAATCGGTTCGGAAAATGTCATTCTCTGCTGCAGAAAAGTGCTTGACATTTTCTGAACCGAATTTGGGGCCCCATATCTCAGTGCTACTTAGTGCTAGGAACCTCAAATTTGGTGTGCAAACCCAGTGGAACTGGTACCATAACATACCCAAAGTTGGGGTTCTTAGCACCAAGTGGCCCTGAGATACAGGGCCCCAAACCCGGTTCAGAAAATGTCATTTTCTGCTGCAGAAAAGTGCTTGACATTTTCTGAACTGATTTTTGGGTCCCTGTATCTCAGTGCCACTTGATGCTAGTAACCCCAGCTTTGGAAATTTTATGGTGCTAGTTCCACTGGGTTTTCACACCAAATTTGGGGTTCTTAGCACTAAGTGGCCCCAAGATACAGGGCCCCAAATTCGGTCAACTGTGTCCATCTGCAGCAATGTCATTTCGGGACCCTTTGTGTTCAGAGACCCCAAATTTTGGCTGCAGCTAGGGGGCATCTAGGAACCCTTAACTACCGAGTTTGAAGTTCAATGGACCTATGGCTGCAAATGGGCACAGTGAGGCATGCAAATGGGCACAGTGATGCTGAAAATGGGCATTGTTGACCCTCTTTTCCACTTACAGTAGCTGTGCATTTCTCACCTTCGTCTTATACTCGGGTCAATAAGTTTTTCCCATTTTTATGTGGTAAATTAGGGCCTCGACTTATACTCGGAACGACTTATACTCGAGTATATACGGTAATTGTCTTAAGTAAATTACACATTTTGCATGTAAATTTTAACAACACAGGTACAAATAATCAGCGCATACACATCTGGTGGACAGAACACTCTCCGCCTGACATCAAGTGATGTCACTAACTGAGTCCTCCGTAGAAAGCAACAGAATAAGTTCGGTCACTGGTCTCAAGAATACTTTAACCTCATTCTGTTGAAAGATCTTGACCTCGACTTTACGAACACGATTATCTTTGCTTGGCAGTACTTTGGTGATCAAACCTAAAGGCCACATATTCCTTAGTGCCTGGCAGTCTTTCATGAGCACAACATCACCAGGTTTAAGATTAGGCTTTTCAGTGTGCCACTTTCTCCGTGCTTGTAGAATAGATATATATTGTTCTCTCCACCGATTCCCGAAGGTATTGGCAAGGGTTTGTACTTGTCCATTGACGTTTGTAAAGGTCCTTCTCACAAAACTCTCCAGCTGGAGCACCGACAAGGCTAGTCTTTTGCGTGAGTAACATGGCAGGTGTAAGGACCACTGGATCTTCAGAGTCATTTGAAATTGACGTCAAAGGTCTGGCGTTAATGATAGCTGTAACCTCTGCCATAAATGTCACTAAACATTCGTGAGTAAGCCTTGCAGTTCCTACTTGTAGGAAGATAGAGTCAAGAATTCTGTGGGCTATGTCTATCATCCTCTCCCAAACACCTCCCATGTGAGAAGAGTGAGGTGGGTTGAAGATCCACGTGCAGTCTTGTTTACTCAAGTATCTTTCTACTCTGAGAACATCCAAATTAGAAGGAATTTGACCTTCTTTTACTGCTCCTACAAAGTTAGACCCTCTGCCAGAGTGAATGAGTCTCATTGGGCCTCTGATTGCAATGAGTTCAGCTAGCTCTGTGGCTAATACTGTAGCACAAAGTTCCAGCCTGGGTATGGTGTGTTTGGGAAGTAGTGCAAGTTTTGCTTTCCCCATTACAAACCCTATGTGGCATTGTCCTTTAGTGTCTATAGTTTTCAGGTAAGCTACAGCAGCAGTTGCTTTAACAGAAGCATCCGAAAACACACAAAGTCTTTGCATCTGAACGTCAGCAGGTGACAGAGGAGCATATGGTCGTGGAATTTTAAGGTTGGATAGAGCTGTTAGTGAGTCCTTCCAGTCTAGCCATAGGTTCTTCTTGTCGGTGGGGAGAGGGTGGTCCCAATCTAATGACTCACAGGTTAAGTCTCTCAGTAGTGCTTTACCCTGGATGGTGACAGGTGCTGCAAAGCCTAAGGGATCATACAGGCTGTTTATGGTAGACAGGACACCTCTACGGGTAAAGGGTTTTTCTTCTGTGTTTACTTGGAAAGTAAACGTGTCAGATCTTAAGTCCCAAAGCAAACCAAGACCGCGTTGCATGGGAAGTGAGTCTGTGCCTAGATCTAATGCCGCGTACAGACGATCGGACTTTACGGCAGACTTTGTCCGGCGTACTTTTCGATGGACTTTACCACGGACTTTCCAAATGAACGGACTTGCCTACACACAATCAACCAAAGTGCAATGGATTCATATGTGATGACGTACGACCGGACTAAAACAAGGAAGTTCATAGCCAGTAGCCAATAGCTGCTCTAGCGTTGGTTTTTGTCCGTCGGACTAGCATACAGACGAGCGGACTTTTCGACCGGACTCAAGTCCGTCGGACAGATTTGAAACATGTTTCAAATCTAAGTCCGTCAAACTTTTGAGAAAACAAAGTCTGCTGGAGCCCACACACGATCGAATTGTCCAACGAAATCCAGTACGCCGGACCAAGTATGCCGTAAAGTCCGATCGTGTGTACGCAGCATAAGTCATTTAACTCATTAGAATGATCTTGGACAGGAAAGGCTTCTAAACCTTCTCTACTGTTGGAAGCAATCTTGTGGAGTCTTAAGCTGGAACAAGCAAGCATTGCCTGAGTTCTTTTGAGGAGACTGATTGCGGCTTCATTTGTGGGTAGTGATTTCACGCAATCGTCTACATAGAAATCCTTGTCCATAAACTGTCTGACATCTGACCCATACTCTGACTCTGCCACTCTAGCAGAATGTCTGAGGCCATATATAGCAACTGCAGGGGAAGGACTGTTGCCAAATATGTGCACCCTCATGCAGTATTCTGTGATGTCTCCAGAGGGATTGTTGTCCCTGAACCAGAGAAACCTTGGAAAGTTTTGGTGTTCTTCTTTAACAAGAAAGCAATAGAACATTTGTTGTATGTCTGCCATCAATGTGACTGAATCCTTGCGAAAGCGAAGAAGTACTCCTAATAGTCTGTTGTTAAGCAAACGTTGTCTTTGTGGTCTCAAGGGAAGAGGTGCAACCCAGCTATTAGTCACATCTTTCTCCATACTCCTTTCCATAACTTCTAGGAAGAGCCTATCCTCGATGGACATTGCTACCTGGTTGTCTTCCTTTGTTCTCCTGAACACTGTGCTTCCTAAGTCGCTTTGGTCGTTGTCATAGGTATTGCTGTCACAGAGGGGACTTAGGAAGGGAAGAGGTACAGGGTTGTTGTGTGGTAGCTCCTTTATGAGGATGTGATTTTGACAGGGTTTGAAAAGAGAAGGACGACCATTCTCAAGGATACTAGTGAGCAGGTTATTAACAGATGCAGGTTTGTGTGCACCTCCCAGGCAAACATTACCTATAATGACCCACCTGAGATCCAGTTTTTGGGCATATGGGGCATTTTTAGGACCGTTGATCAGTTTTCTTACTTTGTGGACTTGCAATATATCCCTTCCTAGGAGTAAGATTATCTGAGTCTGATCATCTAGTTCTGGTATGGGATGTGCTATGTGGTTCAAGTGAGTCTGGTGAGCTGCTGCGTCTGGTGTGGGAATCTCTGATCTGTTGTCTGGCATCTGGTTGCACTCGGTCGGTAAGGGTAGGCATGTCTTACCATCCATAGATTCAATTTGTAGGGTGTCGGCTCTTCTCCCCGCCGTTTCCACTGTACCTGGACAAGTCCTAAGGGAGTAAGGACTGCTGGAATGTCAAAAAACATAAATCTAACTAGTGATTTGTTACTCTAATCATCCAAGATGACGTAGAGCTTGACTGCTTTGTCCCTGCGTCCTTTTGTGTAAACTTTCATGAGACAGATTTTAGAGCAGGATCTGCCACCTGAACTTCCTTTGCAGATTTCAATGCACTGTGAAGTGATTGCTATGGCATCTGTACTAGAGTCTTTGGTCTCCCCGCCTTGCTCCTTGTCCCTATGAACAGATGGAAAAGTTCTTGGAGTAGACCTTAGGTGTAGAGCTGTATTGTGCTCTGTGCTGTCACATTCTGTACATTTGACACTGACCTTACAGTCCTTGACGAAATGTGTGGATGAAGAGCAGCACTTGTAACAGATGTTGTTCTCTTTGAGAAAAGCTTTGCGATCCCGGAAGGCTCTGCATTCCAGAAGAGGATGTGGCATCTTATGTAGAGGGCAGAACTTAGTAAGGTCGCTGTCTTGATCCTCTGGCTGAGACTCTGCAAATCTGTTGGAAGAAATGTTAGTTTTGTGCACTGCTACTGGAGCTCTGAGTTGTTTAGGGCCAGAAGAAGTGGTATAAGACACTGGAAAAATGAAGCTGGGGTCATCTTTCATTCCTGCTTGTCTGTCTACAAAGTCCACAAACTCACTAAATGGTGGAAAAGACACATTTTGTTTTCATTTGTAGTTACAGCCATGCGTAATCCATCTTTCGTGTAACTCATAAGGAAGTTTTTGTGCTAAGGAGTTAATACCTCTAGCAGAGTGAAGATAAGAAAGGCCAGGTAAGTCTCCTTCTGCTTTAGCAACTTGTAACTCCATACACAGGTCACTGAATTCTCTGAGTCTTTGGTAACCTCTGCTAGGTATTTTTGTGAAGTCTTCTATTATTTTAAACAGTGTACTCTCTATAGCCTCTGGTGAGCCATAACATCTATCCAGTCTGTACCAGATGTTTGTAAGGCGTATCTCAGGGTGGTTTATATTAATGTCTCTGATCCTTTTAGCATGTTCAACAGAATCATTGCCAAGCCACTTTACGAGGAGGTCTATCTGGTCCCTGCAGGATAGATCTAGACCTTGAATGGCACTCTGGAAAGAGGATCGCCATGCCCTGTAGTGTTGGGGGCAATCACTGAATTTGACAAGTCCTTGAGTAACTAACTCTCTTTTGGCCAGGAACTTGGAAAAGTCTACAGTAGCCTGATTGGCATTGGGGTAGGCTGCTGGTGTATTGTGGTGCGGTGTAAAGGCATACCTGGTAAAAGTCTCTTCTTTAGGCGCGCTGGGTTCAAACTTACAAAAGGTTGGCAGTTCGTACCGGCTCATTGAATAAACCTTTGGAGTGAAGACTGGTTTTTGATGCTTGTATGAAGGCTGGGTACCTTGTGGAGTAGAAGGTTTGGTTGGAACTGGAAAGTCTGGAATTCTGTCAGATTTTACTTGCTTGTAGCGCTGGGGTCTCAGGGAATCTTGTTGCTGCTTTATTTGATGTGTCTCACTGATGTCATATTTCATTTCTTGTTGTGAGATGCTGCTTGGGTCCCAGTGCTGGTAGACATAATCTGACGTGCGTTGTGAAGAATCTTGTTGGTCCTCCTCTAGACCTGATATGCTGCTGCCTACTCTTGGCTCATCATAGACGGCTGCTTCTAAAGCTTCTGCCTCTGCTTCCACAATGGCAGCGGCAGCCTCTCCATGTTAGCTTCTAAGATAGCTTGCTGCAATTTCAGAGATGCTTCCTGCTGGGCTAGCTCTTCTTCCAGGCGTATTCTTTCCTTCTCTCTCTCTTGTTCCATGAATACTCTTTCTTGCTCCAAGTGTACTCTTTCCTTCTCTCTCTTTTGCTCTAAGCATACTCTTTCCTTTTCTCTCTCTTGTTCCTGTCTCACCTTTTCTGCATCAAGGCGGGCCATTTCTTCTGCGAATGCAGCCCTGGCTTTTGCTGCTTCGGCTTTTGAACGGGCGATAGCTGCTGCATTTGCGACAGATGACTTAGATGAACTTGCTCGTGAACGTGTTTTGTAAGAAGATGTCCCACTGTGAGACATGGCTGCAGGGAAGAAGCTGTCTTGCTGTATAGAGACCGTTCTAGTGTCGCTGCTTGACAGAGAGCGCGTCTCTGTGTAGCGTGGCTGCTTGCTTCGCCTGCCGCAGGCCTGTATCTTTAAGGCTTCTGACTGTATGGGTACTGCATAGCCCCGGGCTGTACAGACTTCCGAAGTCAGCTTATCCTCCCTTCAGAGGTCAGCTTAAAAATTTCACTGTTCTGTCTCTGGGACAGCTAGCTAAACCTTCTTATCCCAATAACTGTAGATACCATATTTCTTTGATCTAAGTTTTATTAGAACAAGCCAGGTGAAACTACAAAATAACAGAAATAGACTTCAATAAGTACAATATCACATACAATACAGCATACATTGCATAAACGATATACAGTACAAGATGAGATAATAAAAACTTACTTTTTAAGTTCTCTAAGGGGTGATGGCGATAGATTATGAAAGACATGTCTTGTTTCCTGCAATGTGTTGAAAAGAATGGTGGATGGTTCACTTCCTGCCAAGATTCTACCCAGAATTCCCTGCTTGCTGACAACTTCCTTAGTTATACATACAATAAGCAATTAAACAGAACTGCAGCAATACCAAAAAGGAATGCTAGATGGAGCCTGTACACCACATATAATTGTCTTAAGTAAATTACACATTTTGCATGTAAATTTTAACAACACAGGTACAAATAGTCAGCGCATACACATCTGGCAGACTGAACACCATCTCCTCCGCTCCTTTTCCTCTTTCTGTTGGGGTACCCCAAACCTCTGTCCTTGGGCCCCTCCTATTCTCTCTCTATACCTCTTCCCTGGGCCAATTAATAACCTCCCATGGCTTCCAATACCACCTCTATGCTGACAACACCCAGATCTATCTCTCTACTCCTTAACTTACCCCCTCAATCTCCTCACATATCACAAACTTACTGATCAGTATGGATGTCACACCACTTTCTCAAACTCAATCTTTCTAAAACTGAGCTTATAATATTTCCTTCTACTCGATACATTCCCTGTGACTTTACCATTGGGATCAACAACATAACCATTGGTTCCTCCACACACGCCAAGGTGCTGGGTGTAATCCTAAACTCTGACCTATCCTACAGTCCCCACATCCAATCACTGGCTAAATCCTGCCGCCTTAACCTCTGCAACATTTCCAGAATTTGCCCCTTTCTGATTAACGACACCACAAAACAACTTGTTCACTCCTTGGTCATTGCCCACCTTGACTACAGCAACTTTCTCCTCACTGGCCTACCTTTACACAGGCTATCCCCCTTCAGTTTATTATGAATGCTGCTGCCAGACAAATATACCTTACTAACCAATCTGTCACTGCTGCTCCTCTCTCCCAATCCCTTCACTGGCTTCCCCTACTCCACCATATAAAATTCAAAATACTATCCCAGCTACATCACCAGCCTCATCTTCAGATATCACCCAAATCGTTCTCTCCACTCCTCCAAAGACCTCCTGCTCTCTAGGCTGTTTTACAGCTTTGTACATGCATTTAACCACTTCCGGACTGCCGCACGCTGATGTACATCCTCACTTTGAGGACGGATATCGTTGTTATGGCAGCAGCTAACTGCCATAACCCAGGTATCGCCGTGTTCGGCCGGCGGTCCGGTACAAGATAAAAGTGGTCTCTGTGGCGGATTCACCACACTTTTATCAGTGGCGGGATAGGGCACCCCTCTCCCGCCGTGATCTGGTGCCCTCCACTGCTTACTGGAGGCAATCGGATCCTTCCCATGGCTGTGCATGGAGACGAGTGAGGGAAGATGGCCCCACCCGTCTCCATGACACTGGAGGGCAGAAGTGACATCAAAACGTCACTTCCACCCATAGCTCTTAAAGGGCCATTTTCTTTTTCATTTTGTCTTTTTTTTTTCATCATTTTAAATGACAAAATGTATTTATTTATTTTTATTGCATTTTAGTGTAACTATGAGATCTGAGGTTTTTTTCACCCCAGATCTCATATTTAAGAGGCCCTGTAATGCTTTTTTTCTATTACAAGGGATGTTTACATTCCTTGTAATAGGAGTAAAAGTTATACAATTTTTTTTAAAACAGTGTAAAAATAAAAAATAAAAGGTAAAATAAATAAGAAAAAAAAAAAATGAAATGCACCCCGTCCTGCCGGGCTCGCGTACAGAAGCGAACAGAAAGTGAGTAGCGCATGCAGAAGTGAGTAGCACCCGCATATGAAAACGGTGTTCAAACCACACATGTGAGGTATCGCCGCAATCTGTAGAGTGAGAGCAATAATTCTAGCCCTAGACCTCCTCTGTAACACAAAAAAACATGCAACCTGTAGAATTTTTTAAATGTCGGCTATGGAGATTTTTAAGAGTAAAAGTTTGTCGCCATTCTATGAGCGGGCGCAATTTTGAAGTGTGACATGTTGGGTACCAGTTTACTTGGTGTAACATTATCTTTCACAATATAAAAAAAATTGGGCTAACTTTACTCTTGTCTTATTTTTTAATTCAAAAAAGTGTATTTTTAAAAAAAAAAGTGCGCTTGTAAGAACGCTGCGCAAATACGGTGTGACAGAAAGTATAGCATATTTCTCATTATTTCTCAATTTATGAATTGGTATATTTATTGTTTGCTTAAAGCGGAGTTCCCATTATAAAAAAAAATTAAAAGTCAGCAACTGCAAATACTGCAGCTACTGACTTTTAATAATTGGACACTTACCTGCCCCAGGGTCCAGCGATGCAGGGGATCGAAGCCCCGCTCGTCTCCCCCTCTACCCGGCATTTTAACTGTGGGCGCCCGACTGTTGGTTCACAGCCGGGCACCCACTGCGCATGCGTGAGCCACGCCGTGCACCGTGACTGGCCATGCAATCATCTGGGACCTGTCTCAGATGATTGCCTAGAGGGAGGGGGGAGAGGTGATCTCCCTTCCTGCACCAAGGGAAGTGACGTCAGGAGTCCAGGGGCTGAAGGAGGCAGACTTCGAGGGACCTCCTAGCAACAGGCATTTAGAGGTGAGTAAAAAAAAAAAATTTTCTCCAAATGTTTTTTTTTTTTTATAATTTTTAAGCACATTAAATTATTTTTTTGGGGGGGCGTTAAACTCCACTTTAAAATGCATGCATGAATTGTGTTGGCGATTTTATGTAGGATATTTTATAGCCTCTCCATAGGCTATCCCCTCATCAGTCTATCATGAATTCTGCTGCCAGACTTCTACACCTTACCAACCGCTCAGTTTCTGCCAACCCTCTCCTCCAATCCGTACACTGGCCCCCAATCACCCAGCGAATTAAATTGAAAATACTAACCACAACATACAAAGCCATTCACAACTCTGCCCCGAGCTACATCACCAATCTTGTCTCCAAATATCACCCAAATCAACCTCTCCGCTCTTCTCAAAACCTCCTACTCTCAAGCTCCCTCGGCTCCTCCTCCGATGCTCGTCTCCAGGATTTCTCTAGAGCCTCTCCCATCCTCTGGAACTCGCTACCTCAATTGGTCCAGCTATCCCCCACTCTTGCTACCTTCAGGCGATCCCTGAAAACTCATCTCTTCAGAGAAGCCTATCACGTCTCCAACTAATCTCCTACCACTTCCATCAGCTCATTCCCCACAGTTACAACCTTTTGTACCACCTGCCCCACCCTATTAGATTGTAAACTCTTCAGAGCAGGGCCCTCTTAATCCTCTTGTATTGTATTGTAACTGTATTGTCTCCTTTTATATTGTAAAGCGCTGCATAAACTGTTGGCGCTGTATAAATCCTTTATAATAATAATAATAATAATAATAATAATATATATATATATATATATATGAAATATCCTACATAAAATCACCACATACTGTATATATATATATATATATATATATATATATATATATATATATATATATATATATTAACTCAAATTATAATAACAATTATCATCCCACTACTATATGACTACAAATAGTTTATTTTGTATTTATTCATTTATCGAGTTTCATATCATACAATTATTTGGATTTCTATTGAGTTATCACACATTATATTTAAAAAGACAGCGCATGTATATTAATATAATGGTAGCACACACACATTCGCACATCATGATGTTGACTGACAGTAACATATTCCAGTGTATGATAAAAGTTTACAGACTACCGCCCTACCTATCAGTGCTTTCTAGATGGATTTCCATTGTTCCATTCTCTGTACAGTTTGTTTATGCTTTTTTCATTTGAATTTTATATATACAGTTCCCCCATTCTGGTTCTTTACTCCTATAACTGAACTAGTATGTCATATGTAGAGAAGGCAGATTGTCTCTTTCAACCTATATTCTCTCAGCCTTGGTGGACCTTTTGTGGCCATAACATTTCCCTTGTTAGGATACTATTAGGGGTAGCAGTCAACTTGGGTTGTTAGTAGCAGAAGACAGTTCATCTAGGGGCAGAAAGTTTTATCTTGACCCTGCCTATAGCATACTTTATAATCATAATTTCAACATCAACATTTGGCAAAAATGAAATGGTATAGATCATTAAATTATTTCTGCTCTTGCAGCCACAAAAATGAATATGGATAATGAAAATGGGACAACAGTGAATGAATTATTTTTTCTGGGGTTCCCTGGACTTGGTGATTTCAGAGTGTATCTCTTTATTCTCATATTGTCCACATATACTTTGACAGTGCTCCTTGATATTATGATTATAATATGAGTGTCAACCAGGGAAAGTCTACATTCCCCCATGTACATGTTCCTGAAGAATTTCTTATTTTCAGAAATGTGTTTAGTGACTTTTATTGTCCCCAATATGTTACGTATCATATGGATGGATGGAGCCACCATGTCTGTCACTGGATGCATTGCTCAGAGCTACTTGTTTTTGTCTTCAGGTTCTTCTGAATGTTACCTTCTCACTGCAATGTCCTATGACCGATACTTGGCCATATGTAAACCTTTATATTATAACACGATAATGGACCACACCCTTCAATATTTTCTTGTTATCATTTGCTGGATGTTGGGTTTCCTTTTGCCATCGATCCTGCTGAGTCTTTTAATAATGCTCAAGTTCTGTGGCTATAATGTCATTGACCATTACTTCTGTGACCTTGCTCCTTTTGTGAATATTGCTTGTTCAGATACTTCTGCCCTGCAAATTTATATTTTTGTTCTAACCATTCCCGTAGTTGCTGTTCCATTTGTTTTAATCATTGTAAGTTATGTGTGCATTTGTGTAGCTATACTCAGGATGCCGTCTATCGGCAGCAGGAAGAAAGCCTTCTCTACCTGTAGCAACCACTTATTGGTGGTGGGTATGTTTTTTGGAGCCGCGCTATTAAATTATTTCATTCCAGTAAAAGAACATTCAGTAGCCATCAACAAAATGTTATCATATATATTTACTATAGTAACACCATTGTTCAACCCTATTATATACAATCTGAGGAATCAGGATATGCATGCTGTAATATTCACTTATATACAGTGGTGGAAATGAAGATCATACTACTTCGGAATAATATTAGAATTATTGTAAAATTTGACTCATCAAGTAATTTCCTTCTCTGATCAAACCTTGTGAAAAGTATTTATTGAATTTTCAGGGTAAAGCGATTTATGTTCAATTTGTATATTTTCATTTACAGTAGGATCATTTCAATAGCTTAAAGCGTATCTGCACCCAGAATACAAACATAAAATTATATTTTTAAACCTAAAATTTCACTACAGAGAATAACTGTGGCGCTCATGTAAATGTATTAGTATTGTTTCATTGCTTATGACATTTATATGTATGTCTTTTAAGATTGTACACGGGGGGCGTGGCTTGGCGCCGGACTTTAATGGACACCTAATCCCTGAGCTCCGGTCCTCAGAGGGTTTTACAGCAGCCTCAAAGAGCCATCCGTTAGCCAAAACATGGGGAAATCTAAGGGGAACCCGTCCCCATCCCGTTCTCGATCCCCGCGGAGACCCGACTCACAGGCAGGCCGCAGCATTCCGGAGATCTTCCGGACGCAGGCACGCGAGGCCCCGGCTTCATCTCAGGCCTACTCGGCCACAGCGCGCTCCTCCAGCCTCAGCCCCTCTGGCAGGCACAGGACCCAATCGCCCACTCAGCATGGGGTCACAACACACCCCCTGAACATGGGGGACCTGAGAATAGTGGCAGAGGATATCAAAGCCACCTTTGCATCGGTCATCTCAGACCTGAGGAGAGACATCCACTCCATGACGGTCCGCATGGACACCGTAGAAGAAGCAACAGCTCAAAATGAGAACTCCATTCACAGGCTCCAGGCATCATCCCAGGCACATTCCGTCCAGCTCAGAGACCTGCACAGATACATGGAAGACCTGGACAATCGCGGCAGACGACACAACTTACGGGTAAGAGGCATGCCAGAATCGATCGATCACACACAACTTACCCAGGCAACCGTAGCTGTCTTCAACGATCTCCTAGGCAGACCCCCCGAGACCCCTATTGATTGTGAACGCTTACACAGGGCTCTCAGGCCACGGGGTAGAGACACTGACCCTCCCAGAGATGTGGTATGCTGCCTAGTTAACTTTAAGCTGAAAGAAGAAATCCTTCGTAGGGCCAGAGACCGTCGCAATCTTTCATGCCAAGGCTCAGAAATAAAAATCTTTCAAGATTTATCACCTATCACCCTACAAAAGAGAAGAGACTTACGCCCTCTCCTTGATATACTACGCACGAACGGAATTCAATACCGCTGGAAGTTCCCTTTCTGCCTTTCAGCGTCAACACAAGGGCGAACGGCTAACCTGAGAGTGCCTGAAGATCTCACCTCATTCTGTGAGACTCTGAACATACCTTGCATTGAACTGCCCGACTGGTACCGCTCTCTCAGACCTCCACAACTCACAAGGTCCAGCTCCATGGATGCCATCCCTGTGCGTGACGAGTTCCACATAAGAAGACGCAGAGCCAACTCTCCCAGGGCCAACACTTCCACAGGACCCAGGAACCCAACAGACAACAGCCCCACAGCTTCTCCTGCTCACAGAAGACCTCGCCACGATGGTGCCGACTAATGGGGTGACCCACCCCTATCTTCGATTGATCGCCTGAACTCATTTCACCCCCTACACTACGAAGGCCTTCGCAAGATTGACGTCACTCCACAGTTTAACCATCCGATTTTCCACAATTGATCCCCCTACAACCCAGAAGCAAGACGGCTGGACTCAAAGAACCACCACAATCCCTCACCTCCCCCGCATCTAGCCCAAAATGGACGCTTTTTGTTCAGCCCCACAGACTGGCCCTACCTGTGAAAACATCCCCTACCCCTCTACCCCCCTCCCTAGTACCAGTATGCTCACCTAGCTAATTTAACACAGTCTTCAAGCAATGGAACATTGGACACGCAAGTATAACAGGAACCTGCACGAAGTTAACTTTTGTTTGTGACAGTTATATAACCCCCCAAATTACAATAGCCCCTCTCCTTGTTCTGTCTCCACCTCGCCAGTATGTCACCCCCATGGCCCATCCCCCAAGTGGGTCGCTCTGAGCCTCCCCAGGCGAGTGCCACTCCTTGAGGTGACAGACATATGTCACATTCCCAGGCTAGAACCCCCCCCCCCCCTACCTTAAATGACACCCCTGCTGAAGAATGAACCGAGGCTGACACGTGCTTGATGATAATGTTGTCTGTCAGTAATGTTGATTCCTCCCTAGAGAGGCGGTTCCACACAGAACCTCATCAACACCATTAATTCCACCCAAGCTCCACATACCCTACCCTTACTCTTATACCCCCAACATTAAGAGCTGACTCTCATATGCTCGGGTACCCCCCCCCCACCTAACCAAGAGATCACCCAAATGATTAACGGGTATCTAAACCTAGGCATCCCCTAAGATGATGATTAAGACATAACCGGCATTCCCCAATGCCCATAATAACAACACTACTCTGTGTGGAACCGCTCATCCGGCTGATATATGGCCGGAAAGAGTTATTAAGTTATCTTTAGCTAAGTTGAAACCCATAGGAAGCTAATGTTCCAGCTAGGAGATACTAGTTTCATTACTATTATTGTCTTTATCTGAATGTTCGTAACACAATGTCCTAAGGTTTATGGTGAATCTTGACAGACACCTCACCAAATGTATGGCTGACCCAGCATAGGGCAAGCATAAGACCAGGACAAGTAACTTGTTATGATTTCTCATTCTACTTTTTTACCTGTTTTAATACTCTCGTTTCGTTATCAATAGTTCAACGCAACATGATATGTTTGTCTTTTGGCAACCAAGCAAAAGAACCCGAGGGTGACCTCCGGCATGTGTGAAAGACCCCACACTCCGCATGGTCATGGGTCTCGATACTTCCGCATCCTGATGTATAGACACATGAGTAAACCGGGCCAGACCACCTTCATGGTGAAATCTCAGACCATCTGTCCTTATACAGTGTGGGACTCGATCGCACAGGCTGGAGGCCTACCCGGAAAGTAAGGCAAGCATAAACAACGCTAAAATTGTTTACTAAATATACAGTCTGGTTAATGTTATAAGATTGATGGTACAGATGACCCCTTACTTGTCTCCCGAATTATTTAAACGTCTCACAACTAGACGTCCGCTCCAATTTCCCCGCAACAACTAGGGCCGACTTCCCCTACTCAGGCGGACTCACTCACCTGCCCTAAAAGACCTCACACGATACTCTATCTTAGGCAATGACGCTAATTTAAATCTAAGACCCCCCCTCATCTCATTTGATCCATAATCCCCAAGACTAATACTGTAACCTACAGGCTCACTCCTCCATCTTAACCTCCCACACCCCTCTGAGGACCAGAGGACTACACTCTATCTCTAACCCGTTACCACCGGCTTCCTCCACCTCCCCACACAACGGGAACCTATCTTCCCCGTTGACTTACACCGGATAACACATTATCCCATAAGAAGGGTCTCTGAACCCTTCTTTACCTCCGGTACACCCAGATCCCACATATCCTCCTTGATCTTTTTCTAACCTTTCTCCTTCCTCTCCCCCCCCCCCCTTTTTTTTTTTTTTTTGTTTTTTTTTTTTTTTTCTCTCGGCCCCATCTCTTCCCTTCTTCTCCCGTTCCCCCTCTCCCCTCCCCTTCCTCTACCCTTGCAGCCCCCTTTCCCCCTCAAACTTTCTAAGCACATTTTCATTTCCCGCACACCCCTTGACTGCCCCCCCGGTCTCCGTCTCCTCCACTTCGCCTCCGCAACTCCTCCTGATCCATCTATACTCCCACGATCCACCCCTAACATACCCGAAGAGGTAGACTCACTAAACCGACATTAGAGTACATCCTTTTAAAGCATGTCGCACACACCACCTACCACCAAACACGACACACTAAAAGTGACATCCCTAAATGTAAAAGGGATCAACATACCAGAAAAACGCAGCCAAGTTCTGTCTATGATGCACAAACTAAAATCCGACATAGTTTTCCTCCAGGAAACCCATTTTCGTGCAGACAAGGTTCCTAAGCTTACAAACCACTGGTTCCCTCACTCCTACCATTCTACCAACCCACAAGCAAAGACTAAGGGAGTTTCAATCCTGATCTCCAAAAACTTAACATGGGAACTCAATGACTCACTTATTGACAAGGAAGGCAGATATATCGTTTTAAAAGGCAAGATACAGGGCCGTCCTGTAACTCTAGCTAATATTTACAGCCCCAACTCTGCACAATCCAGCTTCTTTAGACAGATCTCCTAACTTTTATCAGGCTTCTCTGCCGGTCTAACAATACTCGGAGGAGACTTTAACATAGCCCTATACCCAATTCTAGATACCTCTTCAGGATCCACATCACTGCCATACCGAACTCTGCGCCAAATCAAACTACAACTGAACGACCTGCTCTTACATGACACCTGGCGCACTCTTCACCCCAATGTCAAGGACTATACATTCTTCTCCGCCCCTCACGACAGATATTCCAGAATTGACTATCTTTTCCTCTCCCAACCAGACCTTCCATTCCTTTCCCATGCGACAATTGAACCAATGGTCCTATCAGATCACCACCCCATCACGATGACACTGACCTTCCCTGAACATCAGAATGTTTCAAAAATCTGGCGCTTAGACTCTACACTCTTGACCTCAGAAGGAGATATCACAGACATTAGACAAACCATACACAACTTCTTTATCGAAAATGACAACGAAGACACGTCTCCACTAACACAGTGGGAGGCCCACAAATGCGTCTTAAGGGGCAAGCTTATTGCCCTCAAAACGTCGCGGAAAAAAGCCCACCAAGCCAGTATCCTAAACCTGATCCAGAAGATTAAAACCCTAGAACTAGCTCACAAACAGACTCAGGCCCAACAAACATATCGAGAACTTACACAAACGAGAGAACTTCTACTCACAGAACTGTCACAAAAAACAAAACGTAAATTCATCCTACAACAGAAATTGTTCTATGAATTTGGAAATAAAAGCGGAAAGTATCTGGCCCGAGCCATTCAGAAAAACAAAGCTCGTTCCAATATCCACACGATCAACGACGCCCAAGGTAGAGCGAAAGTCACAACCCCAGACATAGCCTCCCAATTCGAAGCGTACTACTCCACACTGTACAATCTCGGCACAACTACCGACGGTGCATCCAATAACAAAGATAGACGATCCCTCATAAAAAGCTTTCTAAAGGAACATTGCCCTAAACCGATTGACAGAGAAGATGCTCGCCAATTAGAACTCCCCATCTCAGAAGCTGAACTCAAAATTGCAATCAAACAGCTAAAAGCCGGAAAGAGTCCGGGCCCAGACGGCTTCACAGCCGTATACTTTAAGACCTTCATAGAGACACTCACAGGCCCCTTTCTCAAAGCCTTCAACTCCCTGTCCTCCTCCACGCTCCCCTTCCATAGACTCCTTGAAGCCCACATTACAGTTATACCAAAGGAGGGAAAAGACACGACCCTAGTAAGTAATTATAGGCCGATCTCCCTACTAAATGTCGACATAAAATTGTATGCAAAAATCCTAGCCAACCGCCTGCTTCCCCTGTTACCATCACTGATAGATGGAGACCAAGTCGGTTTTATTCCGGGCCGAGAGGCAAGGGATAACACCATTAAAGCCATAAACCTCCATCACTGGATGACAACTAATAAACATAAAGGTTTCTTTCTATCATTGGATGCGGAGAAGGCGTTTGACAGACTGGCATGGGACTACATGGGGGCAGTGCTACGACACTTAGGCCTCCATAATCGCATGTTTAACTCAATCATGTCGCTATACACGACACCCACGGCCAGAGTTAGGATTAACGGACATCTGTCAAACGCCTTCTCCATAACCAACGGAACGAGGCAAGGATGCCCACTTTCCCCTATCCTCTTTGTGTTGACCCTTGAACCTCTCCTGAACTGCCTCAGGAGAAATGAAGATATTAAAGGCATACCCATAGCAGGCCACACTTACAAGTTAGCAGCCTTTGCCGACGATATCCTGCTTTCCCTTAGCGAGCCCCACATCTCTATTCCAAACTTATTAAAAGATTTCCACCTCTTCCAACGCATCTCTAATTTTAAAATAAACTTCACCAAATCACACGCCCTAAATGTCACTATCCCAAAAGAAACAGTTGCGCAGTGTGAATCCAACTTCCCTTTCCAATGGCGACAAAACGCAATTAAATACCTTGGCATTTACCTTACAACGAACCTATCAGACCTTTTTGCACAAAACTATCTTCCCATCCTCAGAACGATCTCTGCTGATCTCAACAATTGGAACAAACCCCAATTTTCCTGGTTCGGGCGGGCAGCGATTATTAAAATGAATATTCTCCCCCGCATTCTATATATCCTACAAGCTATCCCCATCAAACTCCCCCGTCATTTTTCCTATCCTATAGAAGGCTTTGTACTGAATTTCTATGGAAACAAAAATCTCCGAGAATCGCACATGATCTTCTGACAAAACCCAAGACAAAGGGGGGCATTGGGCTTCCAGATCTGAAAAAATATTACTGGGCCTGCCACCTTACCCGTATTGTGGACTGGTCATTACACACCCAACTCAAAGACTGGGTCAGACTGGAGGGATCACTGTCCCCCTTTCCACTAAAATCCGCACCCTGGCTGGCATCGACACATATCCCCTCCATTCTCAAAGATCACCCTCTCATTGGACCGACCCTGGACTGTTTCAGGGAAACATGCCGTAAGCTACACATTTCATCCTCCCCGGGCCCTTTGACTCCTATAAGACAGAACCCTGCCTTTCCTCCGGGCATGTCCATACAATTCCTAGCGAACCAATGGCAATCCCCCGACATGCTGGCACACCAGTTCTTCCGAGACGGATCTTTTCTAGATCGCCTCACACTGACACCCGCCACCACCAGGGACCCTTTACCGCTCTGGACTTACTTTCAAATTCGACATTTTTTAAAGGAAGCCAACCGCGACTCTTCTATATCCAGAACACTTACTCCTTTTGAGCACTTATGCTCTCAATCCAATCCCCAACAACATTTAATCTCCAGTATATACGCTATACTATTTACTGAAACCTCCTCCAAAGAAGGGAAAGCCTGCAAATCCTGGGAAAGAGAATTACAAACAGAACTAGAAGAAGACCAATGGGAACACATATTCACGATTGCCCATAAAGGCTCCCTAAACGTATCCATTCAGGAAAATAATTATAAGACCCTGACACGATGGTACCGAACCCCAGCTATCTTGAATAAAATTAACCCCTCATTCCCCAACAAATGCTGGAGATGTGGGGATGTACCAGGCACACTGTTACACATCCTGTGGTCATGCCCAGCTATTCAATCATTCTGGACGCAAGTCCGAGAACTCACGGAATCAATTTCAACCTATAACTTAGACCACACGCCAACACAATGCCTGTTTCATCACTCAGATTTATCCGCGTCGTATTACCGTAAAACACTGATCTTACCCCTTCTAAATGCAGCGAAAATGTGCATACCTAGACATTGGGGTACACCTCATTCTCCGACCATCCAAGAATGGCTCACACAAGTTGATAAAATAGCAGAAATGGAAGAACTTATTTCCATCTCACGAGACTCCCCAGATAGATTCTCTAAGACGTGGGCATGCTGGACCCACTTTCGGTCAACCGACAGATACCTAACACTGATGACATAATTGTTGACCTGGACCCACCCATTCAAACTCACCACCCACCACCCTCAATATGCATTGCACAGCCCTCTCAACCTCACCACTCCTATACCTATTCTTCTCCCCCGGCTGACATGGACCCCCCACCCCTAAACAAGGGACGAGTATGGGGGGCCACACGTCAAAATTAGCCCAATTTCACTTTCCAAGAATGGAGATCGAGCAAACCTGACCTGCTCCACCTTAAAACAATACCAAACCGAACCTATACCACAAGTGGCGGAGACCGGGGAGACAGGCACTCCTCTAGCCCCCTCATCCCCCCCCCCCCCTCCTCCCCCTCCCCCCCCCCTTTTCTGTTCCCTTCCCCCCCCTCAAGTCTCTTAGTCACCCCTCCCTCTCCCCCCTTCTCTCCTCTTTTACTCCCACCCCCCCATCCTCCTTTTGTTTTTTCTTCCTTTCCTCCCTTTTCTTTTCTTCTTTTATATATTTATCATTGTCCACCTACAACCCCTTTTAGCCCCGTACACGGTTTGGATCTCCTAGCAGAGCTCCCAACCAACACCTCTACCTTAAGACGTGGATTGAATTGTCATACAATTCCCTATGCCACCACCCAATGATTGGGAATCCTTCTCTGAGAAACATGACAGCGACTTGAATGAAGGGGTAGGGAAGGGGAGAGGAGAAAAGGAAGAAGAAACATCTTATGCCACTATATTAAACTTCAACCTCTCGATAGTCATTTCAATATGTTACCAGATTTAATATAAAACCCCTCCCGCGCAGACATAGTATATCGTAAATCATCAACAAGAGAATCTCTGTTACTAGTCGATTCACGGTTACTTTTGTCCCAATCGTAAGAATCTATGTATATTCCCCATCTTTTGTACAACTGTATGATGATAATGTGATACTGTCATATTGTACTATTTATCTTTTAATAAAATCTTTTTTGGAAAAAAAAAAAAAAAAGATTGTACACACCCTCTTACTAATTAAATAAAGAATATATATAAAAATATATATATATATATCTATATATACAATATATATATCCTACACTAGTCATATACAGTTGACATGCTTGATAGTAGATTAGTATGTTGGGAAGTGCCAAGCTACCTCTGGATTTGGTCCATATCAACAGGGTACAATTGAGTCTAGGGTGATTGTTAGACCAAATTAAAAAAAAACTATGGGGATAGTAATAGGGAGCTCCTGGGAGAGATAGAGGAATTTTGGCAAAATCAACATTTTGATAATTTTGCAATTACCAAACCAGGAGTGTAATTCTGTGTTCCATTTGGTCAGTAGGGAAGAGATTTGGTGGAGAAGAGGCAGAAAGTTTAGAGTAAAGACAGATTTAACCCAGGCGGGATGAGAGTGCCCAAGTATTTAATAGCAGAGGAAACCTATTCGAATGTGCAGTTTTGTTGCAAATGGACATGGAGATCAGTTGGAAAATCAACATAATTCCTCTATTAAAGCCTCTAATTTCAAGAAGTTGGTTTGCTAATGACAGTGCCCTGTAGCTGCTTGTAATGTGAAGTAATTATTTCTCAAAAATACTTAAAGCGGAGTTCCAGCCTGGGTGAAATTTGTTTTTAATTCAGCTTCCACAAATACTGTAGCTGCTGACTTTTAATATTAGGACACTTACCTGTCCAGGGAGCCTGTGATGTCGGCACCCGAAGCCGACCCGTCCATCAGCTCTGGGTGCAGGTGCCAGCATCCTTACTAAGGGAAACAGGCACTGAAGTACAACAATTGTGTTTGTTTATAACCCAACCCTACTTTCACTTCTCCACAACTTTATCCCTGACCTGTCTGGTGTGTCTTTTTGCCTTCATGATGCTGTTTGTTCACTAAGGTTCTCTAACAAACCTCTGAGGGTTTCACAGAACAGCTGTATTTATACTGAGATTAATTTACACACAGGTGGGCTCTATTTACTAATTAGGTGACTTCAGAAGGCATTTGGTTACACTAGATTTTAGTAAGGGGTATCAGAGTAAAGGGGGCTGACTACAAATGCACGCTACACTTTTCAGATATTTATTTGTAAAATAATTTGAAAACCATTTATCATTTTCCTTCCACTTCATAATTATGTGCCACTTTGTGTTGGTCTATCACATAAAATCCCAATAAAATACATTTATGTTTTTGGTTGTAACATGACAAAATGTGGAAAATTTCAAGGGGTATGAACACTTTTTCAAGGCACTGTATAGCCAAAGCTTTAGTTAGGTAATGATTAAAACCCCTCTCAGGTTTTATTGCTAATGTAGCCTGAAAATGGAAGCGGCAAAATTAGGTTTTAGTCAAAACATATAATAGGTGAAACAACCAATGTTTTTCGGGAACCACACATTGTCCCCTTCATCGGTGCTTGAAATATACTGTAGCCAATATGGACTCAAAATAATAAACAGCTGCTAAATATTGCTGGGTTCTCACAATACAGAGTTTAAATAACTGTTTTAAATCGCTACCAGCAGACACTGTACATTTTAATCCATGATGAAGAGGGTGATGATATTTGTCCCTCAAAACATGTTGGCTAACACCAAAGTGTTAAGCCTCGTACACACGGTATGATTGTTGGCCGGGGATTGTCTGTTGACAGACTGTTGTCCTAAAATCTTACCATTAGTATGCTCCCTTTGACAATTGATGTCCAATTTTCCACCAACAAATGTTGGATGACAGGCTAGTAAATTTTCGGCGGACAGCGTTTTGACATCAGATTTTTGTATGGTCAGTACACAAATCCGTCACATAAAAGTCCAAAGTACAAACACGCATACTGGAAATCAATGCTCACCAAACACAAAATTTACAGAAGAGGCCCAAAGGGTGTTGCTCAAGAGCTGAAATTCGTCGTAGTACGTCACTACGTTCGCGTTTGTTGCACAACAGTTGTGTACCATTAGTATGCAAGACAAGATCCTGGCACATGCCCTTTTGACAAAAATCAGAAGCTTGGTTGGCCAAAAATTGTACCGCATTAGAGCATAAAACCCCATTTTGGTGTGGTGCTTTGATTTTTACGTTCAAATATTATTTCTGTATTTCAAGGTTACTGTTTCGGTTTCTCAGTTCATGAGAGTAGCCCACTTATTACCTAGATGCCCCATACAGATACTACCAGTATGTTTTTGCCAAATACCGTATATCAGAAGCACTGCAGAATACAGTATCTACCTAAGGTTCCAGTACCATAAATATAGAATTTCAAGGTTTTATGTCCTCACAAGGAAGAACTCTCTATTTGTCCTGGCGACCATTGTCATCAAAGTTTTAGGGTTGCCACTTAAGGTAGTAAGGGAAAATCTTTCAATAGGAACACATGTTCTAATGAAAAAGGAAGGGTTACTCAGGGCATGGCAGTGAGAGAGCCTGTATTGTAGTTTATTTCTGCTAAATATTGTCTTTTTGGTTGGAGTTTTTCCATGTAAGCTTTAAAAAAGGTTCAGGTGCAGGCCATCCCCAGAGCGTATCCAAGGTACTCTGTGAGCAATGTAAAAGAGAGAAGGAGGGAGGCGCACCTAAGTGCAATATTAAAAAGGTATTTTAATAGCGCAAACATAAATGCACTTACAGGAATAAAGTTGGAATAAAAGCGGTATGTCTGATAGTGTGGCTGGTGGTGTCTACCAAGGTGGAACAGAGACCAACTAGGCAGATGGGGCTCTATATATATCTCTACCAAGGTGTAATAAGAGATTGCACACACCTGAATCAGGCTATCTCCAATCCTACAGCAATCTGACCAGGCAACACAGGCGTGCCTTGTATAAGGATGATTGTGTTGCGAGCGGCGCCTCGCTCCGATGTCATCAATCGGCGTCAGAACAATTGTTCAATCGCAAGCTGTACTGGCTGTTGGAGGATATGATGGAGACTGTATGCCAGCGGTACCATGGAAACCAGATAGCGTGGGGCCGTGACGTGATCATGGGGCACCATGTAATACAGCAGTGTGACGTCACACACCCCCTGCTGGTGGAAGTACTAGCAGTCTATAGTCTAAACAGCTCCAAGGCAACCAGTAAAACCAGGCACATAGCAAACACATGGCGCTGCTCAGTATAGCGGCGCAGCATGGTGTGTCTTAAATTGCCAGAGGGACTAACAGTCAATGCATTTACAAGGAATTGTCAGGATAAAGGAGACCAAGCATATGGCCTAGAGGGCCCAATGGGTTGATCGAGTCATAGAGGACTAAATCTCCAAGGTAGAGCAGTAGACTCAAACACATATATCAGGACCGAGGCTGATGAAACCCATACTGATGGCGTGCACAGCTATGACAGAGACACTAAAAAAAGTCAAGAAATGAAAAACACACAAAACAGAATACAGCAGAGAATGCAGGAGGGCATATGATAGAACTTAGCAATAAAGTCACAAAGAAAGCTATAAACCAAAAGGGTCCAAACGGCCAATCCCCCTCACACTCCGGGATCCAAACTATCACTGCCATCTGTTAAATAAATCTTGCTGACATGTCACTTAATATCAAACCCTGTTTACATACATTAGTTACCCTGCCCTAATATACGCCATTGCTGAGCCTATCATCTACTAGGACCCCCAGGTCCTTTTCCATCCTAGGTTCTCTCCCCAGTGTATAGATTGCATTCATATTTTTGCCACACAAATGCAATATTTTACATTTTTCTACATTGAACCTTATTTGCCATGTAGTTGCTCACCCCATTAATTTGTTCAGGTCTTTTTGCAAGGTTTCCACATCCTGCGGAGAAGTTATTGCCCTGCTTAGCTTAGTATTGTCCACAAACACAGAGGTTGAACTGTTTACCCCATCCTCCAGGTCATTTATGAACAAATTAAATAGGATTAGACCCAGCACAGAACCCTGGGGGACCCCACTACCGACCCCTGGCCATTCCTAGTACTCCCCAATTTATCACCACCCTCTGAACTCGCCCTTGTAGCCAGTTTTCAATCCATGTACTCACCCTATGGTCCATGCCAACGGACCTTATTTTGTACAGTAAACGTTTATGGGGAACTCTGTAAAATGCTTTTGCAAAATCCAGATACACCACGTCTACGGGCCTTCCTTTATCTAGATGGCAACTCACCTCCTCATAGAAGGTTAATAGATTGGTTTGGCAAGAACGATTCTTCATGAATCCATGCTGACTACTGCTAATGATACAGTTCTCATTACTAAAATCTTGTATACAGTCCCTTATCATCCCCTCCAAGAGCTTGCATACTATTGATGATCTGTGTATTAAACTATATTACCCAGTCGTCAATGGGACAAATGTCCCCCATTGGAAGATTTTTCCATGCCTCTTGTTCTGATGAAAACGCAAACTTTGGATTCCTCATCGCTTATAGTCCTGATGACCCCGGGAAAAAGTAAAGCTCTACAGTTGGTACACAGGGAGCAATGAAAAATCAGACTCTTCCCCAATCTATGTGTAGCGCACTACTCCCTTGGGAGCTGCTGGGTGAGATCATACCTTTCTGTTAAATGATTCTGTTCTTCCACCCCTGCACGAATCACATCAGCAGACAGTTTAGTAACATTTAAACATAACTTTATTCTTTTGCTTGTAGTGTGATCCATAATCTCCCCGGGAAATATGAGTTGGCTCAGAGTCTCTGATTACTTAGAGTAGCTAAGTCCCTTTCCCTTGTTGAACCAACCGATGCCCCTCTGAAAAGCACCTTGGTATGTGGATGTAGGAAGTCCCAGGCCTCACCTGCCCATCTTGCCTCCTTTGATCCTCTCCAGGTCAGTTCAGGAAAGTCTGGATAACATCCCTGTCTACTCCATCCTGTTAGCAGCTACTTCCCGCTCCGCATGGCTAGAATCATCCCAGCCGGGATGTCTGGTCCACTTCTCCCGGAGTTTCTTTTAGTGGATTTAGTGTTGTTGAACCATCCAGCACTGAGGTCTCTGAACCCTCAGGCCTTCCGGCTTAGTTCCTGCTATCCAGCGCTGGAGGCCCCCGCACCTCCAGGCCTTCAAGCCTGCACCTTGCTGATTACATCTTTCCTCTCTCTCTGTCCAAACTTCCCATCTCTTCTCCCTTAGGAGCATGTGACCCCCAGTTTATATATGTGTCCCGCCACTGCCCACTCAAATTAATGATTGGTCCAGGGCTGTGCATACAAACTGCCTGCACCCTTGTCTCCAGCCCACCTTCCTTCCAGAACTTTTCACTGGACAGATGTGGTATCACTCAGGATAGAATGCAGGTGGTCACACCCCCCTTTCTACTCTGACAAATCTCCCAACCAAATTAACCAACCAGGCCTAAACAAACAGGGTAAGGCACTGGCAATTTACCTAACACTTATCCTAACTAACTAATTAGCACCCACCTAAAGGTGGTGGGCGTTACATATGAAAAGCTGTTTTTTTTCTAAATGATCTATTCACTTTCAAAGATTTCCCCTTTTCTAAGTTCTCTGTCCCAAACTGGGTATGTAAAGTGATTGCAGGCAAGGGTAAAATGAATAAAGTGATTGTAAACGATCACCTTCTAAAACAACCCATTCAGTTTAAAATGTAAATGAAAGACAAAACATTTTTGTATAAATATAAAAATATACTATAAATACCTTTTTTAAAAATTTATTATAGGTGATCACATTCCCTCTGTTCTCAGCTGCATATTACAGGCATTTGAGCTTTTATTTCAGCTTGAAGAAGCTTGTGCTTTTTTGTGCTCTTGGACACATTTTTATTGAGCTACTTCAAGCTCCTTTGAGCTTTTTTGAGCATAATCATTTTTTTTTTCACAAACCCTCCTAAGATAGTATTTTCTTAACCACTGTATAAACAAAACAAAAAGCTGGAACAAATGGTTTTGTGCGTTTTTAAGCTTCTTTGAACTTTTTTGAGCTCTTTGGGGCACTGGCTCCTCTCAAACACGCGAGTTTGGTGGGGTTTTTTTTTGGTTCTGCCTGTAGGAGAGCATATGCCTGAAAATGCCATAGTGTGCACGGACACATTTGTTAACATGGAGGGGAGTTTCTAGGCTAGAAAAAATGAAAGCTCAAAAAAGCTTGAAAGCCTGTAGGAGCCGTTTTCTTTGAGCTCCTTTGAACTGTAGTGTGCATGAGCCCTAAGAGGTGGGGGGAGGGGAAGCAGCAGCACACTGAGCTTCCCGGTGATTGGCTGTGCAGTGGGTGCGTGTCAAGACAAATCTACTGTACTAGATGTAAAAAATGGTAGAAACTACCGACTGGCGCAAATGGAATCAAATAAATAATTAGTGAGATTAATTGATCAGTTAATTTGAGGAGCAGCACGTTATATCAAAAATAAAAAAATATTAATAATAATTAACAAATTATTTACAAACCGCGCTCCATTATAAAGTGCAAATGCAAAATCATACTCTGTTGTGGATCAAGACTAAAAATAATTAAATACCAGTGATAATAACTAACAACTGAGTGAAAACAATGTGCATAGATGGTGAAACAAACAAATAAAACCCAAGGAAGACTCACCCAGGAGTTTTGATTTACCCAGAAGTTTTTATCATTGTTTGAACATTTCCTGAACACACATGATTTTTGGATTTATATATTTTTGGTTATTTTTTTTTTGGAATCTAATTTTGTTTTTTAATTGTTGTTTTAATTGTTTGTTTTACCATCTATGCACATTGTTTTCACTCAGTTGTTAGTTATTATCACTGGTATTTAATTATTTTTAGTCTTGTTTCACAACAGAGTATGATTTTGCATTTGCACTTTATAATGGAGCGCAGTTTGTAATTTATTTGTTAATTATTATTAAAAAATCTACTGTACTGTTTGTCCCATGTTGTAAAGCACTGCACAAACTGTTGGCACTATATAAACCCTGTATTATAATAATAATAATAATAATAATAATAATAATAATAATAATAATAATAATCTGATCATTGGAGGAGAGCAGGCTGAATTTCCAGCATAGCTAAAGAATTCACCACAGTGTGCTCTCCTGCTTAGTGTGGTCAGTTTTTAATAGGAAAGCAGAAGAGCTGGCAGGAACACCAGGGTTTACACATAAAGGAATCAATACAAAGAGGTCAGGATACGTTCTTATACAAGTACATGGTACAGCAGGCAGTTATCAGGAATATGAAGTTTTGTGGTGACAAGCGCTTTAATTCGATAAATTACTATTCATAGGACATCATGGCTGCATCAGAATAAAAGCTAAAATTAAACAGGATTTATATTTATTGAAGAAGTGTCACAAATCACAAATGAGAGCAAAAAAAAAAAGTTGTAGCCTTGTTTTAGTTTTCAGGTTTTGTTTTATCTTCGTTTATTACATTTTTATTGTTGAAAGATGTGATACTACAGCAATAGCAGTTCTATTTGTTATCATTTACTTGGCTAAGGACTAACTACCAAGGACACAAATTTCAACATGTCATAATATCATACAACATGGTTTAGTTTTCATCTTTCCCTTGTCTTAACCCCTTGGAGCTGGTAACTCCCGGCCCTTTAAGAAGTTTAGGATTCTGGGAGGCAGGGGGCTGGGGTTTATGATCATGTGACCGACCGCCGTTATTGGCTATGATTGGTGGTCATATGATCTGAAAGCAAGCAGGCAGTAATCTGGAGCTTCCCGTTAGCTGCCGATAACTGTGGCGGGAGCGCCCTCTCGGCACAGCTGTTTTTACAATATTGCATGCAAATATGCAGCCGCTCGGCACCAAGGTCCACTCGCCGAAATGCTTTTTTGCATGCGGCCGGTGCAAAGAGGATAAAAATATAATATGTATTGAAACTATCTAGTCTTAGTTAAGGCTTGATGTTTGTTGGTGAGAAGGCTGGTAATGGTGGCATACACCCATCCTCACATCATGATCTTGATTTCCAGTAACAGTGGGGTTGATTTAGTAAAACTGGAAATTGCTAAATCTGGTGCATAGAAACTAATCAGCTTCCAGGTTTTTATTTTTTTATTTTTTTTTTCTATCAAAGCTTAACTGAACAAGATGAAGTTAGAAGCGGATTGGCTACCATTCACAGTTGCACCAGATTTCGCACTCTCCAGATTTAGTAAATCAACCACAATATATCATAAAAGTTTCCAGGCCACCACCTCAGCCTATTAGTGCTATCTAGCTGGATTTCCATTGTTCCACATTCTGTACAGTTTGTGCATGCCTATTCCTTGGAATTTTATAGATACAGTGAACCCGTTCTGGCTCTGTATTCCTATAACTGCACTAGTGTGTCATATGTAGTTGTCTTTTCCAACCAATCTGCCCTACTAAGGGAAGTTAGTCAACCTGGATAGGTTGATGGTAGCACAAGACAGTCCACCTAGGCGCAGGAAGTGTAATCTCGGCCCTGCCTATAGCATACTTAATAGTCAGAACTTTAACATCAACATTTAGTGAAAATGGAGAAAATAAATTTATTTCTGCCTTTGCAGCCTCAAAAATGTATATGGATAAGGACAATCTGACAATAGTAACTGAATTCTTTTTTTTGGGGTTCCCTGGACTTGGTGGATTCAGATTTCTTCTTTTTATTCTCATTTTGTCTACATCAACTGTCACAGTGCTCCTCAATATTATGATTATTATATTAGTGTCAACCAGAAAAAGTCTACATTCCCCCATGTACATGTTTCTCAAGAACTTCTTATTTTCAGAAATGTGTTTAGTGACTGTTATTGTCCCCAATATGTTACGTATCATATGGATGGATGGAGCCGCAGTACCTGTTACTGCATGCGTTATTCAGAACTACTTGTTTGTAGCTTCAGGTACATCTGAATGTTACCTTCTCACCTTGATGTCCTACGACCGATACTTGGCCATATGTAAACCTTTATATTATAACACGATAATGGGCCACACCCTTCAATATTACTTGGTTGTCTTCTGCTGGTTGTTGGGTTTCCTTTTAACATTGGTCCCACTGATTCGTCTAATGATGCTCAACTACTGTGGTTGGAATGTCATTGACCATTACTTCTGTGATCGTGTTCCTTTTTTGATAACTGCATGTTCAGATACTTCTTTTTTTTTTTTATAATTTTTTATTTTTCAAAAAGTTTTTGTAACAAATATATATCAACATAACAAAAAGTCATGACAGTTTGCATAGAAACAATCACAATATAAGTAGTGCAAACATTGTAAAAAAGGAGAAACATGGTGAGGATATCTGTATAGGTAGAAGTCAGCTTCTTCCCGAATTGGGACATATATAGTAAGAAAAAAGTAAATCCATACAGTATCTATATTGCTATCGCAGTAACATGTTCAAAACACAAGGATGCTCAGGAGGACATGTAATTTGGAATCAAAAAGGAGCAGAAATGGAAGGTACCGAGCAATATTTTGAATCATCCCAAGGTTTCCAAATTTTTTCGAATTGGGGAATTTTACCTTCAATTTTTGCTGTTAAATGTTCCATTTTACGTATATCTGCAACAATGGCAAGAGCGTGGTGTAAAGTGGGAACGTTGGTAGAGAGCCAAAGTCTAGGGATGGCTCTTTTTGCTGCCAAAAGTACAAAGGACCCTAGTCTCTGTAGTGATTTAGGGATATCCGGGAAGGGTAAACCTAGTAGGAAATGTATGGGATTCAATTGAATAGGCGTAGCAAAAAGTGATTGCAATATATTTTGTATCTCAATCCAATATGCACTTAGGACATGACAATCCCAGAAAATGTGAAGATGTGTACCTACGGACTGCCCACATCTCCAGCACAAATCAGAAAGAGACGCATTTTGGTCATGTAGCAACTCAGGAGTTTTGTACCAAAGAAATATTATCTTAATAGCGGTCTCCTTTTGTGTCACGCATCTGGAGACTTTAAAAGCCGACTCCCAGATTTTACCCCAATCTAATAGTGAAATTGATCTGTTTAGCATCTTGGACCATTTAGTCATGTATCTATGTATGGAGTCATTTAAGGGGGGTGTTGTCTGGAGTATTTTATATATGGATGAGATTAGGTTTGGTTCGTAAGGACCATTTGTACATAGTAATTCAAAAGCAGTAGGATTTTCTAAGGATAAGGAGAGGAAGCAAGATTGGAAAAAGTGTTTAACTTGTAGGTAAAAGTATTCTGTAGATTTCGGTAGGGCGTGTTTTTCTTTAAGGATTGAGAAAGGTAACAGTTTGTGTGTTACTGGGTGAACTAAATGTCGCAGCTGAAACATCTCCGCGTGTGTCCACGAAATTGTTCGCAGGTATGATAATCCGTCCGGGATTTCTGGGTTAAAAAGGAAATTCTGGAGAGGGGAACAGGGTGAGGATAGATTAAATTTGTCCCTGCACCTTTTCCAGATTGAAAGCGTAAAAAGCATCGGGGAGAGACACAGAGACCGTAGTTGGGGTATGAATTTCTGAGAGGAAGGCCATAATAGATAGCATAAATGTACAGGGGCAGTAATCCCCATTTCAATTTCGGCCCATCTATTTGCAGCCTTCCTTGAGGTCCATGTTGTCAATACTCTAAGATGAGAGGCATAGTAATATTTAATAAAATCGGGGGAGGCTAGTCCTCCTCTTGTTCTAGGAGAAAGGACTACCGATTGAGCAATTCTATGGGATGCATTGTTCCAAACAAAGTTAAGGCACTTTCTCTGGAGACTTCTCAGCTGCGACATAGGGACCGGGACTGGAAGTGTTTCAAAAAGGTACAGTAATTTGGGCAAGACCGACATTTTGAGAACGTTAATCCTACCAAGAAGGGAAATTGGGATGGAAGACCAATGTTGAAGGAGTTTAGCAATTTCTGCGAACATAGGGGGAAAGTTGGCTTGATAAAGAGAGTGGTATGAAGGAGTAAGATGAATTCCTAAATATTTTAGTGAAGTCTGGCACCATCTGTATTTAAACTTGTTTTGTAAGGAGCTGAGTATATCTGAGGGTATATTGATGGGGAGGGCTTCTGTTTTGGTCTGGTTAATACAAAATCCTGATAAGGACCCAAATGTGGAGAGGGTTTCGTGTAAGAAGGGTAATGAAATCTCGGGGTGTGTGATGGTTAGCAGAATGTCATCTGCGAAAAGAGAAAGTTTGTAGTCCTGATGTCGTAGTGGGATTCCTCTGATATTAGGATGGGATCTGATAGCTGCTGCTAAGGGTTCTAGGCTTAATATAAATAATAGGGGCGACAAAGGGCAGCCTTGTCTCGTACCATTACTGAGAGTAAATCGTTGCGAGGTATAAGAGGACAGCTGGACTTGAGACGTGGGGAGGGAGTATAGGGTATGTAGGGCTCGTATAAAGGGGCCTGAGAATCCGAATCGGGTTAAGACTGCGAACATGAAGGGCCAGCTTAACCGATCGAAAGCTTTTTGAGCATCTAAGCTCAGGACTATGGTGGGGCGTTTAGTTCTAGTTACTAGGTCTATCAGATCTATGGTTCTTCTTGTATTATCTCCAGCATGTCTCGAGGGAACAAATCCCACTTGGTCTCTGTGGATCAGGGACGTTAATAGTGGGGATAATCTATTGGCTAGTATCTTGGTGAAGATTTTGTAGTCTGAGTTTAATAAAGCAATTGGGCGGTAGTTGTCGGGTAGTGCAGGATCCTTACCTGGTTTAGGGATTACCGCTATATTGGCATGTAAGAATTGTGAATGTGGGATGGATCCCTGAAAAAAGGAGGAGAATAGGGATTGTAGATAGGGGGTTAAAATATGTGTAAAGGTTTTATAGTAGATGTAAGGGAGACCATCGGGGCCCGGAGATTTGTGGGTTGGAAGATTTTTAATCACCTCTCCTATTTCCTCTCCAGTAATCGGAGCGTTAAGAGAGGATAGATGATCAGCAGATATCTTCGGTAGTGGGAAGGAATTTATAAATTTATCAAACTCTGCGAGAATTGAGGATGTGAATCGGGGCCTAAACAGTTATAAAGTTGCTTATAAAAATCACCAAAGACCTTTGACATAGTTTTCGGACAGTATGTGGGGGTGCCATCGGATTGCATCAAGTGGTCGGGTATAGATAGAAGGGGCCGAGGTTTTAATTTGTTCACTAGCATCCTATGTAGTTTGTTTGCATAGTCGTAAAATTTTTGCTTAGCCCATAACATGGATTTGGAAATTTGATTCATATCGAAAGACTTGATTCGATCTCGGATTGAGATGACATTTCTCATTTTTTCCGCTGTTTGCAGTTGGGTAATAAGATCTTCTTTAAGTTGTACAGAATCTTTCTTTAGGCGTGAGCTTATAGCTATGCATTCACCTCTAAAAAAGGCTTTATGGGCCTCCCACAGGGTGGAAATCTCCGGGACCGAGCCATCATTAAGCTGAAAAAACTCAACTAATTTCTGCTGTAATTGAGTTTGAGATAAAGGATTTTTAAGTAGGGATTCATTAAGGCGCCAGTGGCAGGTCTTAGTAAAAGGCTTCGCCAGTAATACTTCGAGTTCAATAGGCGCATGATCCGACCAGGTAATAGGATTTATTTCAGAAGATTCTACATAGGGCAATAGGGGACCAGTAATAAGGAAGTAATCTAGTCTAGAATAAGACTTGTGGGGATGAGAGTAGAATGTATAGTGTTTTTGGGTCGGGTGTTTTATCCTCCAAGAATCAAATAGATTATGGGATCTAACTAGTTTGCGAAAGGATGTTGATAATTTCTTAGAGGAAGATTGTGAGGCGGTTTGAAATAGAGTTTTCCTGTCCCTGGTCGGGGACATGCACACATTGAAGTCGCCTCCCATGATCATGAACGGTTGGGAGAAGGGTTGTAATTTCTCAAAAACTTTTTCAAGGAAACCGATCTGTCCTACATTTGGTGCATAGATGTTAATTAAGGAAAAAGAGGTAGATAGGTGACTACACTTCAGGAATATGAACCTACCGTGAGGGTCTAGGTAGGAGGAAAGTATTTTTATTGGGCTTGTGCGTTTAAAAAGGATTGCCACTCCCGCTTTTCCAGAGGGGTCAGAGGCAGTATATGCTATGGGAAAGTGTCTAGAGGCGAACTTGAAGGAGCCACTGGGCTTGAAATGGGTTTCCTGAACCATAATCACCTCTGCTTTGGATGATTTAAATTCTTTTAAGGCCTGCCACCTTTTGCCTATGGAATTTAATCCCTTAACATTACAAGAATAGATTTTGAGGGCCATATTCGGTTAAACAAAAAAGAGCTAATGCAGTATAAAGACTGGGAACATGTATCTGAGCATCCTTAAAAAGGAACATTTGAAAACAAACATTTCTTACATTTGATATAATAATGTAAGTGCAACCTTGAAAAAACATATATAGGTCAGAAGGAAAAAAAAAGAAAAAAGACCTGCATATGGAAACTCCAAAGGAGACAAAAAAATTAGGAACTAAATTGCATTGGAAGACAAAAAATGTTAAAAAAGGTAAAAAGAAAAAATAATTTTTGAAAAGCCTGAGAAAAAATTTCAGGCTGCCCAGGCAGAAGCCTTGGGTCATGAGGGGGGGCATGTTAGCCTGCAGGGATTATTAGAGGAGGAGGGGAGGTGTGTAGATCCTCATCTCTGTTTTTGTAAAACCAAAAAAGAACAAACAGACAGGAGGAGCAAGGGTGTTTGGCATGGTACTATACACATGTAGATAAATCTTAAGACAAACTGGTATGTGACATAGAGGTAGATATCAATAAGAGGTGTGACCTCTCAAACAAGGTGACCTAAGCACTATGAGGTCACTGGGATATCCATGGTAAATATTTCCTGGCCATGGAAAAAAGAGCAAAAATATTGAGAAAAAAGAAAGTAGGAAAAAGAAAAATAATAAGTCACATCAGGTTGGATATCTGTGACGATTGGCTCGTTGTGGGGTAGAAGAGTTCTTCTGGGATCTTCGTTGGACAGGGGTCCAAATTTTAGCTGGTGTGGTAAGTGGTCTGAGGCTTGGAGCTTGGGGTATAGAGTCTTCTTCAGGCAGTGGGGGAAGACCTAGGTTACGAATAAAGGCTTCACTTTCGTAAAGATCTCTCAGGGAATGTTGAACACCATCTTTGGAAACGGTTAGACGGAAGGGGAATCCCCAGCGGTAGGGAACCTAATGGTTTTGTAGGTGGGTAGTGACAGGACGGAAACTGCGTCTTTTGGCCAGAGTGATTGGAGACAGATCGTTAAATATCTGGATTTTGTGTTGTTTATAGTCAATCCGTGACTTGTTACGCGTTGCAAGTGTGAGGGCCTCTTTGCTCTCGTAGAAGTGGAAGCGGACAATAATATCTCTGGGGTTGGCAGTAGGAGGAGGTTTTGGAGCCAGAGATCTATGCGCCCTGTCCATACGCCAGTCTATGTCCGGTATATGTGGGGCTAAAGTGACGAATAGGCCTAGAAGGTAGGGACGTATTTCCTTGTCACTCACCGTCTCAGGGATTCCCCTTATCCTCAGATTCTGGCGTCTTTCACGATTTTCCAGATCTTCCTGTTGGAGTTGAAGTAGGGAGACTGTATGTTTCAGGTTGGAATTGTCCTCTTCGAGAACATGTACATATTGGGTCAGTTCATCAAATTTGTTCTCCAGTGTGTTGGTGCGTTCACCTAATTGGTCGATTTCACCCCGTAACTCATGTGCTATTTTGCTCACTTCTTTAGCGATGCTGCGGGTTAATTCGTGTAGTAATGAGTTCAATTTTGTGTCTAGAACAGCTACTGTCACCACATCCACGGGGTGATCGGGTGGAAGAGAATGCAGGGAGGATTGAGATCTGTTATCATCTTGGGTCATGCCTTCCGGCAAAAAATGTGGGTCAGCAGTGTCTGAGGGTCTCGGCTGTTCACTGGAGGTTGGGGATCTCTGTTTATATAAGAAGCGCTCCATGGTATTAGGGGTCTGCGACGATGGCGGTGGGATAAAACCTCTGTATATTGCCTTCTGGAAACCAATCTTCCCCATGCAGTGTTTGGGAGGGTCTGATGTCTTGTTATGATATTGCTCCTGCGATTAATGGGGGACTGTTAGCTTTGTAGGAGCATCTCCTAAAGAGACGGGGATCAAAGGACTCCTCTTACATGTCTGCTTCCCTGCACGCCGGTCTGGAGGTGGTCACATTAAGAATCAGGGGGAGTTGAGGTGGCAGCTGTAAGGTTTGCAGGTGTGAGGCAGGGTATAGTGTCTACAGGCAGTCAATAGGTGATTCAACTGCAGGAAATGTGCTGTGGGGGTACTAGGGGCACCAAGATGGCCGTCGACCTCCAGGACTAGGCCGAAGCCGCGGCCTGTCCTGAAGGCTGAGGCCGGCCGGGGGGGGGGGGTCCCCCCTCGGGCCCGGACCGGGTCTATAAAAGCTCAAATAACGGAAACTTTGGGGACAGATACTGCAGAGCAGGGACAGGAGAAGGCTCGGGCAGCAGCCCAGGTACTCACAGAGTCCAGGATGGCCGGTGGATAGGCCCAGGAGTGGCGTCAGACTGGGGGAGGACCCGGGATGGAGAGGGAGGGTCCCGCTCGGTTCTCTCTTACGTTGCCGGTATCCGTCTCCTCGCTGTTCTGGTTCGGATGTCCCGGTCGGAAAGTCCCAAGAGGAGGACCCGATCGTCCCCCGCTCCGCAGCACAGGTGAGCGTCAGGCTCCGGGCAGGCCGTAGGCCTCAATATGGCGGCGGTAGTTGGTAGGCCGGGGCAGTCAGGAGGCCTAAAGAGGCTCAGATGAGCCGGGTTTCAGGCAAGATCCAGCTGGATCTGTAGCGGGGAAGGTTGGGGTCGGTCTCAGCGGTGGATGAGCTTTATCCCAGGGAAAATAAGGCAGGGATGGCAATGGATGTAATATGCCTGGACGGAGCACAGCATTCACACGTCCTCCCTGTATCACGTCAGGCCATGCCCCCGTTCAGATACTTCTGCCCTGGAAATAGCATTTTTTTTTCTGATCATCCCGATGGTTGCTATTCCATTTATTTTAATCATTGTAAGTTATATGTGGATTTGCGTAGTTATACTTAGAATGCCATCCATCGGCAGTAGGAAGAAAGCTTTCTCTACTTGTAGCACTCACCTCATAGTGGTGAGTTTGTTTTATGGAGTCGTGTTAATAAATTATTTTACTCCATCCAGGGGACTTTCCGGATCCATCAGCAAATCGTTATCTGTTATATTTACTGTAGTAACACCATTGTTCAATCCCATTATCTACAGCCTGAGGAATAAGGAGGGATTGCTTGCTGTTATTTTTAGTTTTGTACAGTGGACGAAATGAATAGTACAGCATTTAGAAATATTATTAGGATTGTCATATTTGAATCATCAAGCATGCTTATTGCATTTTTGAGTGAAAACGATTTATGTTTCATTTGTACATTTTTTATTTACAATAGGAGCATCTCAAATTACAGCACATTGAAGCAAATCCTCACTCACCTTTGTACCTGCTTGTAATGTGAAGTAATTAATTCTCAAAGATCCTCAAAAATCATACAGTGAGAACTATTTGTTTACATTTGGCAGATGGAGCCGCTCCCTAATTTTTGGGTGGATGTGTATTACTATTCACAATCCTGATCCAGGAGTTTATCCTATTTGCCTTCAGGGATAGTCGTCTGCTCCCCCATGTGGGGAATAGGCCTATTTACGGGTGAAAAAATGTTCTCTACTTCTGGGCCATATGGGGCTATCTGCCCTGATCCTTTGTTTAACAGCTTGCTGTGGCTTTACCTGGGAGTATGGCGGTTCTGTTTTGGCCCTTATGTCCACCCCCAGGACATTGAAAAGATAAGGTTTACACACATTGCTTCTATCATACCATTATCTGAAATTGCAACACACAGACCCAAATATCCTGAGGAAGCACAACCAACTTCAAAACGTGTTGATGGTGGATTTGGAAAAGCACACCGATATTATGTGTCATATTTATACACTAAGTTGATATACATTAGATCAATATGGGTGTTGATTTCCAATCCTAGGTTGGGTGCGATTTGCATAAATTCGGTCTTATGTTTACCCTATGGTGTTTTTAACTTTTCTTCATGATTTTATTGGATGTAGTAGAAATCAATGATTTTATGCTATATTTCTGCCTCTTGATGTCCTGATAAATGTAGCCAATGTTGAACAAAACTTTTTTTTTGTGGGCATTAAAATAACTCTCTTACCTTTTGTACCCTCTTGTAATGTGAAGTACTGTATTTATTGGCGTATAACACTCACATTTTCACCATGAAAATCGGGTGCAAATAGCATGTGCGTGTTATACGCCAATACTTAAAATTTTAGCTGCCTCGGAGGGGACAGGGAGTGGGGCGGGACGAGCACCGTCAGATTACATGCAGTGAGAATCTCCTGTTTACTTGGCGGCCTCTGTAATAGGAAGTCCCGTCTCCTGGGCCGCCATTGGACCACTGTTCTGTCTATCATAGGATTCTCACTGCATGTAATCTGTCAGCACTCATTCCACCCCCCTCCCTGTCCCCTCTTGCTGCAGATGGGCATCGATCAGGCTGCACTGATGGCAATGGTGAAGCTGCTGCATTGAAGGCTATGGTGAGGCTGCTGCATTGAAGGCAATGGTGAGGCTGCTGCATTGATGGCAACGGCGAAGCTGTACTGATGGCACTTGTGAGGCTGCAGATGGGCATTGATGGCAATGGTGAGGCTGCAGATAGGCACTGACCCTTATTTTGCTTCAAAGTTGCTTATTTAAAATGTAAGTTTTTTTCCTGAAATTTCCCTCTTAAAATGAATGTGCGTGTTATACGCCGATAAATACGGTAACTCATTCTCAAAGATCCTCAAAAATCACAACAAAAACTCTTATGCCCCGTACACACGGTCAGATTTTCCGATGGAAAATGTCCGATCGGAGCGTGTTGTCAGAAATTCCGACCGTGTGTGGGCTCCATCGGACATTTTCCATCGGATTTTCCGACACACAAAGTTTGAGAGCAGGATATAAAATTTTCCGACAACAAAATCCGTTGTCGGAAATTCCGATCGTGTGTACATAAATCCGACGGACAAAGTGCCACGCATGCTCAGAATAAATAAAGAGATGAAAGCTATTGGCCACTGCCCCGTTTATAGTCCCGACGTACGTGTTTTACGTCACCGCGTTCAGAATGATCGGATTTTCCGACAACTTTGTGTGACCGTGTGTATGCAAGACAAGTTTGAGCCAACATCCGTCGGAAAAAATCCTAGGATTTTGTTGTCGGAATGTTCAAACAAAGTCCGACTGTGTGTACGGGGCATAAGGGTTCATGCACACTGCAGCTCGAAAAAAAGCTGCTTTTACAGGCATTTGAGCTTTTATTTCAGATTAAAGAAGTTTGTGCTTTTTTGTGTTCTTGTGCATGTTTTTATTGAATTTCTTTAAGCTTCTTCAAGATCCTTTGAGCTCATTTGAGCTTTTTTGAGCATGAGCATTTTTTTCCCATGATGTCATCATGGAGGAGTGGAAGAGGACTCCAGTGGCAACCTGTGAAGCTCTGGTGAACTCCATGCCCAAGAGGGTTGCTTGAAAATAATGGTGGTCACACAAAATATTGACACTTTGGGCCCAATTTGGACATTTTCACTTAGGGGTGTGCTCATTTTTGTTGCCAGCATTTTAGACATTAATGGCTGTGTGTTGAGTTATTTTGAGGGGACAGCAAATTTACACTGTTATACAAGCTGTACACTCACTACTTTACATTGTAGCAAAATGTCATTTCTTCAGTGTTATCACATGAAAAGATAGAAGAAAATATTTACAAAAATGTGAGGGGTGTACTCACTTTTGTGAGATACTGTATGTAAATAATGTTTTGTGCTTTGTCTGGGCACAGGTTCCCTTTGGCTTTTTTAAGAGAGGATTAGAACCCCTATCCAAATGTATTGCTATTTGCGTCCCACAGGGTAGGACAACCCTCTCTATTTGTCTTGGTCTCTGAGGCAGAAAGTGATGTGAAAACAAAACTTTTATTCACAATGCTTGCAGCTACAGAGATAAATGTTTGTTTCCTCTAAAATGCTTCATAATGCTTGTTTAGAATATGTAAATCATTTTTATATGCATGGTCTGGGCACTTTAAAGAGGAAGTAAACTTTGATCCATTACTTGTACCTATGGGTAAGCCTATGATAAGGATTACCTATAGGTACTGTAAATATCTCCTAAACGTGCACCATTTAGGAGATATTTAGTATATTTAGTATACACGCAGCCGATGACATCATCGGCGCATGCACTCTGTAAGAAAGGCCGTCCGTGCTGTTCCTTCAGATTCCTGTGCCGTGAACAGCGACTCCACCGCGTATGCGTAGGAGTGATGTCATGCGGTTTCGACCAATCACACTGCCGGAGTCCAAGGACCCTGGAGAAAGACGGGGGAAGATGGATCCTCAGGTCTCCGAGTGGATTTACCCCGTAATCTAGAAATGGGCCAAACACCTCCTGGTTTGG
Organism: Lithobates clamitans; assembly: GCA_037952925.1. NCBI lineage: Eukaryota > Metazoa > Chordata > Amphibia > Anura > Ranidae > Lithobates > Lithobates clamitans. Next base: position 1,886,585 of record JBBGZY010000474.1, on the reverse strand, counting down.
TTTGCGCTAGAACCTTCGAACATTGCAAAAGTTCAGAACCGAATAACGAACCCCATTGAAGTCTATGGGAACCAAACAGGAAAAATTAAAAGTGGCCATTTTGCTTATATGCAAGTAATTGGGCATAAAATGGTTATGGGGGTCTGGGTACTGCCCTGGGGAACATGTATCAATGAAAAAAATATTTGTAAAAAAAAAAAATGTTTTAAATGAGCAGCGATTTACTGATGCTTAAAGTATAACCATAGGAATTGAGAAATAACAATAAAAATGAATGAATTCCTTTAAATATAGTGCCTGGGGGATCCCCCTAGTCTGCCTAGATTGTGGCACATCTGTACCGTGTATAGAACCTGCTGCAGCGATAATGACATTTATAAAGCAAATACATTTTTTTTTCCTGCAAGCTTTCTTTATTTTGTAAACAACAGCTTGGGGAACCAGTGTGTATGATGAGGCCACAATTTAGTGCACTCAAAATAAGATTAGAGATTTTTTGGATAAATTCTGGTGTCTCTTTTGCAAACTTTGGATAGAAGTAACATGTGGAATAATAAGGCTTTGGGTGCTGGTGGTGCCTTCACAATGTAACCCTATAGAGATACTCTTGATGAAAACAAGAATCGGCCTTGCTGACAAAAACTGAAATGATATGCACATGTCAAACAGGTGCAGAATAATTGGTCTTTGGGTGTCGGTGGTGCCTTCACACTGTAACTTTATAGAGTTACTCTTGATGAAAGCAAGAATTGGCCTTGCTGTCAAAAATTGAAATTATATGCACCTGTCAAACAGGTGTGGAAAAATTGGTCTTTGGGTGTTAATTGTGCCCATAAAACCTATACCATAAAATTTCTTCCAGATGAAATCAACACCCACAAATCTAGTCTGTGGACAGACGCACTCTCTTATCTGTCACAAAAGCTCCAGCAGCACTGAATGCCCATTCGGAAAGCACTCTGGATGCAGGGCAGCCCAGTAACTCAATTGCATACTGGGCAAGTTCTGGTCAGTGGTCTATTCTCAGGACCCAGTAATCTTCCACCATATGATGAAGGCGCTTCCGATGGGATGTGGAAGCTTTCAGCGTTAAGCACCGAGGACTAAAAAAAAATGCCGAAATGCATAACTGAGGCGACACCCTCTACTCCGCCATTGCTTTCCTGACCAACAGAAGCCTCAAAACTACATTTTACACCAGACTGTAACCTACCACAGTCTGGAAAGACCTTACATAAACGCCTCTTTAAGGTGTCCTCAAGAGATTTCATCTTCTGCTCCCTCTATGAGGATTGGATGAGTTCCGAGACTTTCCCCTTGTAGCGGTGGTCAAAGAGGGTTGCCAACCAATAGTGATCCTTTTACTTTATGCAACGTGTTCTCGGGTCCTTTCTCAGGCTTTAAAGAATGAGGGAGCCCATGGACCGCAAGTTTTCAGAGGCATGAGAAGCAGACTCCTCGTGGGGTGGAGGAACTTGACTGGCCTGCACAGAGTCCTTGCTGCAACCCGATAGAACACCTTTGGAATGAATTCAAGCGGAGACTGTGAGCCAGGCCTTCTTGTCCACATCAGTGCCTGACCTCACAAATGCACTTATGGAAGAATGGTCAAATATTCCCATAGACACACTCCTAAACCTTGTGGACAGCCTTCCCAGAAGAGTTGAAGCTGTTATAGCTGCAAAGGGTGGGCCAACTCAATATTGAAACCTACGGACTAAAACTGGGATGCCATTAAAGTTCATGTGTGTGTAAAGGCAGGAGTCCCAATATTTTTGGTAATATAATGTGTGTATATATATATATATATATATATATATATATATACTGTATATATACCTTTGGTATGTACTCTATATCAAGGTTTACAGCTGCACAATATCATACGTATCTGTTAGCGATACATAGAAGTGTGCCAGCTGGCTTTACAAATACATTTTTTATTGCACTACTGACGCATTTTGTTTATTTTTTTTTCAATTGGCTAGAGTAGAAAATGATTCATAACTCATACATTGTTACCTCTCGTGCTAACTACAAGATCCAACTCAACAGCAGCATGAAGAAATAATCATGATTGACTACAGAAAAAGTAAAGAAAGCTCAAGTTGGTTACAGCAAAGCTGCAAAATCAACGATAAATGTAACTATGGACACGCCATTATTTTCCCACTGCAATCTTACATGATCAATACTTGGCTATTTGAAAACCAAAGGCCTTTTCAGTGTGACTTTGGTGTGTTTTTAGTAAACATAGGGATATTGAAATGTTATAACTGTAAACCAGCCTTTTTTAACCAAGGTGCCCAGGCACCTTGGGGTACCTTGAGGTTTCTGCAAGGGTGACTTGGCAAAATGCCCACAAATTGTATACAAGCCAGCATGTGGATCAAGCCTGCTTTTTGATTACACAAAGCCATAGATTTTCATTGTGCACCATTAAAACCTTCTAGCCTCTAGAATCCTAACAACCAATGGCATCATCAGTTGATATGGAGGATGTCAGTTGCCTGCACAGCATCCTTGTTCGACCCTCCCCTGCCCCTCTTTATCAGCTTTGGGGTCTCATCAGCTACAGTAAGTGATGGAGAAAAACTGAGGGAGAAGAGAATAATTGGAATACTAGTCAGTAGCAGTTTACAAAAGTGTATTTGCTTTGGAAGAATAAATCCCCTCTAATGTTGGGTGTTCCACCTGTGTGGATGTCGCTGCATTATGTAAAACTATTCAAATAGTTTTTACATTTTAGAATGGGGTGCCTCGAGACTGTCCCTAATTTTTAAAGGGTGTCTCGAGACTGTCCTTAATTTTTAAAGGGAGCCTTGACTGAAAATAGGTTGGAAAACCTTCAGATTCTTACAGGAAATATGAAAAAATAAATAATTAAACATACTGAATTCAGTTCTATTAAAACTGTAGACTCTCCAAAAAATACAAATTGTACACAAGGGATAAGTAGTCATTATTGCTATCATTAAAGCAGGAATATATAAAAGGTTCATGAACATTAATATTTTAGAACAAAAGAAAATATTGGAACAAATGAAGCTTGGAGCACGTTTTTTCAACATTTCTATTTTTTTTTTTACTTTTTAGCCCCGAATATTTTTTATCTCTGTTCCCAGGTCAAAAATGTTTTGCTTTGCTTTACAGACTATCCATAGCTACTACCGTTTTACTTCTTGCTTTTGTCAGTATTGTAAATTTGATTTTACACGGAGTTCATGGGAAAAAGCTTAGAAACAGTCCATGAATTGTAAAGTTATGTAGAATGGTTTTGATTGTGCACCAGATATACAGTAAATCCTATTTAGGATGGATCCTGATTTTCTGAAATTATGGGGACAGTTAAGGTATTTTTGCCTGTTTGACAACAGTACGATTTATCACAGCGTTTTCCTGTTATAATAATGATATCCAATTCAAAGAACATCTTTTCTCTGATTTCAAGCCAGGTACACACCAAATCGCCAACACTACACACCAAATCGCAATCTTCGATCGTCTAACCAAAACCTCCTTCTCATTCCCAAATACCGCTACAAAGCAAAGGGAGAACGAAGGTTTGCAGTCCAAGGACCTCGACTATGGAACGCACTTCCGCCCCACATACGCATGGAAGAAAACCATCTGGCTTTCAGGAAAAAACTCAAGACCTTCCTCTTCTAGAAGCTGTCAACACCAACGCATTAGCGCCTTGAGGCGATTCAGTTCGCATTTGCAGCGCTCTATAAATTTTTCATTCATTCATTCATTCAGGTAATAAAATAACACTTTTCTAATAAAAGACAGGTTGGGTGGTTCATTAACAAGGTGATCTGTGTAATAACCCAAGCTGTCCACTTGTCACTAGAACAAATGTCTTAATTTTAAGATTTTTAACTACTCTTCTTCTGGTGGCAACTTACATTTTTCCCCGTGGTCATCAGGTTTAGGGTGGAGCTCAGTGTTCAGTCTAAATGCAAGTTTGGACCAAACACTGACTCTTCAGATGTTCGTCTGCATGAATAACAGTATTATGTACCCCATACTCATTCACATGGGGAGGTGGTGTCTAGGGGTCCCCTTATTATTAAAGATGGCTTACAGATTCTGACAAGCCCCCCAACTCACAGACTGCTACAACCAGCAGGCAAGGCTTATGTGGATGAGGCGCTCATCAATATGGGAACTAAGTGCTTTGTTGGGGGGACCATAAATAAAAAGAGAAGAGGGCGCACCGACCTAGTGCATTACCAATGTAAAAGTTTTATTAAAAGTATAAAAACAATGGTACTACTCATAAACGAGCGTAAAAAACAGGCTTTTCTTAGCAGTCACAACTGCATCCCTTGGCACCTGATGACACGAGGTAGAGGTATTAAGAGCATGTGGCCTGGTATGGTTCGAGAGGTGGGGGTGCACACTTGTCTTTCGTCTTTCCTGGCCAAGACTGCATGCTTAGAGTAATGGTATGGCATGGGATTTTAGGCGGACCTCACACTTTTTTTTTTTGCATGGATTCCCCTAAAATCTATAGCAGACCCAAAGTGCAAAAAAATCTTCAAGATTCTTAAAAACAAAACACACACACACATGCCCCTCCAAAGATCCCCTACAATACATAGCAGATGCTTAGGGGTCTGCTATGTATTTTGGGGGTCATTTGGGGTCTGTGAAGTATGAGGGTGATGTCATTTGTTTCCACCGTCTTCCTTTGTAAATGTCAGTGCTAAAAATAATCACTACTTCTGGCTGCATTGAACTTTTAAAAAATGATTTTTGCTCTGGTATATGTTTCCCTGGGTAATGCCCACCCCATGCTAAGTTTGACACCCTATTGCCTATTAGCCCATAAAATGGGCTTTTTTTATTTGCCAGATTGATTTCAATGGGGTATAGGGTTCGGCATCCGATCTTGTTTACATTTTTTTGATCCCCTTCCAAACAGAACCCAGGACAGATTGGCTCATCAGTAATCAGAACAAAGTGAGCATCCACAGTAGGCACACAGGAAGCAATGCAATTCTTACAGGGCTGATAACCCTTCCCAACTCTATTCAAAGATAGATTTGCTCCAGATTATAAATGCACTTTCAAAATATTAAGTAAGTGAATTTATGTCAGGGTAAAATTACTCCTTTGCTTAAATACCATTTGGATTGCATTATGGGGGCATTATAGTAAAAGCTAAAATTAAATGGGTTTTATATTTATCAAAAATGTGTCAAAAAACACAAAGTTGAACAGGAAATCTTGACTAAATAGATTTTTAGACTTTCCCAAGAACCAGTTTTATTAAAAGAGTTTGTTTTATTGCGTTCATTCTGTATTTCAGTAACCCATAACAATCAATCAAAAATCAAACCTTTCTTAAATGCAATAAATGAAATGGTATAATTGCTAATACATGTATTTCATTTAATAGTTTATATTTAGGGTGTTGTCCTAATATGTCCCTGTTTGATAAAATATGACATGTATTGAAAATGTCTAGATGCAGGTAGGGCAGGATGTTTATTGGTGAGAGGGCTGATAATGGTAGCGCACATATATATTATCAAACCAATTTCGCTCAGTGTAAAAAAAAATCAACCTTCAAAGACTGCAGCAAACCAATACCTGAGCAAGATATGCAAACCTTATATTAAAATAGACACACTTGAAGGTGGTGGAGCACTTGGAGAGTCACCATCGGTGGCTGAAATTTCACAGTACCAGTTTGGAACCTTTCCCTCCTCGCTCAAACATGCACTTGTTACCCCCATACTTAACCACTTCCAGACCGGCTCACGACAATATACGTCGGCACTTTGAAGAGGGATATCGTTGTTGTGGTAGCAGCTAGCTGCCATAACCTCGGGAACCTCTTCTTCAGTGAGCGGTCCGGTTTCAGATAAAAGTGGTCTCTGTGATGGATTCGCCGCAAGATCACTTTAATCGGCGGTGGGAGAGGGCCCTCCCTGCTGCCGCTCTCCAGTGCCCTCCGCCGCTTACCAAAGCCGCCGGCAGCGGCGGAGGCGATCGGGTCCTTCTCCCTGTTACATATGGAGATGAGTGAGGGGAAGATGGCCCCCACTTGTCTCCATATCATTGCAGGGCAGAAGCGACGTCAAAAGGTCACTTCCGCCCATAGCTCTTAAAGGGACTTTTTTTTTTTTCAAACAACCACATTTTTTTTAAATGCATTTTTGTGTAAATATGTAATCGGAGGTCTTTTTGACCCCAGATCTTATATTTAAGAGGTCCCGTCATGCTTTTTTTTCTATTACACGGGATGTTTACATTCCTTTTAATAGGAATAAAAGTGACACAATTTTTTTTCTTAAAGAACAGTGTAAAAAAAAAAAAAAAAAAAAAGTAAAATAAATAAGATTTTTTTTTTTTTTAACGCTCCCCGTCCCGCTGAGCTCGCGTGTAGAAGCGAACGCATACGTGAGTAGCGCCCGCATATGAAAACCACACATGTGAGGTATCAACGTGATCGTTAGAGCGAGAACAATAATTATATTCTATATATATAGTGGGGACGAAAGTATTCAGACCCCCTTAAATTTTTCACTCTTTGTTATATTGCAGCCATTTGCTAAAATCATTTAAGTTCATTTTTTTCCTCATTAATGTACACACAGCACCCCATATTGACAGAAAAACACAGAATTGTTGACATTTTTGCAGATTTATTAAAAAAGAAAAACTGAAATATCACATGGTCCTAAGTATTCAGACCCGTTGCTCAGTATTTAGTAGAAGCACCCTTTTGATCTAATACATCCATGAGTCTTTTTGGGAAAGATGCAACAAGTTTTTCACACCTGGATTTGGGGATCCTCTGCCATTCCTCCTTGCAGATCCTCTCCAGTTCTGTGAGGTTGGATGGTAAACATTGGTGGACAGCCATTTTTAGGTCTCTCCAGAGATGCTCAATTGGGTTTAAGTCAGGGCTCTGGCTGGGCCATTCAAGAACAGTCACGGAGTTGTTGTGAAGCCACAACAAATTAAGGCCAAAAAGTCTATCTTGGTCTCATCAGACCAGAGAATCTTTTTTCTCACCATCTTGGAGTCCTTCAGGTGTTTTTTAGCAAACTCCATGCGGGCTTTCGTGTGTCTTGCACTGAGGAGAGGCTTCCGTTGGACCACTCTGCCATAAAGCCCCGACTGGTGAAGGGCTGCAGTGATGGTTGACTTTCTACAACTTTCTCCCATCTCCCGACTGCATCTCTGGAGCTCAGCCACAGTGATCTTTGGGTTCTTCTTTACCTCTCTCACCAAGGCTCTTCTCCAACGATAGCTCAGTTTGGCCGGACGGCCAGCTCTAGGAAGGGTTTTGGTCATCCCAAACGTCTTCCATTTAAGGATTATGGAGGCCACTGTGCTCTTAGGAACCTTAAGTGCAGCAGAAATTTTTTTTGTAACCTTGGCCAGATCTGTGCCTTGCTACAATTCTGTCTCTGAGCTCTTCAGGCAGTTCCTTTGACCTCACGATTCTCATTTGCTCTGACATGCACTGTGAGCTGTAAGGTCTTATATAGACAGGTGTGTGGCTTTCCTAATCAAGTCCAATCAGTATAATCAAACACAGCTGGATTCAAATGAAGGTGTAGAACCATCTCAAGGATGATCAGAAGAAATGGACAGCACCTGAGTTAAATATATGAGTGTCGCAGCAAAGGGTCTGAATACTTAGGACCATGTGATATTTCAGTTTTTCTTTTTTAATAAATCTGCAAAAATGTCAACAATTCTGTGTTATTCTGTCAATATGGGGTGCTGTGTGTACATTAATGAGGAAAAAAAAATGAACTTAAATGATTTTAGCAAATGGCTGCAATATAACAAAGAGTGAAAAATTTAAGGGGGTCTGAATACTGTTCGTCCCCACTGTATATATAATGACTCAAATTATAATAATAAATCATCCCACTACTATATGACTACAAATAATTTTTTGTATTTACCGGTATTCATTTATCGAGTTTCATATCACACAATTATTTGGATTTCTATTGAGTTATCACATTATATTTAAAAAGACAACGCATGTATATTAATGTAATGGTAGCACACACACATTCGCACATCATGATGTTGACTGAAAGTAACATATTCCAGTGTATAATAAAAGTTTCCAGACTACCGCCCTACCTATCAGTGCTTTCTAGGTGGATTTCCATTGTTCCATTCTCTGTACAGTTTGTTTATGCTTTTTTCATTTGAATTTTATATATAGAGTTCCCCCATTCTGGTTCTTTACTCCTATAACTGAACTAGTGTGTCATATGTAGAGAAGTCAGGTTGTCTCTTTCAGCCTATCTGCTCTCAGCCTTGGTGGACCTTTTGTGGCCATAACATTTCCCGTGTTAGGAAACTATTAGGGGTAGCAGTCAACTTGGGTAGGTTGTTAGTAGCAGAAGACAGTTCATCTAGGGGCAGTAAGTTTTATCTTGACCCTGCCTATAGCATACTTTATAATCATAATTTCAACATCAACATTTGGCAAAAATGAAATGGTGTAGATCTTTAAATTATTTCTGCTTTTGCAGCCACAAAAATGAATATGGATAATGAAAATGGGACAACAGTGAATGGATTATTTTTTCTGGGGTTCCCTGGACTTGGTGATTTCAGAGTGTATCTATTTATTCTCATATTGTCCACATATACTGTGACAGTGCTTCTTGATATTATGATTATAATATTAGTGTCAACCAGGGAAAGTCTACATTCCCCCATGTACATGTTCCTCCAGAATTTCCTATTTTCAGAAATATGTTTAGTGACTTTTATTGTCCCCAATATGTTACGTATCATATGGATGGATGGAGCCACCATGTCTGTCACTGGATGCATCACTCAGAGCTACTTGTTTGTGTCTTCAGGTTCTTCTGAATGTTACCTTCTCACTGCAATGTCCTATGACCGATACTTGGCCATATGTAAACCCTTACATTATAATACAATAATGGACCACACCCTTCAATATTTTCTTGTTATCGTTTGCTGGATGTTGGGTTTCCTTTTGCCATTGATCCCGCTGAGTCTTCTAATAATGCTCAAATTCTGTGGCTATAATGTCATTGACCATTACTTCTGTGACCTTGCTCCTTTTGTGAATATTGCTTGTTCAGATACTTCTGCCCTGCAAATAGATATTTTTGTTCTAACCATTCCCGTAGTTGCTGTTCCATTTGTTTTAATCATTGTAAGTTATGTGTGCATTTGTGTAGCTATACTCAGGATGCCGTCTATTGGCAGCAGGAAGAAAGCCTTCTCTACCTGTAGCAACCACTTATTGGTGGTGGGTATGTTTTTTGGAGCCGGGCTATTAAATTATTTCATTCCAGTAAAAGAACATTCAGTAGCCTTCAACAAAATGTTATCAATTATATTTACTGTAGTAACACCATTGTTCAATCCCATTATATACAATCTGAGGAATCAGGATATGCATGCTGTAATATTCACTTATATACAGTGGTGGAAATGAAGATCACACTACTTCGGAATAATATTAGAATTATTGTAAAATTTGACTCATCAAGTAATTTCCTTCTCTGATCAAACCTTGTGAAAAGTATTCATTGAATTTTCTGGGTAAGGCGATTTATGTTCAATTTGTATATTTTCATTTACAGTAGGATCATTTCAATAGTTTAAAGTGTATCTGCACCCAGAATACAAACATAAAATTATATATTTTTAAACCTCAGATTTCACTACATAGAATAACTGTGGCGCTAATTTAAAAGGTATAAGTATTGTTTCATTGCTTACGACATTTATATGTATGTCTTTTAAGATTGTACAAAAGTCCAAGAGGTTGCTGTACTTAAAAACTTAAAAAGCTTTATTTCACAATATCTTCAGGAGAGATTTACAAAGCAAGCATAATCCAAGCAATATCAAAGGCAACAATTGCCTACACAGTTTCAGACATGAGTAGATTCAGATATGGATGGATGGATGGATGGATTACGTTTCGGGCTAGTCAGCTTACGCCCTTCCTGAGATCCATTGAAGCACATCTGAAGGTTTCATTCCAATCATTCATTTAAATACAAGTTTAGTGAAGTACTTCACATATGGAATCAATATGGCTAATTAGTTCAAATCGCATACCATTTAACATCTATATATGCATATGTTTATCTATAACATGCCATTAAAGCAAGGATAAGCAGCAGGTGTCAAATCTCTCAATCTCCTCACTCGCATTTTAATATATTCAGAATACCTATAAAGATGCAGGGAAATGGAACATTCATGAGTAATAAAAAACAAACTTACTAGCAGAAGATACCCACAAGCTTTAGTTAATATTGATCACTCTAATACAGATTATAACAGATCAACCCAAAAGGAAAACAAGAGAATCCCCTTTATTATGCAGTATCATCCCTTCTCCAACAAAATCAACCAAATTGTGAAAAGACATTGGGATCTTTTAAGATCCAGTTACCCCATGGTACAGGAATTCTGGAATCCACCCATGTCCTCCTATAGAAAAGGTAGAACGATACGAGATCGATTGATTAAATCTGATCAACCTGTAGCTGCAGCAGCCAAACTAACCTTTCTGGGACCGAAAAATCTGGGATCGTATCCCTGCTTGTCATGCATACAATGTAACTCTATGATTAAAGGTAAATACTTTACACATCCACATAGGGGTTTCAATATCCCCATATGGGGTTACTATACATGCCAATCCTCATATGTAATTTATGCCATAAAGTGCCCATGCGGTTTAGTTTATGTAGGGGAGACTACACAAAAAATTAAAGACATGATAGCGAGACACAAATACTCAATACGAGATAAACTAACCCAATTACCGTTGGCGAGACACTTTTTGGAATTTGACCACAATGTATCACAATTAAAATATATGATCCTAGAAGGTATTGAGAAAAATAGGAGAGGGGGCAACCGTGAATTGATTCTAAGAAAAAGAGAAGTATACTGGATACATTTTTTAAATACTATTGCTCCATATGGCTTAAATGTTGATTTGGATCTTTATTTATTTGTTTAATTGTTGGAACAAGCATTTAAAAGTAGCCAGATAAAATAACTTTATGATGGGGATATCTTTTTGTTTTTACTCATGAATGTACCATTTCCCTGCATCTTTATAGGTATTCTGAATATATTAAAATGCGAGTGAGGAGATTGAGAGATTTGACACCTGCTGCTTATCCTTGCTTTAATGGCATTTTATAGATAAACATATGCATATATAGATGTTAAATGGTATGCGATTTGAACTAATTAGCCATATTGATTCCATATGTGAAGTACTTAACTAAACCTGTATTTAAATGAATGATTGGAATGAAACCTTCAGATGTGCTTCAATGGATCTCAGGAAGGACGTAAGCTGACTAGCCCGAGACGTAATCCATCCATCCATCCATCCATATCTGAATCTACTCATGTCTGAAACTGTGTAGGCAATTGTTGCCTTTGATATTGCTTGAAAAGGATTATGCTTGCTTTGTAAATCTCTCCTGAAGATATTGTGAAATAAAGCAAAGAAGTTTTTAAGTGCAGCAACCTCTTGGACTTTTTTTCTATATACAAGGTCGGTGGGAAGACCTGATTGCTGGCACTAAACTGTAAGCAGAGTGCGGTTCTCCTCTACAAGTGAATATATATATATAAGAAGCATACCAGTAAAAGGTAATAGGACGCTTTAAGTGTGAACTCAATGGAATAGACAAGAATAGGAGAGGAAACAGCTGCAAATAAACCAAATGACTTGCTTGGAATGGAAACCTGTTGTATGGTGATTTTTCCTTTTTGTATTGAAGCATGAGGGGGAGAGTCGGGTGCATACAAAATAGGAATTAATACAAACAAGGGTAGATAAGAAAGGGTGAAAGCAAGAGATCGGGTGAAAGGTGAGAATAGGAGCACACAGGGAGGGGGGAAAGGAGTTAAATATCAAGGTGTGTTATTGGGATCCCACTCCAGGATCTGAGAGGAGGAAAATAGAGGTTCCGACAAAGCACGCTAGTCATTTAAAACGCGTCACCTGCTTCCCCCTGCCTGTACTATTTCAGTGCTGTTGTTTTTATTACTTTGCAAATAAACATTATTGCATCGTGTATGGGAGTGTGGCCATGCTTTGTTTTTACATACTTGCTTCTGTTGCAGTAACAGGGCGTGCACCCCATCAACCAGTTTTTCGATTTCAGTCTTGCCTACCCACCTGGAGCAGCCAAACTCGTTGGCTTTCAAACAAGAAAATAGAGTTGTTGAGGAAGGTATCCCAGTAGTAATAAGTGTGAATATAGGCTTCACATTTATTTTAGGTGGAGTGTATAAGGTCCTCCATCCTTATAGTTTCTTCCACTTTGTTAAACCCTGCGGAAATCATGGGTGGGACAGGGTCTTTCCATCTAAGGGGAATCCAGGCCTTGGCTGCATTCAGTAAGTGATGTAGGACTGACTTATGGTAGGTTCTAAAAAGTACATCTGAACTGTGCAGCGGAAAAAAGGACAGTTCCTCTGGAATTGTATAATCTATTAATTTTGGGATAATGTTCTATTTAATTCCAAAAGGCTCAGAGTGTCTTCTACTGAACTGCAATGCCAGCAAGTATCTGGAATGTTAGGGTAGGCTGTATGAAGAAGAGCAGGAATCCAGGCCTTGTCCGCATTAAGTTGGTGATGTAGGACTGACTTATGGTAGGTTCTAAAGGGTACATCTGAACTGTGCAGCAGGAAAAAGGCTGGTTCCTCTGGAATTGTACAATCTGTTAATTTTGGGATAATGTTTTCATTCCATTCTAAAAGGCTCAGAGTGCCTTTTACTGAACTGCAATGCCAGCAAGTATCTGGAATATTAGGGTAGGCTATATGAATAAGAGCAGGAATTTTTTACCACCTGGTAAGGAGTTTCTTGTAAGGGGGTACTCTTTGAGGACTGCAATGAGAGGAGTATGGGTATTTGACATTGATCCTTGGTGAAAGTGAGTCTAATTTTACATTCCCAAACAAGAGCGAGTCTGGAAGAAATCTGGAATTGTCAGCATTCGGGTAAAGTGGGGAGGTTGGTGAGGATATGGCATATATAACAAAGGCTACTGAGCAAGAAAGTCAATGAAAGTCTGATCAAGAGCTATCCATTGTTATAAAGAGATGTACCTACCCCAGTCATATACAGTTGACATGCTTGATAGTAGATTAGTATGTTGGGAAGTGCCGAGCTACCTCTGGATTTGGGCCATATCAACAGGGTATGTTTGAGTCTAGGGTGATTGTTAGACAAAATAAAATTATTTAACATGGTATTAACCTTTTTTGAGAAAACTATGGGGATAGTAATAGGGAGCTCCTGGAAGAGATAGAGGAATTTGGGCAAAATCAACATTTTGCAATTACCAAACCAGGAGTGTAATCCTGTGTTCCATTTGGTCAGTAGTGAAGAGATTTGGTGGAGAAGAGGCAGAAAGTTTAGAGTAAAGACAGATTTAAGCCAAGCGGGATGAGAGTGCCCAAATATTTAATAGCAGAGGAAACCTATTCGAATGTGCAATTTTTTTGCAAATGGACATGGAGATCAGTTGGAAAGTCAACATAATTCCTCTAATAAAGCCTCTAATTTCAAGAAGTTGGTTTTCTAATGACAGTGCCCTGTAATTTTCAAATTCTTTCAAGAGATTGGACAATGAAATAGAGGGGGTGGTCAGGGAAAAAAGAAAGTCATCTGCAAATGCAGAGATTTTGTAGCTTTTCCCCCTTATCTTCAACCCAGTGATGTCCAGGTTACACATGATAGTGCTATTTCATATTCTTAATAAAAATGAAAGGGTTTTAAAACAAATCCCCATCTACCTCTGTAGCTGCTTGTAATGTGAAGTAATTAATTCTCAATAATATTTAAAGTGGAGTTCCAGCCTGGGTGAAATTTGTTTTTAATTCAACTTCCACAAATACTGTAGCTGCTGACTTTTAATATTAGGACACTTACCTGTCCAGGGAGCCCGCGATGTCGGCACCCAAAGCCGACCCGTCCATCAGCTCTGGGTGCAGGTGCCGGCATCCTTACTAAGGGAAACAGGCAGTGAAGCCTCGTGGCTTCACTGTCTGTTTCCTACTGCACATGTGCGAGTCATGTGGCCCTTTCTGAATGGACCTATCATCTTCTGGGACACACACAGGTCCCAGAAGGAGACGGGGGAAGGAGGGAAGGAAGTCCGGAGGAAAGTATACAAGAAGGTATGAAAAAAATAAATAATAAATCAATATCCAAAAATGAGGGGGGGAGTTCTGTTTTCATTGGAGTTAAATTTTTGCCTGAAACGCTGCTTTAAGAAACACAGCAAATAATCTAGAGTAGAGTTTTAGCTGGTTCCTAACACCTGCTAGTTGCATACATTAGAATGTTGGCAGGCTGCCAAATTCTATCTCAGGTAAAGTAAAAGGGAAAAAAAAAGGTTTCTGGGCCTCTGTTGTGAACTATGAAGATTCATTTCTCCACAATGCCTAATGCTACAGAAGTAAATGAGGGTTTTATTTTACAGTGTTTTGTAATGCTTGCTTAGAATATGTGAATAATTTTATGTGCATACTCTTGGAACAAGTTCACTTTAAAGCAAATGTACAGTGCCTTGAAAAAGTATTCATACCCCTTGAAATTTTCCACATTTTGTCATGTTACAACCAAAATCGTAAATATATTTTATTGTGATTTTATGTGATACACCAACACAAAGTGGCACATAATTGTGAAGTGGAAGGAAAATAATAAATGGTTTACAAACTTTTTTTTTACAAATAAATATGTGAAAAGTGTGGCGTGCATTTGTATTTAGCCCCCCTGAGTTAATACTTTGTAGAACCACCTTTCGCTGCAATTACAGCTGCAAGTCTTTTTGGGGACGTCTCTACCAGCTTTGCACATCTAGAGAGTGAAATTTCTGCCCATTCTTCTTTGTAAAATAGTTTAAGCTCTTTTTTTACATTTTGACACCGATTCTCAATTGGATTTAGGTCTGGACTTTGACTGGGCCTAACATATGAATATGCTTTGATCTAAACCATTCCATTGTAGCTTTGACTGTATGTTTAGGGTCGTTGTTGCTGGGAGGTGAACCTCTGCCCTAGTCGCAAGTCTTTTGTAGACACTAACAGGCAGGGCTTTTTTTCAGGGGGAACTTGGTGGAACTCAGTTCCACCACCTCTGGCTCAGACCCTTTGGTGCCTGCTCACCACAATCACTTGTAAACACAGAAGTCTGGTTTCTGTGTTTACAAGTGACAGCTCTGCACTCTGTATGTAAAGCAATCCTGGTTTAAGACCCTCCTACTGTTTTTGTGAAATTTGACTGATCACACCCACTATTTGATGTGATTTGGAGGGTGTGTGTAGGGGGAGGGGATTTGTGGGGCCGTGGTTAAGTTCCAGCACCTGTTGTTTGAGGAAAAAAAGCCCTGCTAATAGGTTCTAAGATTGCCCTGTATTTGGCTCCATCCATCTTCCCATCAACTCTGACCAGCTTCTCTGTCCCTGCTGAAGAAAAGCATCCCCACAACATGATGGTACAACCACCATGTTTCACGGTGGGGATGGTGTGTTCAGGGTTATGTGCAATGTTAGTTTTCCGCCACACACAGTGTTTTCCTTTTAGGCCAAAAAAATTCAATTTTGGTCTCATCTGACCAGAGCACCTTCATCCACATGTTTGTTGTGTCCCCCACATGGCTTCTCGCAAACTGAAAAGGGGACCTCTTATGGTTTTCGTTCAACAATGTCTTTCTTCTTGCCACTCTTTCATAAAGGCCAGATTTGTGGAGAGCACAACTAATAGTTGTCCTGTGGACAGATTCTCCCACCTGAGCTCTGGATCTCTGCAGCTCCTCCAGAGTTACCATGGTTCTCTTGGCTGCTTCTCTGATGAGTGGTCTCCTTGCCCGGCCTGTCAGTTTAGGTGGATGGCCATGTCTTGTAGGGGTTTACAGTTGTGCCATACTCTGGATTAAACAGTGCTCTCCGTGAGATGTTCAAAGCTTGGGATGTTTGTTTATAACCCAACCCTGCTTTAACTTCTCCACAACTTTATCCCTGACCTGTCTGGTGTGTCCTTTTGCCTTCATGATGTTGTTTGTTTACTAAGGTTCTCTAACAAACCTCTGAGGGTTTCACAGAACAGCTGTAATTATACTGAGATTAAATTACACACAGGTGGACTCTATTTACTAATTAGGTGACTTCAGAAGGCATTTGGTTACACTAGATTTTAGTAAGGGGTATCAGAGTAAAGGGGGCTGAGTACAAATGCACGCTACACTTTTCAGATATTTATTTGTAAAATAATTTGAAAACCATTCATCATTTTCCTTTCACTTCATAATTATGTGCCACTTTGTGTTGGTCTATCACATAAAATCCGAATAAAATACATTTACGTTTTTGGTTGTAACATGACAAAATGTGGGATATTTCAAGGGGTACGAACACTTTTTCAAGACACTGTATAGCCAAAGCTTTACTTAGGTGATGATTAAAACCCCTCTCAGGTTTTATTGATAATATAACCTGAAAATGGAAGCGCCAAAATTAGGTTTTAGTCAAAACATATAATAGGTGATACAACCAGGGCTTTTTTTCAGGGGGGACTTGGTGGAACTCAGTTCCACCACCTCTGGCTCAGACCCTCTGCTCCCTGGCCACCACTATCACTTGTAAACACAAAAGTCCGATTTCTGTGTTTACAAGTTGCAGCTCTGCACTCTGTGTGTAATGCAGCCCTGGTATTTAATGACCTTTAAGACCCTCCTACTGTTCGTGAAATTTGATTGACCACACTCACTATTTGATGTGATTTGGAGGGTGTGTGTAGGGGAGC
Source organism: Lithobates clamitans (assembly GCA_037952925.1). Classification (NCBI taxonomy): domain Eukaryota; kingdom Metazoa; phylum Chordata; class Amphibia; order Anura; family Ranidae; genus Lithobates; species Lithobates clamitans. The sequence continues at coordinate 1,869,751 of JBBGZY010000474.1, read as the reverse complement.
AGTTTTGGGGGGTCGTGGTTGAGTTCCATCACCTATTGTTTGAGAAAAAAAGCCCTGGATACAACCAATGTTTTTCGCGAACCACACATTGTCCCCTTCATTGGTGCTTGAAATATACTATAGCCAATGTGGACTCAAAATAATAAACAGCTGCTAAACATTGCCGGGTTCTCACAATACAGAGTTTAAATAACTGTTTCAAATCTCTACCAGCAGATGCTGTACATTTTAATCCATGATGAAGAGGGTGATGTTTGTCCCTCAAAACATGTTAGCTAACAACAAAGTGTTAAGCCTCATACACACGGTACGATTGTTGGCCAGGGATTGTCTGTTGACAGACTGTTGTCCTAAAACCTCACCATTAGTATGCTCCCTTTGACAATTGATGTCCAATTTTCCACCAACAAATGCTGGATGACAGGCTAGAAACCGGACAGCGGTTTGACGTCAGATTTTCGTATGGTCAGTACACAAATCCGTCACACAAAAGTCGAAAGTACAAACACACATGCTCGAAATCAGTGCTCATCAAACATAAAATTAGCAGAAGAGGCCCAAAGGGTGGTGCTCAAGAGCTGAAATTCCTCGTAGTACGTCACTACATTTGTGTTGCACGACAATTGTGTACCATTAGTATGCAAGACAAGATCCTGGCACACGCCCTTTTGACAAAAATTAGAAGCTTGGTTGGCCAACAACCGTACCGTGTGTACGAGGCTTTAGAGCATAAATCCCCATTTTGGACTTGAACAGTTTGGTGTCGTGCTTTGATTTTCAGGTTCAAGTATTACTTCTGTATTTCAAGGTTACTGTTTTGGTTTCTCAGTTCATGAGAGTAGCCCACTTATTACCAAATGCCCCGTACAGATACTACCAGTATGTTTTTGCCATATATATCAGAAGCACTGCAGAATACAGTATCTACCTAAGGTTCCAGTGCCATGAATCTAGAATTTCAAGGTTTTATATTCTCACAAGGAAGAACTCTCTATTTGTCCTGGCGACCATTGTCATCAAATTTTTGGGGTTGTCACTTGGGAAAATGTTTCAATAGGAACACATGTTCTAATGGAAAAAAAAAAGGTTACTCAGGGCATGGCAGTGAGAGAGCCTGTATTAGCTTAATATTGTCTTTTTGGTTGGAATTTGTCCACGTAAACTTTAAAAAAGGTTCAGGTGCAGGCCATCCCCAGAGCGTATCCAAGGTACTCTGTGAGCAATGTAAAAGAGAGAAGGAGGGAGGTGCACCTAAGTGCAATATTAAAAAGGTTATTTTAATAGCGCAAACATAAATGCACTTACAGGAATGAAGACATCATAGGTATATCTATCATGTGTAGCGTCCTCCTTTATGGGTGCCAGCAATCCGGTTTTCCCCAGCGATCAGCTGTGTTTTCACATGCACAGGACGCTGTTTGCAGAGCAGGAAGTGGAGGAGATCCCAGCTGCCTGGCATGGACCGCACAGAGGAAATGACTCAACTCGGTGGGTGGATGTGAGGAGGACAGAAGAGAAACAAGGCTATGTGCTCTGAGCATACAGCTCCTTCTACTGACCTGTCAGTATCTGTAGTAAAAGCAGCTTAAATGCAGTCCGATCATGGCTATAGGACTGCAAGCGCCAGCGGACCAAATGCATATGTACAGGGCAATATAAAAACATACATATCAATGGCAATTGTAGAAAATATAAAGAAACATTAGTTTTAAAAGACACAAGTATTAAAAGATAACAACTATGGAAATCACTATCTTAAAACTATGTAAAAGGATATATATATATCCGGATGGGTGTATACATAAACATAAACATGAGTCCACAGCAGTCAGTTATCAGGTTTGACGGCATGGCAGCCCACTTTTTATTAACAGGAACAAAATAAAAGTTTATACACAGGATTTCCCACACAGGGGTTATTCTCCAGTAAATTCATACAACAGAAAATGCCAAGCCTCCTGGCTCCTAGGCTTACTTTGCCTTGCAGTTCCCTGCTGAACCGGCCTACTCCTGGCCTCAACAGGATTCTCCAGACCCCTGGGTTTGCTTACTGTCCACCAGACGTCAAGACATCCTTCAGCTCCCCCCCCCCTGGACTTGCTAGTCGCCTCAGCTCTCCCAGCCTCCCAGACTCTTCTCTGGTCTCACAGGCCCTTGTAGCCATCCCAACCTTCCCAGTCCTTCAGACACAAAGTCCCCTCTCACCAGGGATGTCATCTCACACAGGGCGGACAGCTTTCCAGACACAGGTCTGTCTTGATACAGCAGCAGTAACAAGCTGCACACACTCCACCTTCCTCCACTCTCTGCTCTCACCATCCCCTCGTTATATGGGCTGTGTGCAACTGGGCACACAAGCTGCTGGCTACCCATAGGACCCCTTTCACACTCAGGCGTTTTTCAGGCGTTTTTCAGGTGCTTTAGCGTTAAAAAAAGCGCCTGTAAAGAGCCTGAAAGAAGCCTCACCTGCAATCCCAATGTGAAAGCCCGAGTGCTTTCACACTGGGGTGCTGCGCTGGCAGGCGTCAAAAAAAGTCCTGCAAGCAGCTTCTTTGCAGCACTTTCGTGTTTTTGCCACCTGGCTGGGTGCACTGATGGCCCAAGCCCTTTCACACTGCCAGCGCCTGAAAAACGCCTGAAAAACGCCCCAGTGTGAAAAGGGTGTTAAGCGGCGCTTTACCAGCGTTTTTCGGGCGTTGGCAGTGTGAAAGGGCTCGGGCTTTCACATTGGGATTGCAGATGAGGCTTCTTTCAGGCGCTTTACAGACGCTTTTTTTAACGCTAAAGCGCCTGAAAAGCGCCTGAAAAACGCCCCAGTGTGAAAGGGGTCTAAGACCTGGACACAGGGTTGGAGATTCCGTCCTACCCAAGACTCTGAGGAATCACCAAACTACAGAGCCCCATCTGAAGATAGTAAAATCTGGAGAAAGCTGCCAGAGCAGATTTCTCCTCTCAAAATAATTGCTCTGTAGCCTTGCAGTCACCTGACAGGCAAACTCTGTTTCCTTATTAAACCCATTTTCCCAGAGACAGGAACTCTCACTATTACAATATATACAAATATATATATATAATAATATATATATATATATATATATATATATATATATATATATATATATATATATATATACATAAAATAAGAAAATAAAATCTCTATGGAATGCATATATATAAATATAAATTAAAAGTACTGATGAAAATGGGAAAAATAATCAATTGATATTATATCTATCTATCTATATAGATATAAATAAATAAATAAATATATATATATATATATATATATATATATATATATATATATATATATATAAAAATCTATATAGATATATATCTAGATAGATAGATAGATAGATAGATAGATAGATAGATAGATAGATAGATAGATAGATAGATAGATAGATAGATAGATAGATAGATAGATAGATAGATAGATAGATAGATAGATATAGATATATCTATATATATACAGGGGAGGGGAGCAAACGAGGTCAAGGGTGGGGAGGAGGAAGGGTGCATGGAAAAGGGGGGGGTGGGGGGGTACATGGAGAGGGAATGAAGGGTCAAAAAGGGGGGTAGGGAAAGGGGATAGATTACTGACTGATGTGACGTTTCCATAGTGAAAAGGGGGGGAGGGCAAAGGCATTTTTACAGTTTACTCTATGGGTAGTTTACTTACTACTAATCTAGAACCACCACCCCTAGGATAGAACTATACAATTTCCAGATTAAATGACCATAAGGGTCTGTTGTGGGAAATAATGATAAAAAAATAATAACATAGTGAGAAAAGGGAACATCAGAGAACATCGGGCAATATATACACTATTATTAGTACTATACATATTACAATATCATGTGGATTTCAATCTCTTCATTGAGTCCCCCAGGAAAACCAGATTGCTGGCACCCCTCAAGGTGGACCCTACACATGACAGATACCTATGATGTCTTCATTCCTGTAAGTGCATTTATGTTTGAGCTATTAAAATACCTTTTTAATATTGCACTTAGGTGCGCCTCCCTCCTTCTCTCTCTCTTTTACATGTTCTAGTAAAAATTGTGGTAATTTCCTGCTACTTCCTATTGTGTCTGAAGAACAGGAAGTGAAGGGAAATCTTTCAAACTTGACACAGCAAAACATAAATAGATACGTAATTATCCCTTCCCTACTCTATTTAAAGTGTTTTTTTTTAAAAAAGGGTTTTGGCTTTAAATACGGGTGAACTTTTCTAAGTTTGTTTAATTGACTGAACTGTAAATTGAAAATAAATACTGTAGCGGTACCCCCGTAGGGGCTGCTGAGTGACTGTGGCCCACGTGTCACCCTGCCCAGCCCGGCATTCACTTCCAGACACTCCAAGACAATGAACAAGTCCATCAGCTTTATTTTTGTATTTTTATTGAGGGATTAGAACTTGGATCATGTTAAGGAATTCATGGGATGCCCAGGAAAAAAGTTTCTTGCATGGTTTGGGACAATTTAGATATTCTCCTCCTGCACAACACTTGCTGCAGACTATCTCTCCTTCTCCCTCCAGCACAATTCTTCAGGCGCAGCTAACACATGGTTAGGCCTAATTCTGGTTTCAGCCTGGCCTTAGCAACGTTCTTTATTACAGACAGGTTCCTTATTATAGTGTAGCAGAAGAAAGTTCTGGTGCTAGCTGCCCTCTTTGGTGGACTACTGATTCCAGTCAGCCCTTTGCAGACCCTGACAGCCTTCCCGACTGCAGCGGTCTGACTTCCCTGCCAGTAACATCACAGTCTATCCCGCTGGCTCTACATCCATCTCTCACTGCACACTCTCAGTCTGCTCCTGCATGTATCTCCCAGCTCTCCTGACTGTGCCTGCCACTCACCGACACCTGGTGGATCCCTCCTGGAGACCTGCCCATCAGCATTCCCCACTGTCCTCTCCTGCTCCTGTTTGGGACACCCCTTGGGTTGCATGGGGTTCCTGTACAGCTCTGAGCCTCTGGACGAAGGTCACCCCCCCCAGACTAGGGGGCCCCCTCCAAGGCCCCGACAGCCTAACACTCCATCTCCAGTTCTTCCACCCAAACAACTCCCCCCAAGCTGGGATGACTCCAAGTATTTAAGGAGGCCTGCCCCCTGCCAATTCAGGTCGGGGATTGGTCAGGGCTCCTTAGAACACCCCAGACAGCTCCACCTTTCTTCCACTCCTTCCTTCTAGAAGCCTTCTGGAAGTGGCAGCAGAGGAGCAAACATTAATTGCTACATAGGAAATACCCCTGGGATCGCATCCTTCGAATTGTTCCTTGGTGTTGCTGATTAGCCGTTCAGGAAGGAGGTTGGAGGAACTTCCACAGAGCTCCCTGCGGAACATTCCCTGAGGTCCACATATCTCTACTGAGCCTGTTTTGACCCCCCCTGAATAAGGGTGGTCGCAGGCTGTCCGGTAAGCCTCTATTACTTTATCACTAGGTGGTGGGCAGCACCAGCGGTGGAACATTGATCCAGGATTCCGCCTTTGAACACCAATACTTTTGAACTTTATTTTCACCTTCACCTTATTATATTAATAGTTTTTTTCACCTTAATATATTTCATCATGTCATTGCAATAATTTTATGAGCACATAATTGATTGCTTAATTTATTTACCAGCTGTTATTACTTCATTGGTTTTCATTCACTGCTGTTGGTATTTCATTAATTGACTTTACACATTTCACATTTGTGATATATACCCAGCGCTGCACTGTTCTTTCTATATCAACATAGAAATTGATGACCTTGGATCATTTTAACATAAACCACACAATTAATTAGCTTGAAACAAGACTTTGATCTCACTGTCCATGCAGTGGTGACCAGAAATTCAAAACTATAAACACTTAAAGTGGTTGTAAAGGCACCTTCTGTGTGCAGCCCCCCAGGCCCCCTAAGACTTACCTGAGCCCCATCTTGATCCTGCGATGTCCGCAAGAACCTGACTGTCAATCACAGCCAGTGAGCCAATCAGGAGATGGAGGGGTGGGGCTGATCGGTGGCTCTGTGTGTTCATTTGGGTTGGCAGCAAGTTGCTTGCTGTGGGGGCACCGGACAGAAGGGAGAAGCACCGGCATGGAACCCGAGAAGAGGAGGATCTGGGCTGCTCTGTGCAAAACTGCTGCACAGAGCAGGTAAGTGTAACATGTTATTAAAAAAAAAACAAAAAAACAAGACTTTACTATCACTTCACACACACACACATTTTTCATTTTTTGGATAGGGATATTTTGATATTAATGATTTGCTTTTTTTTAAGTTTGGGAATTACAGTTGCCAAAAACTGCCCTTTGTGTGCAAATCAGTATGGTTACTAGTATGCACCAAAGGCACTACACATTCACCACCCATGGCCAACGTTTCAGTAAACGCTAGGTATTCAATTCACCTACCAAAAAATACTACAATGAGATGCAGGCCTTAAGTGAGAAGCAGAGGTGCTGGGCATGGAAGTAGTAGGGGGTGAGCAGGCCCTGCAGGAGTGGTGGTAGGGGGCACATAAACTACAGGTAGGGCACATTAGCCTGTTTTTTTTACCCAAAGTTACCAACCACAGTCTAGGTTTCCCCCTATATCTCCTTCTTTTTGTTGTGATTGTTATTTTGGATGCGGATGTGAATTGTTGTCCTTGGAGCTGGTACTATTTATTCTTTATTACCAACCACAGTCAAAGCACAACAAGAAGATAGTTGACTGGCTGATAAACCCTTTCACATCTACATCCTCCACAGTAAAAAAAAAAAAACTTTTTAAAATGATGCAAAGCTTTGATAAAAAGGAGCTCACAAAATAAGCCATCAATCTGTCGTGACACTGGCCAATTTTTTTTAAGAATACACCTATAGCTTTCAGAGGTATGTTGAGCTTTTTAATGGGACTTTATGCACCAACTTCCTGTTGATTACCTATCCTTTTTACATTACATCCGAGATGGCATGTCATATCCGCGATGGAAACTTGTTCTGTGAACCTATCGTATTGTAAAATAATACAAAATGTTGTTGATGCAACTTTCACTCGTGTGTTAAAAACAATAAAAATGTATTGAACAAAGATGTTTGATTAACCCAAATGAATGTTATTCTCTGTTGTAGGATTTTTGCATACAGTGATTACTTTCTCAAATATCTTTTTTTCCTCTCAATTTATTGAGGTTCATTCATGTAAGGTTTTATTTTTATTTATTTTTTTTTAATTTAAAAAAAAAAATATCAGGAAGTTGGAGTCTTATAGTGATTGTAAAGTCTTGTTTTTTTTTCCTATAAAAATAACAAACATGTTATACTCACCTGCTCTGTTCTAGTGGATTTGCACAGAGCAGCCCGGATCCTCCTCTTCTCAGGCCCCTCCTCTGTGATCCTGGCCCCTCCCTCCTGTTGAGTACCCCCACAGCCAGTAGCTTGCTATGGGGGCACAACAGCTGAGTCACAGCTCCCTGTGTCCATTCAGACATGCAGACCTGACCCGGCCACGCCCTCTCTATACTCTGATTGGCTAGCTGACTTTGATTGACATTAGCATGAGCCAATGGCGCTGCTTCTGTGTCTCAGCCAATCAGGAAGGAGAATATATGAGGGCTGCAGCCAACAGCACCAGAAAAAAACCCTCAGTAATTGTCTAGGGTACAACGTAAATAACTATGCTTTACTTATATATTGTTACTTCTCACACTAAGCCTAGGTTCACACTGACAGCGGGAATGAAACCGTGCAAATTTAGCTGAACTCGCACAATTTTATTGCCGCATGTCAGTCCCGAATTCGGGGGGGCGATTTCAGAGGGTTGCTGCACAGATGTCTATGGAAATCGCACCCTAAAATCACCAAAAGTAGTACAGAATCTACTTTTGGGAATCGATATGGCGCCGCAAATGCAACATCACACTGATTCGGACAGTGCCATTCCCGGCAATTGCCGCCGATTTGGCATACGATTTAACATGTCAAATTCATACCAAATCGCTGCAATGTGAACCAGGGCTAAATGTGAGATCCAACTCAACAGCAGAAAGAAGAAATAATCCTACTGAGCACAGAAGATGTAAAGAAAGCTTAAGGGATAGCTACAGCCAAGCTGCAAAATCATCCCTATAACCACTTCAATACAGGGCACTTTCATCCCCTTCCTGCCCAGTCCAATTTTCAGCTTTCAGCGCTGTCGCACTTTGAATGACAATTGCGCGGCCATGCAACACTGTACCCATATGATCATTTTTATCATTTTTTTCACACAAAAAAGAACTTTCTTTTGGTGGCATTTAATCACCACTGGGGTTTTTACTTTTTGCTTAATAAATTAAAAAAGACTTAACATTTTGAAAAAAAAATTTCCTAATTTCTTTAATAAAATTTAGTAAAAATGTATAATTCTTTATAAATGTAGGCCAAACTATATTCTGCAAAATGTTTTTAGTGAACCCAAATATTACTTAATCTGTAGGAAAGTTCTAGAGTCCACAAACTATGGTATTTATTAAGAGGCATGGTGAGTTTTTTGAAGTTGTTATTTTTCTGTCATATTTTTTCTGGAAAATGAAATACAAAAAAAAAAAATCATATTTTTTTTTACATACTGTCACCAGTGCACTACGGTGTCATCATATAACTGGTGTGGTGGTGATCAGGGACACGGAATGGTGACAGTATTATTTTATTAAATAAATTACAAATTAATATATTTTTTTAAATTTTTAATTCTTTTCTCCTTTTTTATTACTTTTTTTTTTTTTTAAGATTTCTTAACACACTATGACCAAAGCAATACAGTGTTACTACAGTAGTACTTTGGGGAAGTGATCAGGATTTTTTTTTCTTACACTTTCTGATTACGAGGTGCATTCCAGGAGGGCCTCATATGACGTCCAACCAGAATGACGATTGTCCCATCCAGCCATCATTTGAACAGTGGTGACCCATCCACTAGGGGTGCAGGGGCGCCGCTCCCCTAATCCATGCAACCGGCCCCTAATCTACATGCAGGGCACCGGATGCATGGATTTCAATGTTTTTTTTCTTTTTTGAAGCACATGATTAGAGCCTGAGGCTCTAATTGGCTTCAAAAAGGGTGAGCTGGGGGCACAGAGCACTGCTCCCCCAGTCCACCCAGTTGTGTGACAATAGCAAGCTAATATTTGCTATTGTCTTCCTGCTTCTCCTCCCATCCAATCAGGAAGTGGATCATAAGACCCTATTGGCCACGTGGAGAAGCGACCATATTGGCTGGAAGCAAAAGCAAGGGGGGGGCCGTCAAGGAGGACACACAGGGGGAAGCTGTCGAAGCTGCCTGTGACCTGGATGGGGTAAGAGTGGCGCTGGTGGTTGGATGGGTGAGCGATGGGACGGGGGGTTTGTTTGCCACTCGACCAAGCAACAGGGGGGTTTGATCGATCAACCAAAGATCCAACCAACCAAATGGGGGGACGGCTGTGTTTTGACTGCTGACCCCCCCCAAAAAAATGGGGCACCAGGTGCCCCCCTAATCCCTGCGCCCGGCCCCTAATCTACATGCAGGGCACCGGACGCATGAATTTCAATGTTTTTTTTTCTTTTTTGAAGCATATGATTAGAGCCTGAGGTTCTAATTGGCTTCAAAAAGGGTGAGCTGGGGGCGCAGAGCATTGTGCCCCCAGCCCACCCAGTTGTGTGGCAATAGCAAGTTAATATTTGCTATTGTCTTCCTGCTTCTCCTCCCCTCCAATCAGGAAGTGGATCATAAGACCCTATTGGCTGCGTGGAGAAGCGACCGTATTGGCTGGAAGCAAAAGCAGGGGGGGAAGCCGCCGAGGAGAACACGCAGGGGGAAGCTGTCAAAGCTGCCTGTGACCTGGATGGGGTAAGAGTGGGGCTGGTGGGTGGACAGTTGAGCGATGGGAGGGGGGGTTTGTTTGCCGCTCGACCAAGCAACAGGGGGGTTTGATCGATCAACCACAGATCCAACCAAGTGGGGGGCAGCTGTGTTTTGATTGCCGCCCCCCCCCCAAAATGGGGCACCAGCCGCCACTGCATTTAAGGCTGGGTGGAAAGTGGTTAACTAGGGACACTCCAGCTTAAGGCAGGATCAATACATTGGCAATTGTTACTTGTCATTGTGATAGTAATAATTAGGACCTACATTTAATTTCTGCAGGGGCCCCATTTGCTGATTTGTCTGCCATTGGATGAAGCCAACATATCTCTCAGTGAACAAATCACTCAAAGCTACTTGCTTCTGTCTTAAAAAACTGCTGAATATTATTTTCTCACTGCAATGTCCATTGATCTATACTTAGCTATATGCAAACCAAAGGGCTTGTCAATATGACTCTGGTGCTTTTTAATGATCATTAGGGATGAGCTTCGTATTCGAGTCGAACCCATGTTCGACTCGAACATTGGCTGTTCGGTCGTTCGCCGAATTCCGAACATTATGGGCCGTTCGCGCCAAATTCGTGTGGCGCGTCACGGCCCATAATTCACTGCGGCATCGCAGTGCATTGCTTGCTGATGATTGACCAAGCATGCACTATGACCCGCATGCTTGGCCAATCACAGCGCCGCCTGAACAGAGAGCCGTAATTGGCCAAAGCCAAGGAGGCTTTGGCCAATTATGGCTCAGGGGATTTAGTACACGCCCCACACTATATAAGGCCGTCTGCACGGCGGCCCTGTGTAGTGTGTGTTCCGGCGTTGAAAGACATAGACAGAGAGACAGTGTCATTTGATTTGAGTTAGATAGATTAGGCAGAACAGTCAGTCAGTTAGCTGCACTTACAGTTTATTGTGTATATATATGCATCCCAGGTGTTGCATATATATATATATACACTGTATTCAGTTTAGCTAGATCCGTTCCTGTTATCTTCTAGACTATTTACATTTAGTGCAGTGCGTCCTGCTCACAGTGTTCAGCTAGATCCGTTCCTGTTATCTTCTAGACTATTTACATTTAGTGCAGTGCGTCCTGCTCACAGTGTTCAGCTAGATCCGTTCCTGTTAAATTCTAGACTATTTACATTTAGTGCAGTGCGTCCTGCTCACAGTGTTCAGCTAGATCCGTTCCTGTTATCTTCCTACTGACAGGCAGGCTTGTCTTGTTACAGTATTAACAGCTACCTAAAGAAAATTACTGGTGTTTTTTTGATCCTATTAGTACCATGGTCAGGCAGCTAGACTATTTACATTTAGTACAGTGCGTCCTGTTTACAGTGTTCAGCTAGGTCCGTTCCTGTTATCTTCCTACTGACAGGCAGGCTTGTCTTGTTACAGTATATAAAGCTACCTGAAGAAAATTACTGGTGTTCTTTTGATCCTATTAGTACCACGGTCAGGCAGCTAGACTATTTACATTTAGTACAGTGCGCCCTGCTCACAGTGTTCAGCTAGATCCGTTCCTGTTATCTTCCTACTGACAGGCAGGCTTGTCTTGTTACAGTATATAAAGCTACCTGAAGAAAATTACTGGTGTTCTTTTGATCCTATTAGTACCACGGTCAGGCAGCTAGACTATTTACATTTAGTACAGTGCGCCCTGCTCACAGTGTTCAGCTAGATCCGTTCCTGTTATCTTCCTACTGACAGGCAGGCTTGTCTTGTTACAGTATATAAAGCTACCTGAAGAAAATTACTGGTGTTCTTTTGATCCTATTAGTACCACGGTCAGGCAGCTAGACTATTTACATTTAGTACAGTGCGCCCTGCTCACAGTGTTCAGCTAGATCCGTTCCTGTTATCTTCCTACTGACAGGCAGGCTTGTCTTGTTACAGTATATAAAGCTACCTGAAGAAAATTACTGGTGTTCTTTTGATCCTATTAGTACCACGGTCAGGCAGCTAGACTATTTACATTTAGTACAGTGCGTCCTGCTCACAGTGTTCAGCTAGATCCGTTCCTGTTATCTTCCTACTGGCAGGCAGGCTTGTCTTGTTACAGTATATAAAGCTACCTGAAGAAAATTACTGGTGTTCTTTTGATCCTATTAGTACCACGGTCAGGCAGCTAGACTATTTACATTTAGTACAGTGCGTCCTGCTCACAGTGTTCAGCTAGATCCGTTCCTGTTATCTTCCTACTGACAGGCAGGCTTGTCTTGTTACAGTAGATAAAGCTACCTGAAGAAAATTACTGGTGTTCTTTTGATCCTATTAGTACCACGGTCAGGCAGCTAGACTATTTACAGTTAGTGCAGTGCGTCCTGCTCACAGTGTTCAGCTAAACCTACAAGTTAGTGGGGTGCGTCCACCTCACAGTGTTCAGCTAAAGCTACCTGTAGAAGGTTGGTGGTGTTCTCACACTACAGGCAGGCAGTTGATTTTGCTAGCTGCAGTATATATATATATATATATATATATCCCAGCTTAGTGCAGATACAGGCCATTAGTCATATGTCTGGAAGGCCAAGAAGGAGAGGCAGACAGTCACAAGCCAATAAGAGAGGGCAAGCAGGCTCTGTGTCTAGTGCTGGTCGTGGAGACGGTGCATCCTCATCAGCACGTGGCCATGGGACACGCTTGGCCTTTTTTTCGGCAGCTGGCCGTGTTGAGCTGCAACATGCGGAAGACTTGGTCGAGTGGATGACCAAGCCGTCCTCATCCTCCTCATCCTCTCTCACCCATGCCCAGGGTGCTTTGTCTGGCAAAGCAGCGGCCTCTTCCCTCAGCTCAATGTCATCAGTGACTCCTTCCCTAGCTCCACCATGTCCTCCTGAGGAGTCCCTCGAACTGTTTGACCACAGTGTTGGGTACATGCTCCAGGAGGATGCCCAGCGTTTGGAAGGCTCTGATGATGATACTGAGCTCGATGAAGGCAGTAACATGAGCACGGACAGAGGGGGTGCCCAAGAAGGACAGCAATCTGGCAGTCATGCTCCCCCTGCTGCAGCATACTGCCAGGTTTGCTCCAGTGATGAGGAGGGAGGGGATGATGAGGTCACTGACTCAACGTGGGTGCCTGATAGGAGAGAGGAGGAGGAGGAGGAGGAGGAGGCACATCACCAACGAGGCAGGATGCCCTCCAGGGGCCAGCCTAAGGGCAGCACATTGACTGCATCACATGTGCAGGGCGCTGCAGTCTCTGCGCGTTATTCAAAAAGTTCTTTGGTGTGGGCCTTTTTTGAGACGAGTGCATCAGATCGCACCGCTGCTATTTGCAACATATGTCTCAAGCGTATCTCACGTGGCCAAAACATCTCCCGCTTGGGTACCACATGCTTGACCAGACATATGTTGACCTGCCATGCAGTTCGTTGGCAAGCGCATCTAAAAGACCCACACCAAAGAACAAAGAGGACCTCTCCTTGCTCCTTATCAGCTGAGATTTCCAACCCCACTAGACCTAGTCTAAGGTTATCAGTGGTGTACCCCAAGGTTCAGTGCTGGGACCCTTACTCTTTAATATCTTTATAAATGATATTGGGTCTGGGATCAAAAGTAACATTTCTGTCTTTGCAGATGACACCAAGCTATGCAGTGGAATAACGTCCTTACAGGATGTCTCCAATTTACAAGCCGACCTCAATGCACTGTCTAATTGGGCGACTATGTGGCAGATGAGGTTTAATGTTGAGAAATGTAAAGTTATGCACTTGGGGGCTAAGAATATGCCTGCATCATACATGCTAGGGGGAGTACAACTGGGGGAATCTGTAGTGGAGAAGGATCTGGGGGTTTTGGTAGATCATAAGCTCAATAATAGCATGCAATGCCAAGCTGCGGTTTCCAAAGCGAGCAAAGTTCTTTCTTGTATTAAGAGAGGTATGGACTCCAGAGAGAGAGATATCATTTTGCCCCTGTTCAAATCATTAGTAAGACCTCATCTGGAATATGCAGTTCAGTTTTGGACACCAGTTCTCAAAAAGGATATCGGGGAACTGGAGAAAGTGCAGAGAAGGGCAACCAAACTGATAAGAGGCATGGGGGAGCTCAGCTATGAGGAAAGATTAGAGGAACTGAATTTGTTCACTCTTGAGAAGAGGAGAATAAGGGGGATATGATCAACATGTTTAAATATATAAGGGGTCCATATAGTGAACTTGGTGTTGAGTTATTCACTTTACGGTCAACACAGAGGACAAGGGGGCACTCTTTACGACTGGAGGAAAAGAGATTTCATCTCCAAATACGGAAAGGTTTCTTCACAGTAAGAGCTGTGAAAATGTGGAATAGACTCCCTCCAGAGGTGGTTCTGGCCAGCTCAGTAGATTGCTTTAAGAAAGGCCTGGATACTTTCCTAAATGTACATAATATAACTGGGTACTGACATTTATAGGTAAAGTTGATCCAGGGAAAATCCGATTGCCTCTCTGGGATCAGGAAGGAATTTTTTCCCCTGCTGTAGCAAATTGGAGCATGCTCTGCTGGGGTTTTTTTGCCTTCCTCTGGATCAACTGTGGGTATAGTATTGGGTATATTGGATTGTACGTTTTTTTTTTTTTTGTTGTTTTTTTTTTTATGGTTGGACTGGATGGACTTGTGTCTTTTTTAAACCTGACTAACTATGTAACTATGTAACCTTCAGTCCTCTCTGAGACTTGCACTGAGAGGAATGAAGGTGTAGAATTAGGTGTGTCACAGCCAAGTACTTGTGGGCAATCTGCTTTTGGTACACCGACGTCAGATTGTACCAGGCAATTTTCCCTGCCCCAGCTGCTGCACCGCCGAAAGAAGTTTTCTCCCAGCCATCCACATGCCCAGCGGTTGAATGCTAGCTTGGCAAAATTGCTAGCACTTCAACTGCTGCCTTTTCAGTTGGTAGACTCTGCCCCCTTCCGTGAGTTTGTGGAATGTGCGGTTCCTCAGTGGCAGGTACCCAAACGCCACTTTTTCTCACGGAAGGCGATTCCGGCTCTCTACCAGCATGTGGAAGGCAATGTCCATGCCTCGCTGGACAGGGCGGTCAGCAGTAAGGTGCATATTACCGCTGACTCATGGTCCAGCAGGCATGGACAGGGACGTTACCTAAGTTTCACGGCGCATTGGGTGACTCTGCTGGCAGCTGGGAAGGATGCAGGACAAGGTGCAGTAGTGTTGGAGGTTGTTCCGCCACCACGCCTCCAAAATGCTAATGATTGTGACACACCTCTCTCCTCCACCCCCTCCTCTTCTTCTTCCTCAATGGCCTCTTCCCCGGAACCAGCGGTGCTCCGTAGTCGTTCAAGGGGCTACGCAAGTACGCAGGCCAAAAGATGCCATGCGGTGCTTGAGCTGGTGTGCTTGGGGGACAGGAGCCACACTGGGGCAGAGGTTCTGTCAGCTCTGCAGGGGCAGGTTCAGAGGTGGTTGACGCCACGCTAACTTAAGGCAGGAATGGTGGTTTGCGACAATGGCACCAACCTCCTCTCTGCCCTCCGACAGGGACAAATGACCCATGTGCCCTGTTTGGCTCACGTCCTTAACTTGGTGGTGCAGCGGTTCTTGGGCAGGTACCCGGGCTTACAGGATGTCCTGAGGCAGGCCAGGAAAGTCTGTGTGCATTTCCGCCGGTCATATAATGCCAGTGCTCGGCTGACGGACCTCCAAAAGGAGTTTAACCTGCCCAAGAACCGCCTAATCTGTGACATGCCCACCAGGTGGAACTCAACGTTGGCCATGCTGCAGCGGCTGCAAACGCAGCAGAGGGCCATCAATGAGTACCTGTGCGACTATGGCACCAGGACAGGGTCAGGGGAGCTTGGTTTTTTTTCCCCACGCCAGTGGGCCATGATCAGGGATGCATGCACTGTCCTGTCACCATTTGAGGAGGCCACGAGGATGGTGAGCAGTGACAGTGCATGCATCAGTGACACTGTCCCCCTTGTCCACCTGTTGGAGCACACGCTGCGTGGAATAATGGACAGGGCACTTGAGGCAGAACAGAGGCAGGAAGAGGAGGACTTCCTTAGCTCTCAAGGCCCCCTTTATCCAGACAGTGTTCCTGCGTGCCCGCTGATCACACAGGAAGAGGACGAGGAGGAGGAGGAGGAGGAGGAGGAGGAAGATTATGTCAGTATGGAGGTGGAGCCTGGCACTCAGCATCAGCAGCAGTCTTTAAGGGATCAGTCCCAAGAAACACATGGACTTGTACGTGGCTGGGAGGAGGTGGCTACGGACCATGTCGTCCTTAGTGACCCAGAGGACTCCGGACCGAATGCCTCAGCAAACCTACGCTGCATGGCCTCCCTGATCCTGCAAAGCCTGCGTAAGGATCCTCGTATTCGTGATATCAAGGAGAAGGACCAATACTGGCTGGCAACCCTCCTTGATCCACGTTACAAGGGTAAGGTTGCGGACCTTATCTTGCCATCGCAGAGGGAGCAGAGGATGAAACATCTTCGGGAGGCCTTGCAGAAAGGTCTGTGCAATGCGTTCCCAGAGACTGGGAGGTTACAAACTCCTGTTTCTGGACAACGTGTTGCTGAGGCTTCGGTCAGTCAAAGAAGGAGCGGTGGAGAAGGTGGCCGTCTGACCGATGCGTTCAGACAATTTTTTGGTCCGCAGCCCCAAGGTATGATCGGTTCCAGCAACCATCGCCAGCGTCTGTTTTACATGGTGCAGGAATAGCTAGGGGCAAGATCAGACTTGGACACCTTTCCCACCGAAAATCCTCCTAGTTACTGAGTCTTGAGGATGGATCACTGGCCAGAGCTTGCACAGTATGCAATTGAGCTACTGGCCTGTCCTGCATCCAGCGTTCTTTCGGAACGCACATTCAGTGCTGCTGGAGGCGTGGTAACCGATCACAGGGTGCGTCTGTCCACCGACTCGGTCGATCGACTGACCTTCATAAAAATGAATCAGTCTTGGATCACCACCAGCTACCAAGCACCTGATGCTGATGTAACCGAATAATTTTTTTTGAAATCTCAGATCCCTTCAAAGACTGCCTATGCTGATGCTGAGTGACTATCCCTGAGTAATTATCCTCTTCCTCCTCAATCATCACGCTGATAGCTTGTAAGAACATTTTTGGTTCTGGGCGCCACCACCAGTGCCTAAGGCACAATTTTTCAGCCCCTGTTTAACAGGGGCGTGTAATTACAATTTTTGATGTAATACTTTGCAGCAGGGCTCGTTCCTGCATTCCAACTAGAGTGTCTGTGAGGGGTTGCAGTGTTGTGGCACCAGCACCAGTGCCCAAGGCCCAATTTTTCTGCTCCTGTCTAACAGGGGCGTGTAATTACAATTTTTGATGCAATACTTTGCAGCAGAGCTCGTTCCTGCGTTCCAACTAGAGTGTCTGTGAGGGGTTGCAGTGTTGTGGCACCAGCACCAGTGCCTAAGGCCCAATTTTTCTGCCCCTGTCTAACAGGGGCGTGTAATTACAATTTTTGATGCAATACTTTGCAGCAGGGCTCGTTCTTGCGTTACAACTAGAGTGTCTGTGAGGGGTTGCAGTGTTGTGGCACCAGCACCAGTGCCTAAGGCCCAATTTTTCTGCCCCTGTCTAACAGGGGCGTGTAATTACAATTTTTGGTGCAATACTTTGCAGCAGGGCTCGTTCCTGCGTTCCAACTAGAGTGTCTGTAAGGGGTTGCAGTGTTGTGGCACCAGCACCAGTGCCTAAGGCCTAATTTTTCAGCTCCTGTTCAACAGGGGCATGTAATTACAATTCTTGATCTAATATTTCACAGCAGGGCCCTGTGAGGGCTTACAGTGTTGTGGCCACAGCAACACCTAAGGCCCAAATTTCTGCTGAGTATATAGGGCAGGACCCTACTTTCAAACATCTAACTTACAAACGACTCCTACTTGCAAACGGAAGGAGACAACAGGAAGTGAGATGAAATCTACCCCTAGGAAGGGAAATTCTCTCCTGTAAGAGTTAATATGGGAAAAAAAAATTCTCCTTTCCACTGATGCTTTCCAATCCTTGTTCCACAAAAAAACCCAAAAAACATTTTTCATTGGGACAAAAAGTGAGGTGAAATCTTCTGAAGAGGAGGAAAGACAGCAAAACAAATGTCACAGGGGTGATAACCCTTCCCTATGTTTTCCAAAAAGCTTAAAAAAGATTTTTTGGCTGGAGCTAAACACGTTAAAAATGTACCCGTTCAAAATTACAAACAGATTCTACTTAACAACAAACCTACAGTCCCTGTCTTGTTTGCACCGCCTGTATACTGCTGTTCAGAGTATATAGGGCCTGGTGGCCCCACACCTTTCCTTATTTTAATTTGGGTGCGGGGTTCCCCTTAATATCCATACAAGACACAAAGGGCCTGGTAATGGACTGGGGGGTACCCATGCCGTTTGTCTCACTGATTTTCATCCATATTGCCAGGACCGGACATTACATTAAACCCGCAAGCAGTTTTAAATGAGATTTTTTCCTTTAAAAATGACATTTGGTGCAGGGACTGTTCTAAACACGGGAAACATGCGTCACTTTACAGGCATACTATAGACACCCCCCAGGTACGATATTTAAAGGAATATTTCACTTTTTTTTTTTTACTTTAAGCATCATTAAAATCACTGCTCCCGAAAAAACGGCCGTTTTTAAAAGTTTTTTTTGCATTGATACATGTCCCCTGGGGTAGGACCCGGGTCCCTAAACCCTTTTTAGGACAATACCATGCAAATTAGCCTTTAAAATGAGCACTTTTGATTTTGAACGTTCGAGTCCCATAGACGTCAATGGGGTTCTAACGTTTGTGCGAACTTTCGGTCCGTTCGCAGGTTCTGGTGCGAACCGAACCGGGGGGTGTTCGGCTCATCCCTAATGATCATAGACATATTTTAGTGTTAAAACTTTAAACCAACTTCAGAATCTTGAAGGAAATACACAAATATTAAGAATATTCAGTTAAAGCACAGTTGTAAATTCTCCAAACAATAAAAATTGTACACTAGAGATAAGTAGTCACTGTTTCCTTCAACGAAGCAGGAATGTATAAAAGGTTTGTGAACATTAACATTTTAGAACAAAGAAAATATTAAAGCAAATGATGCTTGGAGTTTATATTTTTCTATGTTTCCATTTTTTTTTAAATCTCTTTTTAACCCAGAACATCTTTATTTTAGTCACCAGGCCTTTTAATGTTTACAGACGTTCCATAAGCTACTATAGTATAAGCTTAAAAACAGTCCATGACATCGTAGGTAAAGAAATGGTACTGATTATGCAATGAATGTAAATCCTATTTAAGATGCATCTTACTTTTCTGAAATTATTGTGGCAGCTAAGGTTTATTGTTGTCTGTTTTAAGTTGAAAGCAACAAGATTTTTCAGTTTTTTTTTCTATTTATGCTAATGGTATCAGATTCCTTGTCAAAAGAAGTTTATTGAGTATACAATGTTATAAAGATACATAAAGTAAGTTTACAAGGATCTATAAAGTAAGCTCATTGTTTTACAGTAGGGTTTATATAGGTAAATATCATGAAATTTCAAATATTAAACATTGGGTTCACGTAAACCTAAATTAAAGATATATATCATTTCCTTAGTTACTTTTGTAGGTATTTAAATGATTTATACCTACTATACATATTGTTTACAAGTAGAGTGTATATAGGTCAAATAAATTCTGATAATGAGCTTTAATCGTAAGGTGGAGAAAAGGAAAGAGAAAGAAGAAAAAGGGTTGAAAGGTAGAGGTATGGTCCACAAGGTTGTCCCGCTCGTCAGTTTATTATTCTTTTTAGTTCTCTTTGAAGCCTTTAGAATGGGTGTCTCTGTAAGTCATTTAATCTGTTACCATGGCAACAGGACAGAGTCATTGAAGTTTGACAGGAACTGTTGTTTTATCCAAGGGTGCCAAAGTTTTTCAAATTTTGGAATTTGATTTTGATCGATGGCTACCATCTTAGCATGGGACATTGTATTATTCATTCTGTGAATTGTTTCTGCTAGTACCAATGTAGGAGATTTCCATGCCTTGGCCACTGTTTGTTTTGCAGCCGTTATTAGTTGGATCATAAGTTTGAATTGAGAGAGTGTTAACCATTCCGGTTTTAGATTAAGTAAAGTTAAATATGGATCTGGTTGTATTATCTTTTTAAATATTTTAGATGCAATCACGAAAACTTCCTTCCAGAAGGTTTGGATTACTGGGCATGTCCACCATATGTGTAAATATGTGCCTATTTCTGGGCATCCTCGAAAACAAAGAGCTGAGGTATTAGGTGAATATTTTGCCACTCTAGCGGGTACAAGGTACCAGCGAGTTAGGACTTTATAATTTGTCTCCAGTGCTAAGATGTTGGGTGAAGATGACTTAGATGTGAGCCATATGTTAGACCAGTCCGTGTCTTCTAAAGTTCGTCCCAGGTCCTCCTCCCACCTCTGAACGTAAGAGAGTCTATTAAGATTTGCTACTCCATATAATTGATTATAAAGTGATGAAATTGTACCTTGAGCAAATGGATCTTTTGTACAGATTGATTCAAAAATGGATAATTGGGATAATGGTGTATCCCCCTTTAGGAATGGTGTATAGAAATTTTTGATTTGGAGATATCTAAATATCTCAGAGTTTGGTAGATCATATTTTTCTCTAAGCGATGGGAATGAAAGGAATGATTTAGATGCTATGAAGTCATTTAGTGTCTGAATGCCTGATGTTGTCCAAGCTTTAAAAGAATTTGGGTAGATCTATGCCGGATAAAAGGCCGGATTTCTGATAAAAGAAAGGAGAGGATTGTGTGGAGATTGTAAATGATATTTGGTTTTTAGTTTATCCCAGAGAGATAAGAAGTGTTTAGTTATGGGATTATGAATTTTAAAGCGGTCTTTAGGATCAAGCCATAATAAATTTGATATTAATAGAGGGTCATTTTCTGAAGCCTCTATAAATACCCATAATGGGATTTCCTGTTTTGCATGGTATTTGGACAGACTGGCCAAATGTGCTGCTCTGTAGTAGTTAGTAAAATTAGGGTATCCCAGGCCTCCTTTATTTTTGGGAAGATGTAGTGTGTGTATAGGTATACGTGGTTTAGAAGAGCCCCATATAAACGAAGTTGCTCTTTTTTGTACTATTCTCAAAAAATAGGAAGGAATTGGAATAGGGAGGACTCTGAATAGATAAAGCAATTTGGGTAGAATAGTCATTTTGATTGCATTAATTTTCCCTATCCAGGATAAAGGAACTTGCGACCATTGTTTTATTAGATTTGTGATATGTCTTAATACAGGAGGATAATTGGTTGAGAATAAGTCAGAATGAGATGCTGTTAAATGAATTCCAAGATATGGGATTGATTTTTCTGCCCATGTGAATGGGAGTGCAGCCTTAGCCGGGATCAATTCCATGTTTGTGAGTGAAATATTAAGCACTAGGCATTTCTTAGTATTAATCATAAGGCTGGATAGGGCTGCAAATCCATCAAGAGCTGGTATTAAGTTAGGACCAGAGACCTGTGGTGATGATAGAAAAAGTAATATATCGTCTGCAAATATACATAATTTGTGTGTAATACCTCCTACTTCAATACCAGTTATAGTTTGGTTTGTTCTGATGTATTGGGCCATGGGTTCGAGTATAAGGGCAAATAATAAGGGAGATAATGGGCAACCCTGTCGGGTACCTCTTTCGATATTAAAGGCTTCAGATTTGTATCCAGCATATTTTATATAGGCTTTGGGTTTATTATATAATGCTTTGATCCATGTTAAAAAGTGGGGTCCAAAACCCCATTTTTGTAATGAATATTGCATATATTGCCAGGATACTGTGTCAAATGCCCTCTTAATATCGAGAGATAGAAAACATAAAGGGATTTTCCGTTTTTTAGCAATATGTGCCAATAACACTGCCCTGCGTATATTATCGCCTGCCTGTCTATTTGGCATAAAGCCTACTTGATCTCTATGTATTAATTTTCCTATAATGCTATTGAGGCGTTTTGCTATTATTTTTGCTAATAATTTAATATCGAGGTTTAACAGAGAGATAGGCCGATAATTCACACAGGAAGTATCATCAGAAAGGGGTTTTGGGATCATACAAACAATTGCCATTAGTGTTTCTTGCCGAAAAGAATGTCCATCTAGAAGTTTGTTAAAAGTTTCAGTGAGAATGGGAGAGAGTATTTCTGAGAATGTTGTATAGTATAAAGCCGAGTAGCCGTCTGGGCCTGGTCTTTTGTTAAGTTTTAGGTCTTTTATGGCGTTAGCAACTTCATCTATAGTTATAGGCTCATCCAAACTGCTTTTTTGATTCTGAGATAACTCAGGTAAGTTTATTTTTGAGAAGAAGGATTCAGCTTCTGTAGGATTAAATTCATTGTTTGTCTTGTATAAAGTTGCGAGATGTGAGTGAAATTTATGGACTATTTTAACTGGATTACAAGTGTAAACATTTTTTGATAATTTCAAACGTATTGGTTTGAAAGATTTGTTAGTTGAATTTAATGCCCGAGCCAAATATGTACCTGGTTTGTTTGTATTCATGTAGAAATTGTGTTTGGAGCCTTTGAGGGATTTATCAACTGACTCAGTGAGAAATAGATCGTATTCCAATCTAGATTTTTCCAGATGAGATTTTGTACTCTGAGATGGATTATCTTGAAATGATATGTAGGCTGCATTAAAATTGAGTTCTAGTTTTTGTGCTAGATTTTTGCGTTCCCGTTTAAATAGTGCCATTTGTCTTTGTATTGTACCACGCAAGACAGGCTTATGAGCTTCCCACAGTGTTATTGGGGAGATGTCTGTTGTATTATTAATTGATATGTATTCCTTTAAAGCTTGTTCAATGGCCATCTGATGTAGTGGGTGTTTGAGCATTATGTCCGGTAAGTACCACGTTGGGTCATGCGCTTTTGGTATGGCTGAGGCTATAGTAGTGTATACTGCATTATGGTCAGACCACGGAATCGGAATTATATTTGATGCAATCATTTCTGGTATCATTCCTATTGTTAGAAAAATATGATCTATTCTGGTGAAGGTTTGATGAGGGTGCGAGAAATAAGTGAATTTCTTTTTCATTGGGTTACTTTCTCTCCATGAATCTACCAGATTGTATTTGGAAAGAAGTTGAGAAAAAGGTAATCTAGAGGTTATTTTGGATGGTGTAAAAGGTGATTTATCTAGAAATGGGAGGAGGACCTGGTTCGAATCCCCTCACATTATCACTGTTCCTATTTTGTGTGTATTAATCACTTGTAATATATGTGAGAGGAATGGTGTAGGTTGTTTGTTAGGAGCGTAGTAGGAAATCACCGTGATTGCTGTATCCATTATATAACCCATGAGTATCAGGTATCTACCTTCTGGGTCTTTAATTTCTGATGATAAGGTGAATGGTGTGGATCGGTGAAATGCAATTAGAGTTCCCCTTTGCTTGGTACAGACAGAAGCCGTGTAAATTTGTTGATAAAAAGGAGAAATATATTTTGGAGTAGAATCTTTGGTGAAGTGTGTTTCTTGGAGGCATACTATGTGAGCCTTCTTGTTATGGAAAGTACGGAAGGCTTTGGTCCTTTTTTGAGGGACATTTATTCCCTGAACATTCAGGGAAAGTATATTCAGTGGTGCCATGGCAATAGATCAAATAGTTTTGACTTACTTTTTGTTATGCAGAGCTGACTGCGCAGATCAACCTGTGTGGACTGAAGAGATGAATAGATAGAAAAGAAACCAGTGAATTCTGGAGTAAAGAGTAAACAAAAAACATATGAGATTAAATGATACATTGTATAAATTATTTTTTGCAAGTAATCACAATTTACCCGTGAAAGAGAGTAAATATCTCTCTCAGGGGAATAAGTGCCTTTGTCACACTCCCACATAATATGATTGGGAGAATGAGGAGGGCTAATGGGGGTACACGGATCTTTCGCTTACAGGAGAGAAGTGCTATGTCAAAAGACATCAAAATGATGTTTCATTAATTGGAGTGCAGAATATAGTTTTTGTTGAAATTATTTATTCCAGGGTGGTTGTATATGATTAGTCTTGCCCTAGGCTAGATAATTCAGTTAGAAAGGTACTGTTAATAACTTTGGTATTGATGAAGATAGTTTGAATTATTTTGGGATTTTAACCATTTTAGAGTAAACAATTACATATTTTATTCATATGCAACTGTTTAGATATGTTAACTCATAAAATTGAGGTTGTATTGCTTCAGATTAGAATAAACAAAAACATAATTCTAGGAACTAGTTAGATAATAATATATTTGTTTTAAGAAAAGAAAGAAAAAGCTTCCATTACTTCTGGATTATTGAACATATTTGTCCTAAAAAGTAATAAATCTATTATTACCTGATAATATATAACTGAACAAGATTTCCTTATTTCACTTATATATTCTAAGGCTATATGAATCAGAAGTAATAAGAAATATAACTGGAATGTAACATGATCCCACACAGTGTGTGACTATCAGAATGCAGTTACATTCAGTTATAAATATAGGTTTTTTAAAGAGAACCATCTCTTAGTATAATAAATGAAGAGATATCAGGAATTAGGATGTCAGTCCATTGAATCTTCTTGGTCCATGGATGATGTGGCATAACGGCCTCTTTTGTGAGAATGATGATTCCCATTTTGTTCTGAAATTTTCTGGGTGCTGCCTGAAGGTGAAGATGATGCCATTCTTCTGCGTGTGGGAGAGTTGCTGCTTGTGGGTTCTGTCAGATTTAATTTTAAAAGGGTTTGTTGTAGTTCATCTGCTGATCTGCTTCTGTAAATTGTACCTTGGTAGTTAAATCTGACTGAAAAGGGGAAGCCCCATTGATACATAATGTTGTGGCGTTGCAGTTCCACTAGTTGGGGTTTCATGGATCGTCTTTTAGTAATAGTAAGTTGGGATAGGTCAGCAAAAATTTGATAATTGTGTCCTTGAAAATTAAGTTCCTTTTTTTCTCTTGCAGCAATTAGTATTTGTTCTTTCGTTCTGTAATAATGAAATTTTGTGATTATATCACGTGGGGGTCCATCTTTCTTTTTGGCTGTGAGGGCTCTGTGTACTCTGTCCAGTTCTAAACGTTCAATAGGGATATCTGGCTTTAGTTCTTGTAATAGAGCAGTAATAGTAGATTGCAGGTCTGTCACAGTTTCAGGTATTCCCCTTATGCGCAAGTTTGAACGTCTGGCTCTATTTTCGTAATCTTCGAGCTTAGTTTGAAGTATTAAATTCTCTTTTTTTAATTGTTCCAATTCTGTTATATTTTCTTGGGTTGTAATTTCAATTTCATCCATTTTTATTTCTAAGGCTGCGGTGCGGTTTCCTAGCTCTCTTATTTCTTTGGTTAGGCTTTTTGTTATTTGGTCTGAGGTTTGTTTTAAAGCCTTATGAAGCATCTTTTCAAATTGTAATAATATTTCTGGGGATACTGAGGAGGCTTGTGGAGAAGTTTGTGAGAGGATTTGTTCTGTATCTGACTCAAATGGAGAGTCTTGCTGTGACATTTTCTGTCTGTGAGAGCTCCCTGATGCTGTATCTTGTGAGGTGACTGGAGCTGCTTCAGCTGCAGTGAGTGCCTGTGAGCTCTTTGTGAGGTGATTTTTAATTCTGCCACGGTTTCCTCCCAGTACCATATTTCCTGCCCAAACTTTCACAGTTTGTTCCCGGGGCAAAAAGGTTCAAATGGATACCTTTTGAGCCTGCAGGCTCCGCTTTGTCCTTCTCTTCTCTCCTCAGCGGTGTGGAGCTCTAACATTGCATGTCTGCTCTGCTAGGCTCCGCCTCCTGCCCTTCAATGGTATCAGATTCAAGCAGCACTTTCTCTCTCATTGCAAGTCGGGTAAGAAAAATTCTTACCAAAAAGGGTGGTTTGTTAAGGTGATCTGTGTAATAGATTATGTTGTCCAGTTGTCACCAGCACAAATGTCCTCATTGGGTTTTCCACACCATTTTGTTTCTGAATCCAACCTAAATTTTTGGATTTCTTATCACTTTAAGTCCTGATGACATTATTCATAGGATCAAATAGAAAGCGTGAACCTCCACAATGAGCACACATGGAGTAATACAAATCTCTCCGGGATGATAGCCCTTCTCTACTGTACGCAAAGCTAGTTCTGCTCTAGATTACCCATTAACTTTCAAAACATTTCCTTTTTTTAACTGAGTATGTAAAGTGATTGCAGATTAGAGTGAAATGAACTTGCTTACTGGACACTTCCTGCCCAGGCCAATTTTCAGCTTTCAGCGCTGTTGCACTTTAAATGACAATTGCGCGTCGTGCAAAACTGTACCCATATTAAATTTGCATCATTTTTTGGAGTAAGATAGATCTTTCTTTTGGTGGTCTTTAATCACCACTGGGTTTTTATGTATTTATTGCTAAACAAACAAACAAATAAAGAAAAAATAAACCTATTTTTTAGTTTCTGTTTAGTTAAAATTTACAAATAAGTAATTTATCTCCTTCAATGATGTGTGCTGATGAGGCTGCACAGATGGGCACTGATAGGCAGCACTGACAGGCACTGGTAGGTGGCACTGATGAGCACTGATAGGTGGCACTGATGGGCACTGATAAGGCAGAACTGATGGGCACTGATAGGCAGCACTGATGGGCACTAATAAAGCGACATTAACGGGCACTGATGAGGAGGTCGGTTATCGGCTCTCCTTTCCTTATGCCATAACAGCGCGTGTGGAGAGGAATGCCGATAACCACCCATTCTGTTTACACTGTGTTTGGACACAGCTGATTACATGGCAAGGGTCACTGTGAATCACAGACCATGCCGGGTGATGCGAAAGGGGCGTGGTTCTATGAGGATCTGTAGCCGTCTTTTAGCTATGGCAGGAAGTGGTTAATTTTTCATAAACTACTATATTGCCCTATACACGCGATAGGATCCATGGGATTTTTTCCGACGGATGTTGGCTCAAACTTATCTTGCAAGTATAGGTGTATAAACCCAGAATGAGTGAACTGTATGCATGACATTTCAATGAATAAACATACAGTAATTGTACAGAGAGTGGAATAATGGAAATCCATCTGTATAACACTGATAGGGAGGTAGGGAGGTGGTCTGGAAACTCTTATTGTGCACAGAAATATGTTACTGTCAGTCAAGGCCATGATGTGTGAACTGGTGTGGGCCACCATTATCAGCCCTCTCACCAACAAACATCCAGCCCTGACTCATGCCCTGTACACACGATAGGTTTTTCTGACAACAAAACCATGGATTTTTTTCCAATGGATGTTGGCTCAAACTTGTCTTGCATACACACACAAAGTTGGTCGGAAATTCCGAACGTCAAGAACGCGGTGACGTACAACACGTAGGACGAGCCTAGAAAAATGAAGTTCAATAGCCAGTGCAGCTCTTCTGCTTGATTCCGAGCATGCGTGGAACTTTGTGCGTCGGAATACTGTACACACGATGGGAATCTCCGACAACGGATTTTGTTGTCGGAAAATTTGAGAACCAGATCTCAAATTTTGTGTGACGGAAATTCCTATGGAAAATGTGTGATGGAGCCTACACACGGTAGGAATTTCCGACAACTAGGTCCTATCACACATTTTCCATTGGAAAATCCTATCGTGTGTACAGGGCATAAGTATTGCATCAAGGGAGCATTAGAGTAAAAGCTATAATTAAATGAGACTCAGTAAAATGTTCCATAATGAGTTTTTAATTTCACATTCTAAATTTCAGAAACTCATAACAATCAATCAGAATTCACTCTGCTGAAGTCAGACTTTGGCACTGGCTTCAGTGTAGGGGAGGGACAGTCGTCAATGGATGCCCCATAGTAAGCCTATGGGTGATGTCATCGCACATGCTCTGCAGCCGTTGTTGCTGCCTTTACTCTACACTGGAGCCGGTGCTGGGACCCAGTCATGTGACAAGAAAGACCAGATGGTCTTAGAATGCTCTTAGAATTGGGGATGGGGGTGGGCAGTGCTGGGACAAGGTCATCCAGTGCCCAGGACAAAGATTCCAAATTGCACACCCTTCCCCGCTTATGATGTGCAAGCTTAGGGGATCCTACACAAAGCAGTCACTTGCTTGTCAAAATCATTGCCACTGTCAATACTCCTGTCAGCCTTGTAACAGATGGAAGGCACTCCCATTAAACCATTGCGCTCAGGGCAGCCGCCCCTCACACCCGCCCATTGTCCCATGGTGGTGGTAGTAGATGTAGGCTTAGTTAGAATTTGACTGGAAGGTCATGTTTTATTATGTCTTTGAGTGAAAAAATATGACAAGTATTGAAAATGTCTAGTCCTATGTCCTGTACACACGATAGGATTTTCCAACAACAAATGTTGGATGTGAGC
This sequence comes from Lithobates clamitans, assembly GCA_037952925.1. Lineage (NCBI taxonomy): Eukaryota > Metazoa > Chordata > Amphibia > Anura > Ranidae > Lithobates > Lithobates clamitans. Next base: position 1,841,571 of record JBBGZY010000474.1, on the reverse strand, counting down.
TTGTTGTCGGAGAGTCAGACCATGTGTAGGCTCCATAGAACATTTGTTGTCGGAATTTCTGATTGTGTGTACATAAGTCCGACGCACAAAAGTCCACGCATGCTCGGAATCAAGCAGAAGAGCTGCACTGGCTATTGAACTTCATTTTTCTCGGTTCGTCGTATGTGTTGCAGGTCACCACGTTCTTGACGTTCGGGATTTCCGACAACATTTGTGTGACTGTGTGTATTCAAGACAAGTTTGAGCCAACATCCTTCGGAAAAAAATCCATGGTTTTGTTGTCAGAAAACCTATCGTGTGTACAGGGCATGAGTCGGGGCTGGATGTTTGTTGGTGAGAGGGCTGATAATGCTGGCCCACACCAGTTCACACATCATGGCCTTGACTGAGAGTAACATATTCCTGTGCACAATAAGAGTTTCTAGACCACCTCCCTACCTCCCTATCAGTGTTATACAGATGGATTTCCATTATTCCACTCTCTGTACAATTAGTGTATGTTCATAGGCGTGCGCACGGGGTGTGCCGGGTGTGCCTGGGCACACCCTAATCACCCCGTGCTGTGTCTAGAGATTTGCCCCAAAATGCTGCATCCAAGAGAGTGTGTGGCCCGCGCTGCCTGTGAAACAGTTTCACAGGCAGCAGATCGTGAGAATTGCCAGAGCTGTTCAGTGTATGAAACAGATAATCCGATAATGACACTGCATGCAGGGAGAGACACCAGCTGTCAAAATGCCGGGGTGATGTCGGGGGTGGGCGGGACAGAACGGCCATCAAATTCCAGCCAATGGGATGGGGTCTGGGAGGGCCGCTACATTTATGTGGCCCCGCCCCCTCTCTGAAGCAGCTCAAACATTGGCTGGTGTTTATAGCGCTTGGTCCCGCCCACTCCCGACATCGCAGCTGAGTTGTAAGTCTTTACAACTCAGCCGCGATGTCGGGGGTGGGCGGGATCAAGCGCCAACACCAGCCAATGATTGGGCTGCTTCAGAGAGGGGGCGGAGCCAGAGAAATGTAGCGGCCCGCCCAGACCCATCCTATTGGCTGGTGTTTGGTAACTGTTCAGGCCCGCCCACCACCAGCTGACTTTTAACAGCTGGTGTCTCTCCCTGCATGCAGTGTCATTATCTGACAGTTTTATACACCGAACAGCTCTGGCAATTCTCACGATCTCCTGAATGTGAAACTCCCCCTCTCTCCTATCTGTGCCACCCAATGCTGCCTATCAGTGCCAACCAATGCTGCCAATCAGTGCCAAGCAATGCTGCCTATCAGTGCCAACCAGTACTGCCTATCTGTGCCAGTGCTGCTTATCAGTGCCAACCAATTCTGCCTATCAGTGCCAACCATTGTAAACCAGTGCTGCCTATCAGCGCAAACCAGTGCCGCCTATCAGTGCCAACCAATGCTGCCTATCAGTGCCAGTGCTGCTTATCAGTGCCAACCAATGCTGCCTATCAGTGCCAGTGCTGCTTATCAGTGCCAACCAATGTTGCCTATCAATGCCAACCAGTACTGCCTATCTGTGCCAGTGCTGCTTATCAGTGCCAACCAATTCTGCCTATCAGTGCCAACCAGTGCTGCCTATCAGTGCCAACCAATGCTGCCTATCAGTGCCAACCAATGCTGTAAATCAGTGCCAACCAATGCTGTCAATCAGTGCCAACCAATGCTGCCTATCAGTGCTGCCTATCAGTGCCCATCAGTGCTGCCAATCAGTGCCCATCAGTGCTGACTATCAGTGCAGCCTATCAGTGCCCATCAGTGCCAATCAGTGTCCATCAGTGCTGCCAATCAGTGCTGTAAATCAGAGCCTATCAGTGCCCATAAGTGCTACCAATAAGAGCCCATCAGTGATGCATATCAGTGCCCATCAGTGCCACCTATCAGTGCCAATCAGTGCCCATTAGTGCCAATCAGTGCTGCCTATCAGTACCACCTATCAGGGCACATCAGTGCTACCAATTAGTGCCCATCAACGCTGCCAATCAGTGCAGCCTATTAGTGCCCATAAGTGCTGCCTTAGCAGGGATGGTGGAAACCCCTCTACAGATAATTGCAATACAAATTACCTTCGAGTGCAACAACTTTTTAGTTGGAAGGTTCACACCATTATAGCACTTTGGATTTTTTATTTTTTAGAGTGTTACACTTAATTGTATATGTTTTAGTTACAGTTATAATGTGAATTATTGCACTTGAAGTTAATTTCCCACCACCCCTGCTAAGTCCATGTCTTTATGGACCTTGCTTTGTGCACTGGTGCGCAGTCATGTTGGAAGGGGTCATCCCCAAACTGTTCCCTCAAAGTTGGGAGCATTAAATTGTCCAAAATGTCTTGGTATGCTGACGCCTTAAGAGTTCCCTTTACTGGAATTAAGGGGCCAAGCCCAACCCCCGAAAAACAACTCCACACCATAATCCCACCTCCACCAAATGATTTGGACCAGTGCAGAAAGCAAGGTTCATAAAGACATGGATGAGCGAGCTTGGGGTGGAGGAACTTGACTGACCTGCAAAGAGTCCTGACCTCAACCCGATAGAACACCTTTGGGATGAATTCGAGTGGAGACTGCGAGCCAGACCTTCTTGTCCAACATCAGCGCCTGACCTCACAAATGCCCTTCTGGAAGAATGGTCAAACATTCCCATAGACACACTCCTAAACCTTGTGGACAGCCTTCCTAGAAGAGTTGAAGCTTTTACAGCTGCAAAGGGTGGGCCAACTCAATATTGAAGCCTACAGCCTAATGCCCCGTACACACGGTCGGACATTGATCGGACATTCCGACAACAAAATCCTCTGATTTTTTCCTACGGATGTTGGCTCAAACTTGTTTTGCCTACACACGGTCGCACAAAGTTGTCGGAATATCCGATCGCCAAGAACGCGGTGACGTCAAGCACGTACGACGAGACTAGAAAAGGCCGGTTCAGAACCAAGCGCAGCACCCTTTGGGCTCCTTTTGCTAATCTCGTGTTAGTAAAAGTTTGGTGAGAGACGATTCGCGCTTTTTCAGACTCGTGGCTTTCAGATCGTTTTCTGCCGTTCAGTTTGTGCTTGTGGGTTTGTATCTGCTCTTCAGTGCGTGCAGTCATTTCGTATTGGAGTTTTCTGTGCGATCTTGTCCGCTCATTGCTGTTTTCCAGGTCGCTCTTCACAGGCCTTGCTGTTCTTCAGTGCGTTCTGTTACTTCGTTCTGAGCAGCCGACCGTTTTCTAGCCATGTTTCGTATGCGTACTCCTCGTACAGTTCGTGCTGTGCGGGGGCTTGGTGTTGGGGTCCTGACCTTGACACAAGTCCAATCCATGAACAGGGTGGGGAGGAGTTCATGGACCAAGAATTGTTTGCTTCAGCGTGACCAGTTCTGTCATATGCTTTTGCTCCGTGAGATCCGTGAGAATAATCCTGATGATTTCAGGAACTTTCTCAGGATGACGGACCCCGTGTTTCACCGTTTGTTGGCTTCGCTGACCCCCTATATCAGCAGGCAGGATACCTGCATGAGGCAAGCCATCACTGCGGAGCAGAGGTTGGTCGCTACCTTGCGGTATTTGGCCACAGGGAGAAGCCTGCAGGACTTGAAGTTCTCGACAGGCATCTCCCCCCAGGCTCTGGGGATCATTATCCCAGAGACCTGTTCTGCCATCATCCAGGTCCTGCAGAAGGAGTATATGAAGGTAAGATTTTTATCCTTTTATATCACATTTTATTGTATTGAATGTTTGATAATATATTGTATTTCTTTCCTCATTCCCTAATTACCATGATTGTATTATGCTGTGAATGTCCCCTTTGTCCTCATGCATGCTGGATTTTTCTGTAATTATTATCTGTATCAATATGCCAGACAATATGTGACACCTTTTTCAAATAAAAAACAACCAAAAGAAATTCTTGGTGGACATTTACTGCTTGTGTTTGTTTTAGCTGACCCTGACAGAAATGTGTTGAGTGCAGAAAATGTCGTGATTGGGTAACCTTATAAAAAACAGTGTTGGCTGGTACTTCCTAAATGCAAAAACACATTTCACTACAAGTGCACTTGCAACTGCACTGAACCTGCACTTGCAGTGCAAAGAGGATTTGCCCTTAGGAAATAACCCCCATTTGTGCATAAAACAACAATTACATCACCCCAAAAGTGTTCTAGTGTTGAGACAATAATCCACACATTCTTGAGTAAAGGCACTTTTTTATACCTGCACAATCACATGTGCATTTACCAAAGGTTTTTAAAACAAACCAACATGTTTGTTGTATAACAATGTTTGCAGTAGCATTATGAAAAATCGAAATATCTATTTCAGATAAAACAGGCCTGTGTAAAACCAACAAGAAAGCCAAAAAACTAGAACTTACAAAGTTCACATTAGGTAAAACCTGAAGGCTATATCAGACATCAGTATTTAGGAACTGGGTTTGATATAGCGTTCAGATGGGGGGAAATCACCCCTGGAAAAGCCAAATTTGGAAGATGCACACCAATTTACGAATGTCAACATGTGCTATCTGCCATCAGGGGGGATCAAGGGACGTGTTTGGGGGGAGCAAGCCCTTCCTCAACGCTACTTTATAATTGAGGAAGGGGTTGCCCCCCCAAAACGCGTCCATTGATCTCCCGTGATGGCAGATAGCACATGTTGGCACACTGTGTGCATCCTCCAAATTTGGCTTTTCTAACTAAACATAGAAAAAAGTTTGGTACCATAAAACAGGTGATTTTGTGAGGTTTAAATTCGCCCCAAAACATCAATGATGTTATTATTTTTTTTAATAACATCAGTGATTTGTTGCTGGATGTTTTGCAATTGGAGATTGCATCCCATGATCTCCCCGATCAGTATCTGGGCACTTTCAGAAGTAAATCGTTCTGGATCCCTCACATCACGATCACCTAAAAAAAAGAGATAAAGAACAAAAAAAAAAGGTCTCAAAAATCGGCCACCATCCATCTGGTTTACCTGAGCCTGTGGTCGCAGACACTCACCTGTTGTGGTGCCAATCTCCACCACATCTTCTTCTTCCTCCTGCTCAGCTTCTTGGTTTAGCGGTATTTCCCTTTCTTCCAGAGGGGGGGGGGGGTCTGTGTTCTCCTGGGATGAGGGGTGTCCGAGTCTTTTCTCCCCTATGTAAAACAAAAATGGTATACTTAGCACACACATATTTGATGGCAGAACTATAGAAATAGGAAACATTGCTTGGAAGTGGGATACAATTGTCTATTTTAGCCGAGTTCCAAGATGTATATTTTTTATTGCCCTTTGTCAAGCTGCAATACTTTACCTGTTTGGTACAAGCTTCACAGATGGAGACCCCCCTATAGTATACACTGGAGCACCTGTGTGCCCCCCCTAATAAAAATGGTGTTCTTGTGTCCCACACTAGTGCTCCAGTGTCCAGATGTGAAAACAGCTGCTCAGTGTCCTCTCCTTACACACAATCTAGTTTGCATTTCATTCTAGTAACAAACCCATCTACACAAACAAATATTTGGCATCCAAGTAGGCCCCCAAAAATGTGTGAAAATGCATATGGCCTAAACAATAGTGTTCACGAGGCCGAAAGAAAAATGTTTGATACGAACGAATAATGTGCCCATGAACATTAAAGTTGACCTTTGGAAACGTTACAACTAATCAAAGCATATGGAGCAAAACGAACGTAATAAAGACAGAAAGAATAGGAACACAGCACAACTACTTACTTTTTTGCAGCACTCTCCGGATCTTTCGGTACTGCTCTGGCTCTCTCAACTTCAGGTCCGACCACCGCTTCCTGAGCTGATCTTTAGACCTTCGTACCCCGAAATTCCGCTCTAGACTCCTGACCACTTTCACCACGATTTTGGCCTTTCGGATGTTGGGGTGGGGGTAAGGCCCATATTTTCCGTCATAGTCGGACTTCTTCATGATGTCTACCATCTCCAACATCTCCCCAAACGACATATTTGTGGCCTTAAAACGTCTCCTTCTGGATCGGGACGTGCCTGGATCCGCCCTTTCCTCCTCCTCCTCGTTGCTACAATTAGCCCGCACCTGCTGTATGTCCGCCATCATGCTCTTCCCCCACTGCGCCGAACGAAAAGGGGTGGGGAATACACTAGAAATAACGTCAGGGGTGGGCGGAGTTACACGCATGCGCAGTGTATATAAAGCGTAACACGCGTGCGTATTACGTTTGATCTGTGAGCGGAGGAAGGAGCATTGAACACGGCGATCGTAAGAACGAAGGTAAGAGACAAACTTGGGCCTATACTGCTTCTATAGATTGAGGCCTATATTGTAACAAGATTAGGAGAGTTTGGTGTGACATTAGGCTTTGTCTTGTGTTGTGTCTTGCAGTGAACATGGATATCTTAGTGAAAGACAATGACTTCATTTCAGTCTTCATTGATATGCTAAGGGAGCTGCCCTGTCTGTGGGATATTAAACACCCCCTTTACAAGAACCAAATAAAGAGGAAGGCAGCACTGGAGCAATTGTGTGAAATTGTGAAGCAGGTGATCCCCACGGCAGACATCCTCTATTTAAAGTTTTTCATTGGTGGCCTGAGGAGCACATATCTAAGGGAGCGCCAGAAAGTCCTTGATTCGCAGAGATCCGGAGCAGCAGGTGACATCTATGTCCCCAGGTTGTTGTACTACGACAGGCTGCACTTTCTGGCAGGCCAGACTGAACCCAGGCCATCCCTCTCAAGTCTTCCTTCCACACTTCCTTCCCCCCCGGCTGAGGCTTCTGATGCCCAACCTGGGCCTTCCAGGCCACATGTGGAGGAGCCCAGATTGAGCCAGGTATAGCATTCCTCTAAATATTTCTGCTTGTCCAATCAATGATGTTACCTAGATGTTAGTTGGGAGTACTAATTTATGATTGTGATTGATGATGCAAAAACTAAAACCATGTCCCTTTTTCATACACAGGGAAGTCTCAGCCAGGAGGTGGCTGATCTGCAGGTCCCTCCACCCCCCCTGGAAACAGAAAGTGGCAGGAGGAGGAGTAGCCTAGAGGAGGCGGCTATCAGATTTTTTTGTAGGGCTACAGAGGTCCTGGGAGCACCACACACCAGGCAGGAGAACCTTGCGGCATTCATTGCCTATAAAATGCAGAGGATGGAGGAGGGCCAAAAAGCCTTGTGTGAGGCCCTCATATCTGAGGCTCTGGCGAAAGGTGTGAGGGGCCAACTTACACCTCACACACAGCTTTGGGATGGTCCTCCTCCTCCTCCTGCAGGTCCTCCTCCTCCTCCAGGTCCTACTCCTCGTCCTGCCACATCTCCAACTGCACAGCCACAGCCCGGAAGGAAGTGTGAAAGGAAGACAAGACAGTGAGGACCCTGGATCCAGTCTGGTCGGCCAAAAGATGCAGCCTCTTGTGGTACCACAGCCTGGGGACACTGATGTCATCTGCTGCTATCCGGATCTCTGTGAATCCCGGACCAGACTGCCCTCCCTTACATATGGACTCCTCAGGCCACCAATTGTGAGGTTTAAGAATTGATGTCTGCCGTGGGGTCCCAGGCTTCACTAATTTCTGCTGTTGATCCAGTGTTGCCTTCCTCTTTGTTTGGTTCTAATCCCTTAATAAAGGATTTTTGTTTTGAATTATACTCTCCTATGTGTTTTACTTCAAAAATGATGGTTTGCTTGTGAGGGTTCAGGTACATTTCTAATATACAATGTGAAATGAACAAGGGACACCAACAACAAAAAATCTCATGGAGATTAAATAATAAAAGATATCAATGGTATTGGAGTAACTTGCCACACAAAACACACACAAAAATATTCTGGAGTAAAAATAAAAATAACATTGAACAAAGATCAGCCTTGGAAAAAATCCAAACATTAAAGAAAAAAAAGGCTCAAAAACCAAAAAAAAAAAACATAAAAAATATAAAACTGTCAGATGTGACAACTAATAACAATATATTGAGGGAATCCCACTAAAAAAACACAAATAAAACTTTGTGAGAAGTGTGTGTGAATATGAGCATCAAAACGACTTAATTCTTGTCACATTATAATAAAGAAGAAGAGAGTGCGCTGTATTAAACCATTTTTTACATTGCAGCGTGACAAAAGTGCTTTATCCATTACGAACGCTAAGTTTACCAGAACGAGCTGTCCCGTGTCGGAATTTCTTCTGAGCATGCGTGGCACTTTGTTCGTCGGAACAGGCCACACACGGTCGGAATTGACGCGATCGGATTTTGTTGTCGGAAAATTTTATCTCCTGCTGTCCGACTTTGTGTGTCGGAAAATCCGATGGAAAATGTCCGATGGAGCCCACACACGGTCGGAATTTCCGACAACACGCTCCGATCGGACATTTTCCATCGGAAAATCCGACCGTGTGTACGGGGCATAAGACAGCATTAAAGTTCATGTGCATGTAAAGGCAGGCGTCCCAATACTTTTGACAATATATATGTAAGTGTGCTTGAGCTTTCGGGTGCACACCCTAATGCAATAGGCTGCGTACGCCTATGTGTATGTTTATTCATTGAAATGTCATGCATACAGTTCTCTCATTCTGGCTTTACACTCCTATACATGCACTAATGTGCCATATGTAGACAACGCATGTTGTCATTTTCAGGATATCTGCCCCACTAAGGGTAACCAGTCAACATGGGAAGGTTGGTGGTGGCAGAAGACAGTTTGCCTATAGACATTGCCTACAGAATACTTTATAGTCAGAATTTCAACATTTAGTGAAAATGAAGAGCTCGTGGTGTAGATCTTAAATTTATTTCTGCTTTTACAGCCACAAAAACAAATATGGATAACAACAATGTGACAGCAGTAAATACATTCTTTTTTCTGGGGTTCCCTGGACTTGGTGGATTCAGATTGGTACTCTTTATTCTCATATTGTCTGCATATACTGTGACAGTGTTCCTTGATATTATGATTATTATATTAGTGTCAACCAGAAAAAGTCTACAGTCACCCATGTACATGTTCCTTAACAATTTCCTATCTTCAGAAATGTGTTTAGCGACTGTTATTGTCCCAAATATGTTACGTATCATATGGATGGATGGAGCCACCGTATCTGTCACTGGATGCATCACTCAGAATTACTTCTTTGTATCTTCAGGTACTTCTGAATGTTACCTTCTCACTGCAATGTCCTATGACCGATACTTGGCCATATGTAAACCTTTACACTACAACACAATAATGGGCCACAACCTTCAATATTTTCTGGTTATCTTTTGCTGGGTGTTAGGTTTCTTTTTGACATTGACCACAATGATTTTTATGGCTTTACTTAAGTTCTGTGGTCGGAATATCATTGACCATTACTTCTGTGATCTTGCTCCGTTTGTGGATATTGCTTGTTCTGATACTTCCGGTCTGCAAACGTATATATTTGTTCTATCTGTCCCCATAATTGCTATACCGTTTCTATTAACTGTTGTAAGTTATGTGTGTATTTCTGTAGTCATCCTTAGAATGCCGTCTATCGGCAGCAGAAAGAAAGCTTTCTCTACCTGTAGCACTCACCTCTTGGTGGTGGGGATGTTTTATGGAGCCGCGTTCATAAATTACTTTACTCCAGTAAGAGGACGTTCCATAGTCAATAAAAAGATGATATCAGTTATATTTGTATATTCAAGTGTTATAACTGTAAACCAGCCTTTTTTAACCAGGGTGCCCAGGCACCCTGGGGTACCTTGAGGTTTCTGCAAGGGTGACTTGGCAAAATGCCCAAAAATTGTATACAAGCCAGCATGTGGATCAAGCCTGCTTTTTATTTACACAAAGCCATAGATTTTCATTGTGCACCATTAAAACCTTCTAGCCGCTAGAATCCTAACAACCAATGGCATCATCAGTTGATATGGAGGATGTCAGTTGCCTGCACAGCATCCTTGTTCGACCCTCCTCTGCCCCTCTCTATGAGCTTTGGGGTCTCATTAGCTACAGTAAGTGATGGAGAAAAACTGAGGGAGAAGAGAACAATTGGAATACTAGTCAGTAGCAATTTACAAAAGTGTATTTGCTTTGGAAGAATGAATCCCCTCTAATGTTGGGTGTCCCACTTGTGTAGATGTCGCTGCATTATGTAAAATTATTCAAATAACTTTTACATTTTAGAATGGGGTGCCTCGAGACTGTCCATAATTTTTAAAGGGAGCCTTGACTGAAAATAGGTTGGAAAACCTTCAGATTCTTACAGGAAATATAAAAAAAATAAATAATTAAACATACTGAATTCAGTTCTGTTAAAACTGTAGACTCTCCAAAGAATACAAATTGTACACAAGGGATAAGTAGTCATTATTGCTGTCATTAAAGCAGGAATATATAAAAGGTTCATGAACATTAATATTTTAGAACAAAAGAAAATATTGGAACAAATGAAGCTTGGAGCACGTTTTTTCTACGTTTCTATTTTTTTTTTTACTCTTTAGCCCTGAGTATTTTTTTATCTCTGTTCCCAGGTCAAAAATATTTTGCTTTGCTTTACAGACAATCCATAGCTACTACCGTTTTACTTCTTGCTTTTGTCAGTATTGTAAATTTGATTTTACACTGGGTTCATGGGAAAAAGCTTAGAAACAGTCCATGAATTGTAAAGTTATGTAGAATGGTTTTGATTGTGCACCAGATATACAGTAAATCCTATTTAGGATGGATCCTGATTTTCTTTTTTTTTTTTAATTCAATCATCTTTATTTGATTCATCATAGTATACAGCTTTATCAAGTATCAAATCTTTTTAAAAGAAAAACACCACATTTAAAAGAAGCATACATAATAGGAGCATAAAATAAATGGAGGAGTTTAAAATAGAGAATAAATGCGAGTACAAAAAAGAAATACCATATATACCTCCCCACACCAATATCTATCTTCCTCTCTTTTTCCCTTACCTCCCCTCTTCCCCTCCCGCCCCCACCCCTTCTTCATCCCATCTATCTTAACCCATGTTAATTTCTGTGATCGTAAGGTCGCTACCGCCTTATTTCCTTACATTGGGTATTCCATTTCTTCCCACCAAGGTCTCCAAAGTTTTTTAAATTCCTTCAGGTTCCCTCTCTTTGTATATACTGCCTTTTCCTTCCACATTGTTTCAGTTACAGTTTTAATCCACTCATCCTTCGGGGGGGGGGGGGTTCTTGCTTGCCATCTCTGTGCAATTAACTTCCTTGCTTGGAAGAGACATCTCTGAACTATTTTGGTTTTAGAATTTCCTTTACCTATACTCTCTCCTACTCCCAAGATACACAGTTTCGGGTCTATTTTAAGTTCTAAGGAAAAGATCTCATTTAGAGTCTCCAATATCTCAGACCAATGCCGGAATAGTTTAGGACACTTCCACATCATATGCATCATATCTCCCACATCCTGGCATCTGGGGCATTTAGCATCTGTCCTCCGTCCAAATTGAAATAACTTAATATGTCCTGTGGAGTAACATCAATTATGAGATTTTCTGGGCAGGTGAGACCGACACCTGGTGTCCTCCTGCCAGTATCTCTTTCCACTGTCTGTCTGAAAATAGACCCAAGTCCCTTTCCCATTTACTTCTACTTTTAAGTTTTTCCGGGGTCTCTATGCTACTTTTACATATACGTGGGTAGATTTCAGCTATAGACCCACTGTAGCCTCCCTGGTCACCCAGTTTTTGAAGTATGGGGGAGTTATTTCATGATGGTCCCTGACCCCCAAACTGTGTATTTAGGGCATGTTTGATTTGTATATATTTATATGCAGACCAATCCGGTATATTGAATTCCTCCTTCAATGACAGGAATGATTTTAAGGAATTTTGACTATATAACTGAGCTAGTTTGTTTATTCCTTTTTTTTCCCACACTTTTATTTTCTCAATTGCTCGTAGTTCTTGTAAATTCTTATTATCCCACAGGGGTGCGCACTTGGTCAAACCACCCATTCCTTTCATGGCTTTAATAGAGCTCCAGACTTTTATTATTAATTTAATCATGGGTGTTCTATGTACAAAAGAATTTGCCTCCAGTACCTCTATTACAGTCCTATGAGGGGCTCCCATGATCATCAGTCCTTCACTATTAGATCCCTTAAGGACCGAGCTTCTCCCCAAGTGCTGTAATTGGGCTGCTAGAAAATAACTTTGCGGGTGAGGTACTGCTAAGCCCCCTTCTCGCGAGGGGAGTTGTAAGGTTTGTAAACTTATCCTAGGGGACCCCCCTTTCCATATAAGATCTCTTAATATTGTGTCTATTTTATTGAACCATTTCCTACTTATCCATATGGGCGAGTTCTGCATCACATACAGTAATTGGGGGAGCCATAGCATTTTGATCAGGTTATACCTTCCCGCTATTGATAGTGGTAGACCCTTCCATATTTCAGTCTTACTTTTAAATTTCATCAGCAAGGGGACTAAATTATTATTTATATAGTTTTCTGGGTCCTTCACTATTTTAATACCCAAGTATTTAGTTGTCTCTATTATTTCCATCTGGGTGTTATTTAAAAAGGCACCCTCTCTAACAGGATCCACTGGTAGTAATACTGATTTTTCCCAATTTATGGACAACCCCGAGATTTTACCAAACCTCGAGAAGATATCCATTATTTGTCTCAGGGATCCCTCTGTATCACCTAAAAATATGAGGACGTCATCCGCATATAATGCGATCCGCTCCTCTCCATCTTTCCTCCGGAACCCTTCTATTTTGCCTTACTGTTGCAGCTAGTGGCTCCATAGCTAAGGCAAAAATCATGGGAGACAAAGGGCATCCCTGTCTTGAGCCTCTCTCCAACTTAAACCCAGTTGAGTAGTCATTATTAACTCTTACTTTTGCATTTGGTTCATTGTATAATACTTTAACCCAATTAATGAAAGAAGGGCCGAACCCAAACTCCTTTAATACCCTCCAGATGTATTCCCATTCTATGCTGTAAAATGCTTTTACCACATCCAACAGCATAATAGCCCTAGAGCCCATATTTTCTGTGGGAATCTGTAAGTTCAGAAGGACTCTCCTGATATTCATACTAGTTGTTCTCTGAGGTATGAATCCCGTCTGGTCTGGGTGAACTACTTTGTGGATTACTTTCTTTATTCTGGCAGATAAAACTTTTACTAGGATCTTAACATCTGAACAGAGTAACGATATGGGTCTATAAGACCCAGGTTCCAGGGGTCCTTCCCCTCTTTGTGTAACACAATAATTGTGGCTTCAGTCATTGATGTAGGCAATCTCCCTTTTTCTTTCGCCCAGTTAAATACCTTAAGAAGCTCCTGGAGCAAAACTTCCCCATACTGTTTATAGATCTCGACTGGGAGACCGTCGGGATTTATGATTGGCCATTTCTGTTACCGCCATTTTGATTTCCTCTATTGTAATCGGGCTCTCCAACTCCTCTTTATCTGTCACCTCTAATACCGGGATGTTAATATTATTAAAGAAATTATCCATTTCCCCCCCCCCCCATGATACCACGGGATTTATACAATCCCTTATAATATTCTTTAAACGTCTCCGCAATTACCTCTATCTGGGATGAAATCTCACCTCTCAAAGTCCTGATAGCTGGGACCATGGATGGGGGGGAGCTGGTCTTAACAATGTGAGCCAGTATCTTCCCTACTTTTTCCCCTTCCCCGTACATAACTTGTTTCTGAAACAACCTTTTATTTTCTACCTTCCTAATTATTATATCTTTATACCTTTGTTGTTTATTCTCCCACTCTCTCTGTTTTTCAGGGGAAGTTTCTTGCGTATACTCCCTTTCTGCTTCAACTAGCTCCATCCTAAACCGATCTTCCCAATCCCGTAAAGTTTTTTTAATTTTTGCCACTTTCTGTATGAGTGAGCCCCTCAAGTATGCCTTCAGTGCGTCCCACATCACCCCCTTCGATGTATCTGCATTAAATTTTATAAATTCCTTCAGCTCAGCCACTACCACTTCCTGACCCTCTATTATTTCCAGCCAGGCTGGGTTCATCTTCCATGTTCTACATATTTTCTTATACCCCAGTTTTATCGAAATAGTAAGTAAGGAGTGGTCTGACACTCCTCTAGGTTGATAGTCTACATTATTAATTACTTGTGATGCTAGCCCATTACCAAGTACAAGGTCTATCCTTGATAGTATAGCACAGGAACTCGAATAGCATGAAAACTGTGAAGCCCCCAGGTTCCTTGCTCTCCATATGTCAGACAGTCCTGCTTCTTGAAGAAATTGTCTCATCTGGGCTTCCTGTTTTCCTTCACTTTGTTTCCCTGGAGGGAATCTATCTGCTTTCTTGTCCAAAACTACATTGAAATCCCCAACTACTATAACTGGTAACTCAGGCTTGTCTATTACAAATTCCAGTAGACTGTACATAACATCCAGCTTAAAAGGAGGAGGGATGTATATATTAGCCAGTACAACTTCCAGGTTCTCTATTATACAGTGCAAATACACATACCGCCCCTCTTCATCCACTTTGCACTGTCTGCAAGAGAACGCTACCCCACTGCCAATTAAAATCGACACTCCCCTTGAATAGGAGGTATGCATAGAATGATATTGGTGTTGATATCTTCTATTCCTCATATTAATTTTGGTGTCTTTTTTTAGGTGTGTCTCTTGCAGACAGGCAATTCCAACTTTGAATGTGTCTAGAACATCAGATACTACTGCTCTTTTAACCGGGGAACCCAACCCTCGGACATTCCACGACCCAATATTCAGAACCATGGGTTATTATTTATGGTCATCAAACTCTATGAGAAGGAGGAAGAAAAAAAAAAAAACACCACGCAACCCCCTCCTTTGACTAAAAAGTGCCATTCCCCATTCGTGTTTCCAAACTACTAAGGTGCTTTATCTATATTTAATATAAGGGGTTTCTCCTCTTCACCCAAATATTTTGCATTAATAACTTCAAACCCTTGAAATTTACTCATGTTTCACACTACTAGTGTAATTATTATAACTATTTTTGTATTTTACTTGTGCGTCATGTATTACCCAATAAAGGGATATGCTATTTAATGTGCAAAAACATCTCCTTACGATCCTATGATTCAACCTTATCCTTTTCTGTGTCTTCTTACTTCTATATCCTTTACCCGCCCCCCCCACCTCCATACCCCCCCTCTTCCCCCCCACACCACTCTAGGTCCTCTTTGAAGGCTTTTTTAACCCCCCTGGCGGTATTCCCGAGTCTGGCTCGGGTTGGATTTTTTATACCAAAAGCGGTATCCCCGAGCCAGACTCGGGCTTGCATCGCAGGATCCAGGAAGAGCATACTTACCATGTACCCTGGATCCTGCGATGTCTCCCCGCTGTGATCGGCGAGCCGCTGTGTCTCGCTCGATTCACAGTGCCGAGCTCCGTTCCCTGCGAGCGGTGCGACGCACGGGGACGGAGTTCGGCGGTAAATTCAAAAGTAAAACACACAGTATAGATACAGCATACTGTAATCTTACAGATTACAGTACTGTATCAAATAACTACACATCCCCTTTGTCCCTAGTGGTTTGCCCAGTGTCCTGCATGCAGTTTTATATATATAAAACTGTTCTTTCTGCCAGGAAACTGGAGATTGCCCATAGCAACCAAAACTGTCCCTTTACATCAAAAGTGGTTTTAGAGCAGCTAGAAAAAAGCGATAATAAATTAGAATCACTCGCAGAATTGAGCGATAGTGATTTGTGGGGAGATCCGTCATCAAACACTAAAAGTAACAAAAGCTAAAATTCTGCAACTGAGCAAATTTCAGTGTTTTTGATTTGATTACATTATTATATAATTTTTATTATTATTATATTATTATTTGTTATAATTATTTATAGTTATTTATTATATTATAATTTTTTATTTCGTTTTTCAAACTTTATCATACCCGGGATGTCTACTAGACTCTTGTTTGGACAGATTTAAGTGAACTATTCCTAAGAATTACAGGCCTACAATATAAAACGCCAAATTTCTGTGCAAAATAATTGTACCGCTTTCAGCACCTAAAATCAGAAATAATCATACCGCCAGGGAGGTTAATGACCGTCTCATATTCCTCCACCATTACCAAATTTATTCCCCCCGCTCTCACCCCCGCGCTCCCCCCTCCCTCTTCCCAACCCTCCCTCCCTTCACCCAAATACAAACTCATACCTTATTTACCAACCATGTGGATCTCTCCCCCCCGCACTCTATACAAAATATATCAACTTTAACTTTCATTCCTTCCCCATTTATATAAATCCTCTCTTATTCAACCCCTATTTATTTCAGTGACAGCTGATCTTTCTTTTCCTCCAACCATGCCCGGGGACTCATGGGGACTCAAAAATCTGACTTCTTCCGAGTGCATTCACCCTAGCGGGGTAAAGGAAAGCGTATGTAATGTCAAACAATTGAAGACTACGCTTGATTCCTAGGAATTCTGCCCTTCGCTTCTGCAATTCGGGGGAAAAGTCGGGGTACATTGATATCCTAGCTCCCTCAAATTATAGGTTCCCTCTCTCCCTGGCCCTTCGGAGAAAGGTCACCTTATCTTTGTAATTTAAGAATTTTAATAGCAGGACTCTTGGAGGGCTTCCCTGAGGGGGGGGGGGGGGTCTAAATGGAACTCTATGTGCTCTTTCAATAGAGAACTGATGTGAGAATGTCTCTCTTCCAAAAGTTTCAATCAACCATTTTTCAAGGAATCATATTGGATCTGCCCCCTCGCTCTTCTCAGGGAACCCTATTATCCTCACATTGTCTCTGCGAAGTCTATTTTCCATTTCATCAAATTTTTCCATGAGTCTGTTTATCTGTTCTTTTTGGGCCTTCACCTCTTGTTTCATTGGATGCAAGTCATCCTCCATCAAGCTTATTCTCCCTTCCATTTCCGTCACTCTTTCTGCCATTTTTTTAAGATCGTGACATACACGGGATAATTCTTCCTTGATGTCTTTCATTTGATCTGACATTTCACCCAGAGATTGTTTACAAGCGTTGATTGCTAAGAGGATTTCTTTAAGGGATGGCTCTCCTTCTGCTGTATGAGTCTGGATACCAACTGTTTCTATAGTTTTCCCCACTGTTCCTGTTCCTTTAGATGGAGGGTTCTTTATTATAGTGCCACTTGTAAGCGTATTCAGATGTCCCTGGCTCTTCCTATCTGTCGCTGTCTTACTTTGTGCCTGCTGCCCCCCTTTCGTTGGAGTATGGTCAGTTGCATTAACCATTCTCTCCAGTTTTGCGGTTGCTGCGACTGCTGCTGCCGTTGCTCCCGCCACTGTAGACAGCACTCTCTTATCTTTGTCTTTGTCTTTCTCTTTGGCTGAACGTAGTGATTGAGTCCCCATAATTTCCATATTGGCGTGCTCATCTCCCTTCCTTCTTACCGACATTTTATCCCTCTTTTTCACTTCTAAAAATTTTTTATCATACTGTAACAGTATACAAGTATATCAGGGATCAAGTAAGGGGATTATCAAGTAAGGACGGGAGTACTTTAGAGATTCAAAATACCATATATCCCACCAGCTAGCAACGTGCTTGTACAAACTTCACAATATGGTATCATATGGTACAATATACTATAGTTCCGTACTCAGATCTCCAACAGTTCCTGTTAGTTTTTTGGCTTCCTCCCAGGACAGGGATATGAGGGTATAGTAGTATTGTCAGTAGTATTGTCAGCAGTAATGTTACTTTCCTTCAATCTTATACTTTAATTCAATTCAGATTTTTATTTCCCCCCTCATGTAACTCACCACCCTGGAGATGCCACTTCAATGGTTCAAGGATTCAGGGGTTCTAGGATTTCCTCAGCCGCTCTGGTGTCTGCACTCAGCGTTCACCCAGGCGGCTCTCAGCGGACTTGAACTGCTGACACCCTGACGTCAGCTCCTGTTGTGAGTGTCTTTTCCTCTCTTTCCCGCGAGAGCGTATCGCGGCTTGGTTCCGGGACCCTCATCCAATCCGAACACCTCCGGCAGCTCCCGATGGTAGCTGAGGGGAGAGAGACGGCGCTCCGACTTGAGTTCGGGGAGAGAAGGCACCTCTCGGCTGGGGGGGTGTAACGAGCAGGCACACAGACCTGAAGAAGGCGCCGGCCAGACACCAGATAAACAGCAAGTATTTTGGCGCTGGGAGTGTGGTCAGCCGGTCAGCCGGTTATCTATTGGGGACACAAAGCCATAGCCAAGGGTGGGGTGAGGAGAACACACACGCTCGCTCCTCACTAACTCACTCCTCCATCCTCTTCCGGTCACGCTCCCCACCGGATTCTGATTTTCTGAAATTATGGGGACAGTTAAGGTATTTTTTGCCTGTTTGACAACAGTAAAGTTTATCACAGCGTTTTCCTTTTTCCTTTTCTCTGATTTCAAGCCAGGTAATAAAAAAAAAAATAACCCTTTCCTAATAAAAGACAGGTTGGGTGGTTTGTTAACAAGGTGCTCTGTGTAATAACCTATGCTGTCCAGTTGTCACCAAAACAAATGTCTTAACTGCAAGATTTTTAACACCTCTTCTTCTGGTGGCAACTTACATTTTTTCCCGTGGTCATCGGGTTTAGGGTAGAGCTCAGTGTTTAGTCTAAATGCAAGTTTGGACCAAACACTGACTCTTCAGATGTTCATCTGCATGAATAACAATATTATGTACCCCATACTCATTCACATGGGGAGGGGGTATCTGGGGGTCCCCTCATTATTAAAGATGGCTTACAGATTCTAACAAGCCCCCAACTATCAGACTACTACAACCAGCAGGCAAGGGTTATGTGGATGAGGCGCTCATCAATATGGGAACGAAGTGCTTTGTTGGGGGGACCATAAATAAAAAGAGAAGAGGGCGCACCGACCTAGTGCATTACCAATGTAAAAGTTTTATTAAAAGTATAAAAACAATGGTACTACTCACAAACGAGTGTAAAAAAGAGGCTTTTCTTAGCAGTCACAACTGCATCCCTTGGTACCTGATGACACGAGGTAGAGGTATTAAGAGCATGCGGCCTGGTATGGCTCGAGAGGTGGGGGTGCACACTTGTCTTTCCTCTTTCCTGGCCAGCAAGACTGCATGCTCAGAGTAATGGTCTGGCATGGGATTATAGGGGGACCTCACACTTTTTTTTTTTTTTGCATGGATTCCCCTAAAATCTGTACCAGACCCAAAGTGCAAAAAAATCTTCAAGATTCTTAAAAACAAAACACACCCACACACACTTGCCCCTCTAAAATTCCCCTACAATACATAGCAGATGCTTAGGGGTCTGCTATATATTTTGGGGGTCATTTGGGGTCTGTGAAGCATGAGGGTGATGTCGTTTGTTTCCACCGCTTTCCTTTGTAAATGTCAGTGCTAAAAATAATCACTACATCTGGCTGCATTGAACTTTTAAAAAATGATTTTTGCTCTGGTATATGTTCCCAAGGGTAATGCCCACCCCATGCTACGTTTGACACCCTATTGCCTATTAGCCCATAAAATGGGCTTTTTTTATTTGCCAGATTTAGCTCCTATTGATTTCAATGGGGTATAGGGTTCGGCATCTGATCTTCTTTAAAAAAAATTTTGATCCCCTTTCAAACAGAACCCAGGACAGATTGGCTCATCAGTAATCAGAACGAACAAACAAAGTGAGCATCCACAGTAGGCACACGGGAAGCAATGCAGTTCTTACAGGGCTGATAACCCTTCCCCACTCTATTCAAAGATAGATTTGCTCCAGATTATAAATGCACTTTCAAAATATTAAGAAAGTGAATTTATGTCAGGGTAAAATTACTCCTTTGCTTAAATACCATTTGAATTGCATTATGGGGGCATTAGAGTAAAACCTAAAATTAAATGGGTTTTATATTTATCAAAAATGTGTCAAAAAACACGAAGGAGAACAGGAAATCTTGACCAAATAGATTTTTAGACTTTCCCAAGAACCAGTTTTATTAAAAGAGTTTGTTTTATTGCGTTCATTCTGTATTTCATTAACCCATAACAATCAATCAAAAATCAAACCTTTCTTAAATGCAATAAATGAAATGGTATAATTGCTAATACATGTATTTCATTTAATAGTTTATATTTAGGGTGTTGTCCTAATATGTCCCTATTTGAAAAAATATGACATGTATTGATAATATCTAGATGCAGGTAGGGCAGGATGTTTATTGGTGAGAGGGCTGATAATGGTAGCGCACATATACATTATCCAACCAATTTCGCTCAGTTTAAAAAAGAATCAACCTTCAAAGACTGCAGCAAACCAATACCTGAACAAGATATGCAAACCTTATATTAAAATAGACACACTTGAAGGTGGTGGAGCACTTGGAGAGTCACCATCGGTGGCTGAAATTTCACAGCACCAGTTTGGAACCTTTCCCTCCTCGCTCAGACATGCACTGGTTACCCCCATACTTAACCACTTCCAGACTGGCTCACGACAATATACGTTGGCACTTTGAAGAGGGATATCGTTGTTGTGGTAGCAGCTAGCTGCCATAACCCCGGTAACCTCTTCTTCAGTGAGCGGTCCGGTTTCAGATAAAAGTGGTCTCTGCGATGGATTCGCCGCAAGATCACTTTAATCGGCGGTGGGAGAGGGCCCTCCCTGCTGCCGCTCTCCAGTGCCCTCCGCCGCTTACCAAAGCCGCCGGCAGCGGCGGAGGCAATCGGGTCCTTCTCCCTGTTACGTATGGAGATGAGTGAGGGGAAGATGGCCCCCACTTGTCTCCATATCATTGCAGGGCGGAAGCGACGTCAAAACGTCACTTCCGCCCATAGCTCTTAAAGGGGACTTTTTTTTTTTCAAACAACCACATTTTTTTTATTGCATTTTTGTGTAAATATGTAATCGGAGGTCTTTTTGACCCCAGATCTTATATTTAAGAGGTCCTGTCATGCTTTTTTTCTATTACACGGGATGTTTACATTCCTTTTAATAGGAATAAAAGTGACACAATTTTTTTTCTTAAAGAACAGTGTAAAAAAAAAAAAAAAAAGTAAAATAAATAAGATTTTTTTTTTTTTAACGCTCCCCGTCCCACTGAGCTCGCGTGTAGAAGCGAACGCATACATGAGTAGCGCCCGCATATGAAAACCACACATGTGAGGTATCAACGTGATCCTTAGAGCGAGAGCAATAATTCTATTCTATATATATAGTGGGGACGGAAAGTATTCAGACTCCCTTAAGGCTCGGTTCACACTAGGACGACTTGTCAGGCGACCTAGTCACCTGACAAGTCGCCTCCCGTTCTGTACAATGGAACCGTTCTAAGGGGAGCGACGCAAGTCGCTCCGACTTAGAAAAAGGTTCCTGTACTACTTTGGGGGCGACTTGCATAGACTTCTATACAGAAGTCGTTTTGCAAGTCGCCCAGGCAGTCGTGTGCAGGTCGCCTCGGTGAGGCGACTTGCAAGTCGTGCCGCTTCTAGTGTGAACCGGCACTTCATTTTTCACTCTTTGTTATATTGCAGCCATTTGCTAAAATCATTTAAGTTCATTTTTTTTTCCTCATTAATGTACACACAGCACCCCATATTGACAGAAAAACACAGAATTGTTGACATTTTTGCAGATTTATTAAAAAAGAAAAACTGAAATATCACATGGTCCTAAGTATTCAGACCCTTTGCTCAGTATTTAGTAGAAGCACCCTTTTGATCTAATACAGCCATGAGTCTTTTTGGGAAAGATGCAACAAGTTTTTCACACCTGAATTTGGGGATCCTCTGCCATTCCTCCTTGCAGATCCTCTCCAGTTCTGTCAGGTTGGATGGTAAACATTGGTGGACAGCCATTTTTAGGTCTCTCCAGAGATGCTCAATAGGGTTTAAGTAAGTAAGGGCTCTGGCTGGGCCATTCAAGAACAGTCACGGAGTTGTTGTGAAGCCACTCCTTTGTTATTTTAGCTGTGTGCTTAGGGTCATTGTCTTGTTGGAAGGTAAACCTTCGGCCCAGTCTGAGATCCTGAGCACTCTGGAGAAGGTTTTCGTCCAGGATATCCCTGTGCTTGGTCGCATTCATCTTTCCCTCGATTGCAACCAGTCGTCCTGTCCCTGCAGCTGAAAAACACCCCCACAGCATCATGCTGCCACCACCATGCTTCATTGTTGGGACTGTATTGGACAGGTGATGAGCAGTGCCTGGTTTTCTCCACACATACCGCCTAGAATTAAGGCCAAAAAATCTATCTTGGTCTCATCAGACCAGAGAATCTTATTTCTCACCATCTTGGAGTCCTTCAGGTGTTTTTTAGCAAACTCCATGCGGGCTTTCATGTGTCTTGCACTGAGGAGAGGCTTCCATCGGGCCACTCTGCCATAAAGCCCCGACTGGTGCAGGGCTGCAGTGATGGTTGACTTTCTACAACTTTCTCCCATCTCCCGACTGCATCTCTGGAGCTCAGCCACAGTGATCTTTGAGTTCTTCTTTACCTCTCTCACCAAGGCTCTTCTCCCCCGATAGCTCAATTTGGCCGGACGGCCAGCTCTAGGAAGGGTTCTGGTCGTCCCAAACGTCTTCCATTTAAGGATTATGGAGGCCACTGTGCTCTTAGGAACCTTAAGTGCAGCAGAAATTTTTTTGTAACCTTGGCCAGATCTGTGCCTTGCTACAATTCTGTCTCTGAGCTTTTCAGACAGTTCTTTTGACCTCATGATTCTCTTTTGCTCTGCCATGCACTGTGAGCTGTAAGGTCTTATATAGACAGGTGTGTGGCTTTCCTAATCAAGTCCAATCAGTATAATCAAACACAGCTGGACTCAAATGAAGGTGTAGAACCATCTCAAGGATGATCAGAAGAAATGGACAGAACCTGAGTTAAATATATGAGTGTCACAGCAAAGGGTCTGAATACTTAGGACCGTGTGATATTTTAGTTTTTCTTTTTTAATAAATCTGCAAAAATGTCAACAATTCTGTGTTTTTCTGTCAATATGGGGTGCTGTGTGTACATTAATGAGGAAAAAATGAACTTAAATGATTTTAGCAAATGACTGCAATATAGCAAAGAGTGAAAAATTTAAGGGGGTCTGAATACTGTTCGTCCCCACTGTATATATAATAACTCAAATTATAATAATAATTATCATCCCACTACTATATGACTACAAATAGTTTTTTGTATTTATTCATTTATCGAGTTTCATATCACACAATTATTTGGATTTCTATTGAGTTATCACATTATATTTAAAAAGACAGCGCATGTATATTCATATAATGGTAGCACACACACATTCGCACATCATGATGTTGACTGACAGTAACATATTCCAGTGTATAATAAAAGTTTCCAGACTACCGCCCTACCTATCAGTGCTTTCTAGATGGATTTCCATTGTTCCATTCTCTGTACAGTTTGTTTATGCTTTTTTCATTTGAAGCCTTGAGCCTTGGTGGACCTTTTGTGGCCATAACATTTCCCTTGTTAGGATACTATTAGGGGTAGCAGTCAACTTGGGTAGGTTGTTAGTAGCAGAAGACAGTTCATCTAGGGGCAGAAAGTTTTATCTTGACCCTGCCTATAGCATACTTTATAATCATAATTTCAACATCAACATTTGACAAAAATGAAATGGTGTAGATCATTAAATTATTTCTGCTTTTGCAGCCACAAAAATGAATATGGATAATGAAAATGGGACAACAGTGAATGAATTATTTTTTCTAGGGTTCCCTGAACTTGGTGATTTCAGAGTTTATCTCTTTATTCTCATATTGTCCATATATACTGTGACAGTGCTCCTTGATATTATGATTATAATATTAGTGTCAACCAGGGAAAGTCTACATTCCCCCATGTACATGTTCCTCAAGAATTTCTTATTTTCAGAAATGTGTTTAGTGACTTTTATTGTCCCCAATATGTTACGTATCATATGGATGGATGGAGCCACCATGTCTGTCACTGGATGCATCACTCAGAGCTACTTGTTTTTGTCTTCAGGTTCTTCTGAATGTTACCTTCTCACTGCAATGTCCTATGACCGATACTTGGCCATATGTAAACCTTTACATTATACCACAATAATGGACCACACCCTTCAATATTTTCTTGTTATCGTTTGCTGGATGTTGGGTTTCCTTTTGCCATTGATCCTGGTGAGTTTTCTAATAATGCTCAAGTTCTGTGGCTATAATGTCATTGACCATTACTTCTGTGACCTTGCTCCTTTTGTGAATATTGCTTGTTCAGATACTTCTGCCCTGCAAATAGATATTTTTGTTGTAGCCATTCCCGTGGTTGCTGTTCCATTTGTTTTAATCATTGCAAGTTATGTGTGCATTTGTGTAGCTATACTCAGGATGCCGTCCATCGGCAGCAGGAAGAAAGCCTTCTCTACTTGTAGCAACCACTTATTGGTGGTGGGTATGTTTTTTGGAGCCGCGCTAATAAATTATTTCAATCCAGTAAAAGAACATTCAGTAGCCATCAACAAAATGTTATCAATTATATTTACTGTAGTAACACCATTGTTCAATCCCATTATATACAATCTGAGGAATCAGGATATGCATGCTGTAATATTCCCTTATATACAGTGGTGGAAATGAAGATCACACTACTTCGGAGTAATATTAGAATTATTGTAAAATTTGACTCATCAAGTAATTTCCTTCTCTGATCAAACCTTGTGAAAAGTATTCATTGAATATTCTGGGTAAAGCGATTTATGTTCAAATTGTATATTTTCATTTACAGTAGGATCATTTCAATAGCTTAAAGTGTATCTGCACCCAGAATACAAACATAAAATTATATATTTTTAAACCTCAAGTTTCACTACATAGAATAACTGTGGCGCTCATTTAAAGGTATAAGCATTGTTTCATTGCTTATGACATTTATATGTATGTCTTTTAAGATTGTACACACCCTCTTACTAATTAAATAAAGAATATATATATATATATATATATATATATAAGAAGCATACCAGTAAAAGGTAATAGGACGCTTTAAGTGTGAACTCAATGAAATAGACAAGAATAGGAGAGGAAACAGCTGCAATTAAACCAAAGGACTTGCTTGGAATGGAAACCTGTTGTATGGTGATTTTTCCTTTTTGTATTGAAGCATGAGGGGGAGAGTCGGGTGCATACAAAATAGGAATTAATACAAACAAGGGTAGATAAGAAAGGGTGAAAGCAAGATATCGGGGTGAAAGGGGAGAATAAGAGCACACAGGGAGGGGGGAAAGGAGTTAAATATCAAGGTGTGTTATTGGGATCCCACTCCAGGATCTGAGAGGAGGAAAATAGAGGTTCCGACGCTAGTCATTTGAAACGCGTCACCTGCTTCCCCCTGCCTGTACTATTTCAGTGCTGTTGTTTTTATTACTTTGGAAATAAACATTATTACATCGTGTATGGGAGTGTGGCCATCCTTTATTTTTACATACTTGTTTCTGTTGCAGTAACAGGGCATGTACCCCATCAACCAGTTTTTCGATTTCAGTCTTGCCTACCCACCTGGAGCAGCTGAACTCGTTGGCTTTCAAACAGGAAAATAGAGTTGTTCAGGAAGGTATCCCAGTAGTAATAAGTGTGAATATAGGCTTCACATTTATTTTAGGTGGAGTGTCTAAGGTCCTCCATCCTTATAGTTTCTTCCACTTTGTTAAACCCTGCGGAAATCATGGGTGGGACAGGGTCTTTACAGCTAAGGGGAATCCAGGCCTTGGCTGCGTTCAGTAAGTGATGTAGGACTGACTTATGGTAGGTTCTAAAAACTACATCTGAACTGTGCAGCAGAAAAAAGGCTGGTTCCTCTGGAATTGTATAATCTATTAATTTTGGGATAATGTCCTAATTCCATTCCAAAAGGCTCAGAGTGTCTTCTACTGAACTGCAATGCCAGCAAGTATCTGGAATGTTAGGGTAAGCTGTATGAAGAAGAGCAGGAATCCAGGCCTTGTCCGCATTAAGTTGGTGATGTAGGACTGACTTATGGTAGGTTCTAAAGGGTACATCTGAACTGTGCAGCAGGAAAAAGGCCGGTTCCTCTGGAATTGTACAATCTGTTAATTTTGGGATAATGTTCTAATTCCATTCCAAAAGGCTCAGAGTGCCTTCTACTGAACTGCAATGCCAGCAAGTATCTGGAATATTAGGGTAGGCTATATGAAGAAGAGCAGGAATTCTATACCACCTGGTAAGGAGTTTCTTGTAAGGGGGTACTCTTTGAGGACTGCAATGAGAGGAGTATGGGTATTTGACATTGATCCTTGGTGAAAGTGAGTCTAGTTTTACATTCCCAAACAAGAAAAAATGGGGCCTTCTCTTCCCGAAGGGAATCAATCAATATGGCATAGAGGGCACATAGAGAGGAAATGTAAGCCAGTGTGATTTTGTTTAAAAAAATATGAAGGTCAAAGATCCAGAGAGCGATGCCTGGAAGAAATCTGGAATTGTCAGCATTCAGGTAAAGTGGGGAGGTTGGTGAGGATATGGCATATATAACAAAGGCTACTGAGCAAGAAAGTCAATGAAAGTCTGATCAAGAGCTATCCATTGTTATAAAGAGATGCACCTACACCAGTCATATACAGTTGACATGCTTGATAGTAGATTAGTATGTTGGGAAGTTCCAAGCTACCTCTGGATTTGGGACATATCAACAGGGTACAATTAAGTCTAGGGTGATTGTTAGACAAAATAAAATTATTTAGCATGGTATTAACCTTTTTGAGAAAACTATGGGGATAGTAATAGGGAGCTCCTGGAAGAGATAGAGGAATTTGGGCAAAATCAACATTTTGCAATTACCAAACCAGGAGTGTAATCCTGTGTTCCATTTGGTCAGTAGGGAAGAGATTTGGTGGAGAAGAGGCAGAAAGTTTGGAGTAAAGACAGATTTAAGCCAGGCGGGATGAGAGTGCCCAAGTATTTAATAGCAGAGGAAACCTATTTGAACGTGCAATTTTGTTGCAATTGGATATGGAGATCGGTTGGAAAGTCAACATAATTCCTCTAATAAAGCCTCTAATTTCAAGAAGTTGGTTTTCTACTGACAGTGCCCTGTAATTTTCAAATTCTTTCAAGAGATTGGACAATGAAATAGAGGGGGTGGTCAGGGAAAAAAGAAAGTCATCTGCGAATGCAGAGATTTTGTAGCTTTTCCCATTTATCTTCAACCCAGTGATGTCCAGGTTACACATGATAGTGCTATTTCATATTCTTAATAAAAATGAAAGGGTTTTAAAACAAATCCCCATCTACCTCTGTAGCTGCTTGTAATGTGAAGTAATTAATTCTCAAAAATACTTAAAGCGGAGTTCCAGCCTGGGTGAAATTTGTCTTTAATTCAGCTTCCACAAATACTGTAGCTGCTGACTTTTAATATTAGGACACTTACCTGTCCAGGAAGCCCGCGATGTCGGCACCCAAAGCCGACCCATCCATCAGCTCTGGGTGCAGGTGCCAGCATCCTTACTAAGGGAAACAGGCAGTGAAGCCGCAAGGCTTCACTGCCTGTTTCCTACTGCACATGTGCGAGTCGTGTGGCGCATTCTGAATGGACCTATCATCTTCCAGGACATACACAGGTCCCAGAAGGCGACGGGGGAAGGAGGGACGGAAGTCCTGAGGAAAGTATACAAGAAGGTATGAAAAAAATAAATAATAAATAATATCCAAAAATGAGGGGGGGAGGGAGTTCTTTTGCTTTCATTGGAGTTAAATTTTTGCCTAAAACACTGCTTTAAGTAACACAACAAATGATCTAGAGTGGAGTTTTAGCTGGTTCCTAACACCTGCTAGTTGCATACATTAAAATGTTGGCAGGCTGCCAAATTCTATCTCAGGTAAAGTAAAAGGGAAAAAAAAAAGATTTCTGGGCCTCTGTTGTGAACTATGAAGATTCATTTCTCCACAATGCCTAATGCTACAGAAGTAAATGAGAGTTTTATTTTACAGTGTTTTGTAATGCTTGCTTAGAATATGTGAATAGTTTTATGTGCATACTCTTGGAACAAGTTCACTTTAAAGCAAATGTACAGTACCTTGAAAAAGTATTCATACCCCTTGAAATTTTCCACATTATGTCATGTTACAACCAAAATCGTAAATATATTTTATTGTGATTTTATGTGATACACCAACACAAAGTGGCACATAATTGTGAAGTGGAAGGAAAATAATAAATGGTTTACAAACTTTTTTTTTTACAAATAAATATGTGAAAAGTGTGGTGTACATTTGTATTTAGCCCCCCTGAGTCAATACTTTGTAGAACCACCTTTCGCTGCAATTACAGCTGCAAGTCTTTTTGGGGACGTCTCTACCAGCTTTGCACATCTAGAGAGTGAAATTTCTGCCCATTCTTCTTTGTAAAATAGTTTAAGCTCTCTCAGATTCGATGAAGAGCATCTGTGAACAGCAATTTTTTCATTTTGACACCGATTCTCAATTGGATTTAGGTCTGGACTTTGACTGGGCCTAACATATGAATATACTTTGATCTAAACCATTCCATTGTAGCTTTGACTGTATGTTTAGGGTCGTTGTTGCTGCGAGGTGAACCTCTGCCCTAGTCGCAAGTCTTTTGTAGACACTAACAGGCAGGGCTTTTTTTCAGGGGGAACTTGGTGGAACTCAGTTCCACCACCTCTGGCTTAGACCCTTTGGTGCCTGCTCACCACAATCACTTGTAAACACAGAAGTCTGGTTTCTGTGTTTACAAGTGACAGCTCTGCACTCTGTATGTAATGCAATCCTGGTTTAAGACCCTCCTACTGTTTTTGTGAAATTTGACTGATCACACCCACTATTTGATGTGATTTGGAGGGTGTGTGTAGAGGGAGGGGTTTTGTGGGGCCGTGGTTAAGTTCCAGCACCTGTTGTTTGAGAAAAAAAGCCCTGCTAACAGGTTCTAAGACTGCCCTGTATTTGGCTCCATCCATCTTCCCATCAACTATGACCAGCTTCTCTGTCCCTGCTAAAGAAAAGCATCCCCACAACATGATGGTGCAAGCACCATGTTTCACGGTGGGGATGGTGTGTTCAGGGTGATGTGCAGTGTTAGTTTTCCACCACACACAGTGTTTTCCTTTTAGGCCAAAAAAATTCAATTTTGGTCTCATCTGACCAGAGCACCTTCATCCACATGTTTGCTGTGTCCCCCACATGGCTTCTCGCAAACTGCAAAGGGGACTTCTTATGGTTTTCGTTCAACAATGTCTTTCTTCTTGCCACTCTTCCATAAAGGCCAGATTTGTGGACTGCACGACTAATAGTTGTCCTGTGGACAGATTCTCCCACCTGAGCTCTGGATCTCTGCAGCTCCTCCAGAGTTACCATGGACCTCTTGGCTGCTTCTCTGATAAGTGGTCTCCTTGCCCGGCCTGTCAGTTTAGGTGGATGGCCATGTCTTGTAGGGGTTTACAGTTGTGCCATACTCTGGAATAAACAGTGCTCTCCGTGAGATGTTCAAAGCTTGGGATGTTTGTTTATAAGTCAACCCTGCTTTAACTTCTCCACAACTTTATCACTGACCTGTCTGGTGTGTCCTTTTGCCTTCATGATGCTGTTTGTTCACTAACAAACCTCTGAGGGATTCACAGAACAGCTGTATTTATACTGAGATGAAATTACACACAGGTGGACTCTATTTACTAATTAGATAACTTCAGAAGGCATTTGGTTACACTAGATTTTAGTAAGGGGTATCAGAGTAAAGGGGGCTGAGTACAAATGCATGCTACACTTTTCAGATATTTATTTGTAAAATAATTTGAAAACCATTCATCATTTTCCTTCCACTTCACAATTATGTGCCACTTTGTGTTGGTCTATCACATAAAATCCCAATAAAATACATTTACATTTTGGGTTGTAACATGACAAAATGTGGGATATTTCAAGGGGTATGAACACTTTTTCAAGACACTGTATAGCCAAAGCTTTACTTAGGTGATGATTAAAACCCCTCTCAGGTTTTATTGCTAATATAACCTGAAAATGGAAGCGCCAAAATTAGGTTTTAGTCAAAACATATAATAGGTGATACAACCAGGGCTTTTTTTCAGGAGGAACTTGGTGGAACTCAGTTCCACCACCTCTGGCTCAGACCCTCTGTTCCCTGGCCACCACTATCACTTGTAAACACAAAAGTCCGGTTTCAGTGTTTACAAGTGGCAGCTCTGCACTCTGTGTGTAATGCAATCCTGGTATTTAATGACCTTTAAGACCCTGTTCGTGAAATTTGATTGACCACACCCACTATTTGATGTGATTTGGAGGGTGTGTGTAGGGGAGCAATTTTGGGGGGTCGTGGATGAGTTCCATCACCTATTGTTTGAGAAAAAAAGCCCTGGATACAACCAATGTTTTTCGGGAACCACACATTGTCCCCTTCATCGGTGCTTGAAATATACTGTAGCCAATATGGACTCAAAATAATAAACAGCTGCTAAGCATTGCCGGGTTCTCACAATACAGAGTTTAAATATCTGTTTTACATCTCTACCAGAAGATACTGTACATTTTAATCCATGATGAAGAGGGTGATGTTTGTCCCTCAAAACATGTTGGCTAACACCAAAGTGTTAAGCCTCACACACACGGTACGATTGTTGGCCAGGGATTGTCTGTTGACAGACTGTTGTCCTAAAATCTTACCATTAGTATGCTACCTTTGACAATTGATGTCCAATTTTCCGCCAACAAATGTTGGATGACAGGCTAGTAAATTTTCGGCGGACAGCGGTTTGACATCAGATTTTCATATGGTCAGTACACAAATCCGTCACACAAAAGTCAAAAGTACAAACACGCATGATCAAAATCAATACTCACCAAACACGAAATTAGCAGAAGAGGCCCAAAGGGTGGTGCTCAAGAGCTGAAATTCCTCATAGTATGTCACTACATTCGTGTTTGTTGCACGACAATTGTGTACCCTTAGTATGCAAGACAAGATCCTGGCACACGCCCTTTTGACAAAAATCAGAAGCTTGGTTGGCCAACAATTGTACTGTGTGTATGAGGCTTTAGAGCATAAAACCCCATTTTGGTGTGGTGCTTTGATTTTCAGGTTCAAGTATTACTTCTGTATTTCAAAGTTACTGTTTCGGTTTCTCAGTTCATGAGAGTAGCCCACTTATTACCTAGATGCTCCATACAGTTACTACCAGTATGTTTTTGCCATATATATATCAGAAGCACTGCAGAATACAGTATCTACCTAAGGTTCCAGTGCCATAAATCTAGAACTTCAAGGTTTTATGTCCTCACAAGGAAGAACTCTCTATTTGTCCTGGCGACCATTGTCATCAAAGTTTTGGGGTTGTCACTTGAGGTAGTAAGGGAAAATCTTTCAATAGGAACACATGTTAATGAAAAAGAAAGGGTTACTCAGGGCATGGCAGTGAGAGAGCCTGTATTAGCTAAATATTGTATTTTTGGTTGGAATTTGTCCATGTAAACTTTAAAAAAGGTTCAGGTGCAGGCCATCACCAAGTTACTCTGTGAGCAATGTGAAAGAGAGAAGGAGGGAGGCCCACCTAAGTGCAATAATAAAAAGGTATTTTAATAGCGCAAACATGAATGCACTTACAGGAATGAAGACATCATAGGCATATTTATCATGTGTAGGGTCCTGCTTGAGGGGTGCCAGCAATCCGGTTTTCCCCAGCGATCAGCTGTGTTTTCACATGCACAGGCCGCGGTTTCCAGCGCAGGAAGTGGAGGAGATTCCAGCTGCCTGGCGTGGACCACAAGGAGGAAATGATGTCACTCGGTGGGTGGATGTGAGGAGGACAGAAATGGAAACAAGGCTATGCGCTCTGAACATACAGCTTCTCCTTCTACTGACCTGTCAGCGTCTGTAAAAGCAGCTTAAATGCAGTCCAATCATGGATATAGGACTACAAGCGCCAAATGCGTAGGTAAACGGCAATATAAAAAACACACATATTAATGGCAATTGTAGAAATTATGGAGAAACATTAGTGTTAAAAGACACAAGTATTAAGACAACAACTATGGAAATCGCTATCTTAAAACATTGAGAATGTAAAGGATATATATATCTGGATGGGTGTACACATAAACATGAGAAATTTACAAATACCGTATTTATCGGCGTATAACACGCGCCGGCGTATAACACGCACCCCAAGTTTAGGAGGGAATTTTAAGGAAAAAAAACTTACATTTAAATGCCCATCAATGCAGCGTTATCGGTGTCCATCTGCAGCCTTGTTAGTGTCATTGCAGCCTTTTCAGTGTCAGTGCAGCCTTGTCAGTGCATCCTTGCCCCAGTGCAGAATTGTCAGTGCAGCCTTGTCAGTGCAGCCTTGTCAGTGCAGCTTTGCCCCAGTGCAGAATTGTCAGTGCAGCCTTGTCAGTGCAGCTTTGCCCCAGTGCAGCCACGTCCCCAGTGGTCAGTGCAGCCATGTCCCCAGTGGTCAGTGCAGCCTTGTCCCCAGTGGTCAGTGCAGCCTTGTCCCCAGTGGTCAGTGCAGCCTTGTCCCCAGTGCAGCCATGTCCCCAGTGGTCAGTGCAGCCTTGTCCCCAGTGCAGCCATGTCCCCAGTGGTCAGTGCAGCCATGTCCCCAGTGGTCAGTGCAGCCATGTCCCCAGTGGTCAGTGCAGCCTTGTCCCCAACATACACCGCCGCCGACATACACAAGTTACACCCTGATTTTAAGGGGAAAAAAGTGCGTGTTATACGTCGATAAATACGGTATATATAAAATTACATATTTACATTACATATATATAGTGACATTGGGGTGTTTAGCTCAGTTGTAGATGCATCTTCACATAGTGAGTCCACAGCAGTCAGTTATCAGGTTTGAGGGCATGGCAGCCCATTTTTATTGACAGGAACAAAATAAAAGTTTATACACAGGATTTCCCACACAGGGGTTCTTCTCCAGTAAATTCATACAACAGAAAATGCCAAGCCTCCTGGCTCCTAGGCTTACTTTGCCTTGCAGTTCCCTGCTGAACTGGCCTACTCCTGGCCTCAACAGGATTCTCCAGACTCCTGGGTTTGCTTACTGTCCCCCAGACTTCAAGACTTCCTTTAGCCCCCCTTGGACTTGCCTCGGCTCTCCCAGCCTCCCAGACCCTTCTCTGGTCTCACAGGCCCTTGTAGCCATCCCAACCTTCCCAGTCCTTCAGACACGAAGTCCCCCCTTACCAGGGATGTAGTCTCACACAGGACGGACAGCTTTGCAGATACAGGTCTGTCTTGATGAAGCAGCAGCAGTAGTAGTAACAAGCTGCACACACTCCACCTTCCTCCACTCTTTGCTCTCACCAGCCCCTCATTATATGGGCTTTGTGCACCTGGGCACACAACCTACTGGCTAAGCATAAGACCTGGACACAGGGTTGGAGATTCCGTCCCACCCAAGACTCCGAGGAATCTCCAAACTACAGAGCCCCATCTGAAGATAGTAAAATCCGGAGAAAGCTGCCAGATCAGATTTGTCCTCTCAAAATAATTGCTCTGTAGCCTTGCAGTCACCTGACATGCAAACTTTGTTTCCTTATTAACCCCATTTTCCCAGAGACAGGGACTCTCACTATTACAATATATAGATATATATCTATATATCTATATATAGATATATAGATATATATCTATATATATATATGGGGGGGAGGGGAGCGAACAAGGTCAAGGGTGGGGAGGAGGAAGGGTGCATGGAAAAAGGGGGGTTGGGGGGGGGTACATGGAGAGGGAATAAAGGGTAAAAAATGGGGGTTAGGGAAAGGGGATAGATTACTGACTGATGTGACATTTGCGTATATATATATATACGCGCATTTATCTCTGCAAATTTCCCACAATACACAAATAGTGATGAAAAAGTGTTGATGAAAAAAAAACTTCCCTAGGGACTACACATATACATGCATATATATATACACATATATATACATGAAACCTTTTGACTAAATTAAATTGAATAAAACAAAAAAAGGAATGGGGAAGGGTGGAGGAGAAAATGAAAAGGGGGGGGGGGGCAAAGGCATTTTTACAGTTTACTCTATGGTTAGTTTACTTACTACTAATCTCAGGACCACCACCACTAGGAAAGAACTATACTATTAACAGATTAAATGATCATAAGGGTCTGCTGTAGGGAATAATGATAAAAAATAATAACATAGTGAGAAAAGGGAACATCAGAGAACATCAGTCAATTTATGCACTATTATTAGTACTATACATATTACAATATCGTGTGGATTTCAATCTCTTCATAGAGTCCCCCAGGAAAACAAGATTCCTGGCACCCCTCAAGGAGGACCCTACACATGACAGATACCTATGATGTCTTTATTCCTGTAAGTGCATTTATATTTGAGCTATTAAAATACCTTTTTAATATTGCACTTAGGTGTGCCTCCCTCCTTCTCTCTCTCTCTTTTACATGTTCTAATGAAAACTGTGGTAATTTCGTGCTACTTCCTATTGTGTCTGAAGGACAGGAAGTGAAGGGAAATCTTTCAAACTTGACACAGCAAAACATAAACAGATATGTAATTATCCCTTCCCTACTCTATTCAAAGTTTTTTAAAAAAAGGATTTTGGCTTTACAACCATTTGAACTTTTCTAAGTTTGTTTAATTGACTGAACTGTAAATTGAAAATAAATTCTGTAGCGGTACCCCCCGTAGGGGCTGCAGAGTGACTGTGGCCCACCTGTCACCCTGCCCAGCCCGGCATTCACTTCCAGACACTCCAAGACAATGAACAAGTCCATCAGCTTTGTTTTTGTATTTTTATTGAGGGATTAGAACTTGGATTGTGTTAAGGAATTCATGTGATGCCCAGGAAAAACTTTTCTTGCATGATTTGGGACAATTTAGATATTCTCCTCCTGCACAACACTTGCTGCAGACTATCTCTCCTTCTTCCTCCAGCACAATTCTTCAGGCACAGCTAACACATGGTTAGGCCTAACTCTGGTTTCAGCCAGGCCTTAGCAAAGTTCCTTATTACAGGCAGGAACCGCGGGACCCTATAGTGTAGCAGAAGAAAGTTCTGGTGCTAGCTGCCCTCTTTGGTGGACTACTGATCCCAATCAGCCCTTTGCAGACCCTGACAGCCTTCCCGACTGCAGCAGCCTGACTTCACTGCCAGCAACATCACAGTCTATCCCGCTGGCTCTACATCCATCTCAGACTGAACACTCCCAGTCTGCTTGTGCATGTATCTCTAAGCTCTCCTGACTGTGCCTGCCACTCACCGACACCTGGTGGATCCCTCCTGGAGACTTGCCCATCAGCATTCCCCACTGTCCTCTCTTGCTCCTGTTCAGGACACCCCTTGGGTTGCATGGGGTTCCTGTACAGCTCTGAGCCTCTGGACCAAGGTCACCCCCCCAGACTAGGGGGCTCCCTCCAAGGCCCCGACAGCCTAACTCTCCATCTCCAGTTCTTCCACCCAAACAACTCCTCCCAAGCTGGGCTGACTCCAGGTATTTAGGGAGGCCTGCCCCCTGCCAATCCAGGTTGGGGATTGGTCAGGGCTCCTTAGAACACCCCAGACAGCTCCACCTTTTTCACTCCTTCCTTCTAGAAGCCTCCAGAAGCAGAAGGGAGGCAACCAAAAGATGAAGCTAACTGTGAGTCACCAGCCTACTCTTAGCCACTCCCAGCCCCTTGGATCAAAACGAACAGGCCTAGGCCTGCTTAAATTTACCTGCACTACAAAAAAAAACTCACTCTAGCACCTACACTAGGTAGAAGCTGCTACACTACTGTGAGGAAGGTGAAGAGAAAAATAAGCGTAACTGTTAATATGTTTAAATCTAGTACCTCATACCATGTGAGGAGTTGAGAAAAATGAATTTAATACAGTAAATATTGATTAGGCAAGCAAACGACAAAGGAGGATATACATTTCAGGGCACTGGGTACAAGAAGGACAAGAGTATCTGGGTGAAAGGATTATTGGACTTGTGTTAACATAAAAATTGATACAAAATATAAAAGGAAAGAATTGCGCTAGTTGCATAAACAATATATGAAAAAATATTAAAAATTATTAATAAGTAAAAAAAACGTGAAAGGAGTCCTGCTGCTGAACACTATAACCCCGATACAAGAGCACAAAAAGTGGATATAGAAAGAACAGTGCAGCGCTGGAAAAAAATCACAAATGTGAAATGTGTTAAGTCAATGAATGAAATACCAACAGCAGTGAATGAAAACCAATGAAGTAATAACAGCTGGTAAATAAATTAATCAGTCAATTATGTACTCATAAAAATATTGCAATGACATGATGAAATATATTAAGGTGAAAAAACAATTAATATAATAAGGTGAAGGTGAAAATAAAGTCCAAAAATATTGGTGTTCAAATGCGGAATCCTGGATC
This sequence comes from Lithobates clamitans, assembly GCA_037952925.1. Classification (NCBI taxonomy): domain Eukaryota; kingdom Metazoa; phylum Chordata; class Amphibia; order Anura; family Ranidae; genus Lithobates; species Lithobates clamitans. The sequence continues at coordinate 1,805,276 of JBBGZY010000474.1, read as the reverse complement.
AATGTTCCACCGCTGGTGCTGCCCACCACCTAGTGATAAAGTAATGGAAGCTTACCGGACAGCCTGCGACCACCCTTATTCAGGGGGGGTCAAAACAGGCTCAGTAGAGATATGTGGACCCCAGGGAATGTCCCGCAGGGAGCTCTGTGGAAGTTCCTCAACCTCTTTCCTGAACGGCTAATCAGCGACACCAAGGAGCAATTCGAAGGATGCGATCCCAGGGGTACTTCCTATGTAGCAATCAATGTTTGCTCCTCTGCTGGAAGTGGCAGCAGAGGAGCAAACATTGATTGCGCATTTGAACACCAATACTTTTGGACTTTATTTTCACCTTCACCTTACTATATTAATTGTTTTTTTCACCCTAATATATTTCATCATGTCATTGCAATATTTTTATGAGCACATAATTGATTGATGAACTTATTTACCAGCTGTTATTACTTCATTGGTTTTCATTCACTGCTGTTGGTATTTCATTCATTGACTTAACACATTTCACATTTGTGATATTTATCCAGCACTGCACTGTTCTTTCTATATCAACATAAAAATTGATGACCTTGGATCATTTTAACATAAACCACACAATTAATTAGCTTGAAACAAGACTTTGATCTCACCGTCCATGCAGTGGTGACCAGAAATGCAAAACTATAAACACTTAAAGTAAAGGCACCTTCTGTGTGCAGCCCCCCAGGCCCCCTAAGACTTACCTGAGCCCCATCTTGATCCTGCGATGTCCACAAGAACCTGGCTGTCAATCACAGCCAGTGAGCCAATCAGGAGATGGAGGGGTGGGGCTAATCAGTGTCTCTGTGTGTTCATTCGGGTTGGCAGCAAGTTGCTTGCTGTGGGGGCACCGGACAGGAGGGAGGAGCACCGGCATGGAACCCGAGAAGAGGAGGATCTGGGCTGCTCGGTGCAAAACTGCTGCACAGAGCAGGTAAGTGTAACATGTTATTAAAAAAAACCCCAAAAAAACAAGACTTTACTATCATTTCACACACACACACACACACACACTCACACACACACACACACACACACACACACACACACACACACACACACACACACACACACACACACACATTTTTCATTTTTTGGATAGGGATATTTTGATATTAATGATTTGCTTTTTTTTAAGTTTGGGAATTACAGTTGACAAAATCTGCCCTTTGTGTGCAAATCAGTATGGTTACTAGTGTGCACCAAAGGCACTACACATTCACCACCCATGGCCAACGTTTCAGTAAAAGCTAGGTAATCCATTCACCTACCAAAAAATACTACAATGAGATGCAGGCCTTAAGTGAGAAGCAGAGGTGCTGGGCATGGAAGTAGTAGGGGATGAGCAGGCCCTGCAGGACATAGTGGTGGTAAGGGCCACATAAACTACAGGTAGGGCACATTAGCCTGTTTTTTTACCCAAAGTTACCAACCACAGTCTAGGTTTCCCCCTATATCTCCTTCTTTTTGTTGTGATTCTTATTTTGGATGCGGATGTGAATTGTTGTCCCTGGAGCTGGTACTATTTATTCTTTATTACCAACCACAGTCAAAGCACAACAAGAAGATAGTTGACTTTTTACTTTTTAAAATGATGCAAAGCTTTGATAAAAAGGAGCTCACAAAATAAGCCATCAATCTGTTGTGACACTGGCCAATATTTAGCAAGCCGTAACTGCTTTTAGTTTCATTTTTTTTAAGAATACACCTATAGCTTTCAGAGGTATGTTGAGCTTTTTAATGGGACTTTATGCACCAACTTCCTGTTGATTTCCTATCCTTTTTACATTACATCTGAGATGGCATGTCATATCCGCGATGGAAACTTTGTTTTTGCTGACGTGTTCTGTGAATCTATCATATTGTAAAATAATACAAAATGTTGTTGAGGCAACCTTCACTTGTGTGTTAAAAACAATAAAAATGTATTGAACAAAGATGTTTGATTCACCGAAATGAATGTTATTCTCTGTTGTGGGATTTTTGCATACAGTGATTACTTTCTCAAATATCTTTTTTTCCTCTCAATTTATTGAGGTTCATTTATGTAATGTTTTATTTTTATTTTATTTATTTATTTATTTAAATTCAGGTAGTTGGAGTCTTAAAGTGATTGTAACGTCTTGTTTTTTTTTTCCTATAAAAATAACAAACATGTCATACTTACCTGCTCTGTTCTAGTGGATTTGCACAGAGCAGCCCGGATCCTCTTCTTCTCGGGCCCCTCCTCTGTGATCCTGGCCCCTCCCTCCTGTTGAGTGACCCCACAGCCAGTAGCTTGCTATGGGGGCACCAGAGCTGAATCACAGCTTCCTGTATCCATTCAGACATGCAGCCCTGACCCGGCCTTGCCCCCTCTCTCTCCTGATTGGCTAGCTGACTTTGATTGACAGCAGCATGAGCCAATGGCGCTGCTGCTTTGTCTCAGCCAATCAGGAAGGAGAATATATGACGGCTGCAGTCCACAGCACCAGAAAAAACCCTCAGTAATTGTCTAGGGTACAAGGTAAATACCTATGCTTTACTTATAGATTGTTACTTCTCACACTAAGCCTAGGTTCACACTGACAGCGGGAATGAAATCGTGCGAGTTTAGCTGAACTCGCACAATTTTATTGATGCATGTCAGTCCCGAATTCGGGGGGCGATTTCAGAGACATCTGTGCGGGTTGCTGCACAGATGTCTGTGGAAATCGCACCCTAAAATCACCAAAAGTAGTACAGAATCTAGTTTTGGGAATCGATACGGCAACATCGCACTATTTCGGACAGTGCCATTGCCGGCAATTGCCACCGATTTGGCATGCGATTTAACATGTCAAATTCATACCAAATCGCTCCAATGTGAACCAGGGCTAAATGTGAGATCCAACTCAACAGCAGAAAGAAGAAATAATCCTACTGAGCACAGAAGATGTAAAGAAAGCTTAAGGGATAGCTAAAGCCAAGCTGCAAAATCACCCCTAGATTTAACCACTTCAATACAGGGCACTTTCACCCCCCTTCCTGCCCATGCCAAATTTCAGCTTTCAGCGCTGTCGCACTTTAAATGACAATTGCAGGGTCATGCAACACTGTACCCATATGATCATTTTTATCATTTTTTTCACACAAAAAAGAGCTTTCTTTTGGTGGCATTTAATCACCACTGGGGTTTTTATTTTTTGCTAAATAAATTAAAAAAGACTTAACATTTTGAAAAAAATTTTTCTTAATTTCTTTAATAAAATTTAGTAAAAATGTATAATTCTTTATAAATGTAGGCCAAACTATATTCTGCAAAATGTTTTTAGTGAACCCAAATATTACTTAATCTGTAGGAAAGTTCTAGAGTCCACAAACTATGGTATTTATTAAGAGGCATGGTGAGTTTTTTGAAGTTGTTATTTTTCTGTCATCATTTTTCTGGAAAATGAAATACAAAAAAAAAAATCATATTTTTTTTTACATAGTGTCACCAGTGCACTACGGTGTCATCATATAACTGGTGTGGTGGTGATCAGGGACACGGAATGGTGACAGTATTATTTTATTAAATAAATTACAAATTAATATATTTTTTTCAATTTTTAATTCTTTTCTCCTTTTTTATTACTTTTTTTTTTTTAAGATTTCTTAACACACTATGACCAAAGCAATACAGTGTTACTACAGTAGTACTTTGGGGAAGTGATCAGGATTTTTTTTTCTTACACTTTCTGATTACGAGGTGCATTCCAGGAGGGCCTCATATGACGTCCAACCAGAATGACGATTGTCCCATCCAGCCATCATTTGAACAGTGGTGACCCATCCACTAGGGGTGCAGGGGCGCCGCTCCCCTAATCCATGCAACCGGCCCCTAATCTACATGCAGGGCACCGGACGCATGGATTTCAATGTTTTTTTTCTTTTTTTAAGCACATGATTAGAGCCGGATGCTCTAATTGGCTTCAAAAAGGGTGAGCTCGGGGCGAGGAGCACTGTGCCCCCAGCCCACCCAGTTGCGTGGCAATAGCAAGTTAACATTTGCTATTGTCTTCCTGCTTCTCCTCCCGTCCGAACAGGAAGTGGATCATAAGACCCAATTCGCCGCGTGGAGAACTGGCCGTATTGGCTGGAAGCAAAAGCAGGGGGGGGGACCCGCCAAGGAGGACACACAGGGGGAAGCTGTCGAAGCTGCCTGTGACTTGGATGGGGTAAGTGTGGGGCTGGTAGGTGGACGGGTGAGCGACGGGAGGGGGGGTTTGTTTGCCGATCGACCAAGCAACAGGGGGGGTTTATCGATCGACCACAGATCCAACCAACCAAACGCTACTTGCTTCTGTCTTAAAAAACTGCTGAATATTATTTTCCCACCACAATGTCCATTGATCTATACTTAGCTATATGCAAACCAAAGGGCTTGTCAATATGACTCTGGTGCTTTTTAATGATCGTAGACATATTTAAGTGTTAAAACTTTAAACCAACTTCAGAATCTTGAAGGAAATACACAAATATTAAGAATATTCAGTTACAGCACAGTTGTAAATTCTCCAAAGATTAAAAATTGTACACTAGAGATAAGTAGTCACTGTTTCTTTCAACGAAGCAGGAATGTATAAAAGGTTTGTGAACATTAACATTTGAGAGCAAAGAAAATATTAAAGCAAATGATGCTTGGAGTTTATATTTTTCTATCTTTCCATTTCTTTTTAAATCTCTTTTTAACCCAGAACATTTTTATTTTAGTCACCAGGCCTTTTAATGTTTACAGACGTTCCATAAGCTACTATAGTATAAGCTTAAAAACAGTCCATGACATCGTAGGTACAGAAATGGTACTGATTGTGCAATGAATGTAAATCCTATTCAAGATGCATCTTGCTTTTCTGAAATTATTGTGGCAGATAAGATTTATTTTTGTCTGTTTTAAGTTGAAAGCAACAAGATTTATCACAGTTTTTTTTCTATTTATGCTAATGGTATCAGATTCAAGCAGCACTTTCTCTCTGATTGCAAGTCGGGTAAGAAAAATTCTTACCAAAAAGGGTGGTTTCTTAAGGTGATCTGTGTAATAGACAAGACTATGTTGTTCAGTTGTCACCAACACAAATGTCCTCATTGGGTTTTCCACACCATTTTGTTTCTGAATCCAACCTAAATGTTTGGATTTCTTATTACTTTAGGTCCTGATGTCATTATTCATAGGATCAAATAGAAAGAGTGAACCTCCACAATGAGCACACATGGAGTAATACAAATCTCTCCGGGATAATAGCCCTTCTCTACTGTATGCAAAGCTAGTTCTGCTCTAGATTACTCATTCACTTTCAAAACATTTCCTTTTTCTAACTGAGGTGTCCGTTTATGAAGCAGTGAAATCTATTCACTGCTTCGTTCTCCGGCATTCACAGTGAAGAATCTTCTCCTCTGTGTGCCAGTTTATGAAGCGGTGTAGATCGCTTCACCTTTGGAGGAGTGAAGAGATCTACAAATACTTCAAATAGTGAAGAACGGCTCCTGATACTGGAATCTCGTGAGACTTTACGAGATTACAGTCAGGCCCGGATTTACTCCCTTTGCCGCCCCAAGGCCATGCCCTTCAATGCCGCCCCCCCCCACACCACCAGAAAGAGCCCCCAGACATACGGTCAAAGACTGCAGACATGATACAGGAGATGGTCAGAGACTGCAGTTCCTATGGACATTAGTAGATAATGGCCGATCGGCCCTCTCACCTGACCCAGCGATACAGCAATGCTTCCCCTGATCAGGAGTCAGCTCACTCTGATTTGCCCGTGGCGACTCCGTTGGGTAGCACCCAGATCCGTATTCCTGCAATGAGTCCATTCCTTTCTCCGCCAGGGATGGCGCCAGGCTGTGTGGCTTTCCCTCTGGTGGTGCAGGGCAGTGGGGTTCTCTCTCTGATGGTGTTCCCTGAGCACTGCCCTCTCCCTCTGGAGCCCTGGGTGTACTTTCCTGGGTGTAGACCCCCCCAGGACAAACTACCCCTTCCATTAGTACAGACCCCCCCAGGACAAACCCCCCACCATTAGTACAGACCCCCCCAGGACAAACCCCCCCTCCCTCCATTAGTACAGACCCCCCCAGGACAAACCCCCCCTCCCTTCATTAGTACAGACCCCCCCAGGACAAACCCCCCTCCCTTCATTAGTACAGACCCCCCCAGGACAAACCCCCCCCTTAGTACAGACCCCCCAGGACAAACCCACCCCCCTCCCTTAGTACAGACCCCCCCAGGACAAACCCACCTCCCTTCATTACTACAGACCCCCCAGAACAAACCCACCTCCCTTCATTAGTACAGACCCCCCAGGACAAACGCCCCTCTATTAGTACAACCCCCCCCCAGGACAGCCCCCCTCCATTAGCACAAACTGCCCCAGGTCTACCCCCCTCCATTAGTACAAACCCCCCCCAGGAAAACCCCCTCTCCATTAGTACAGTAGTACTAGTACAGACATCCCAGGACAACCCCCCCCCCCTCCATTAGTACAACCCCTCCAGGACAAACCCCCCCTTCAGCAGTACAGACATCCCAGGACAACCCCCCCCCCCCCTCCATTAGTACAACCCCCCAGGACAAACCCCCCCTTCACTAGTACAGACATCCTAGGACAACCCCCCACCTCCATTAGTACAACCCCCCAGGACAAACCCCCCCTTCACTAGTACAGACATCCCAGGACAACCCCCCCCTCCATTAGTACAACCCCTCCAGGACAAACCCCCCCTTCAGCAGTACAGACATCCCAGGACAACCCCCCCCCCTCCATTAGTACAACCCCCCAGGACAAACCCCCCCTTCACTAGTACAGACATCCCAGGACAACCCCCCCTTCCATTAGTACAACCCCTCCAGGACAAACCCCCCCTTCACTAGTACAGACATCCCAGGACAACCCCCACCCCCCTCCCTCCATTAGTACAACCCCTCCAGGACAAACCCCCCCTTCAGCAGTACAGACATCCCAGAACAACCCCCCCCCCCTCCATTAGTACAACCCCCCCAGGACAACCTCCCCTCCAAGTGTGTACAATAGAACAGATGGAGACAGGCACAGGCTTGGGCGGGACTCGGGAGTGAGAGACAGAGGAGAACACGCCCCCCCCCCGCCGCCGCCGCACAGAGATCAGCCGCTCCGATCTTCGGCGGCTGCTCTCCTTCTCTGACAGGAGAAGCAGCGAAAAACACAGCGGTGGCGGCGGTGACCGGCGGAGGGAGCCGCCTTAGTCTGGACACAGAGAGGAGGAGGAGGGAGAGGAGCACTCTAGCGCTTCAGCGCCCCCACCTCTCTGGCGCCCGGGTGCACTGCATCACATGCTGATGTTAGTGTGGGGGGCGGCGGCGCCGTCCCTGTACCACTGCCGCCCCGAGGCCTGGCCTCGGTGGCCTTGTGGGAAATCCGGCCCTGATTACAGTACCAGATGTCAGTTTATCAAGCAGTGATAAATTATCACCGCTCAACGGCGTGGATTAATGTTAATAAAATAACGAGTCCCCCTACATTATGCACATATGTATACACACACACATTATATATACATGTATATACACACACATGATATTTATATACATATACACATTATATGTATATATGTATATATATGCATACTCATAAATATGACAGGGGGACATGCTTACAGTGTTGGGGGATCTGAACGAGGCATAAGGAAGTTAAAAATCTTCCTCCTTCTCCCTCAGATCCCCCCAGATTTCCTCTTCACTCCCCGATTCACCACCTCTGAGCTGGTGAACCTGGGAGTGTGAATTCTGACACAGATCGCCAGTGAAGCGGTGAGATCACCGCTTCATAAACTGGCCGTTACTGTGTCATTCAATGAGGATTCTCCGTGTGTAGAGATAATCGGCGGGAGAACAAGTTCAAACATGTTCTCCCCCAATTATCACTGTTTCATAAACTGTTTATGGACTGTGATCAGCGGCGATCCTCAGGATCACCGCTGATCACTGCTTCATAAACGGACACCTGAGTATGTAAAGTGATTGCAGATCAGGGTGAAATGAACTTGCTTACTGGGCACTTCCTGCCCAGGCCAATTTTAAGCTTTCAGCGCTGTTGCACTTTAAATGACAATTGCGCGTCATGCAAAACTGTACACATAATAAATTTGTATCATTTTTTGGAGACAGATAGATCTTTCTTTTGGTGGTCTTTAATCACCACTGGTTTTTTATTTTTTTATTTTTTCCTAAACAAACAAACAAATAAAGATGGCTAATTTTGAAAAAATAAACCTATTTTTTAGTTTCTGTTTAGTTAAAATTTTGCAAATAAGTAATTTATCTTCTTCACTGACACGTGATGATGAGGCTGCACTGATAGGCAGCACTGACAGGCACTGGTAGGTGGCACTGATGGGCACTGATAGGCGGCACTGTGAGCACTGATAGGCGGCACTGTGAGCACTGATAGGAGGCACTGTGAGCACTGATAGGCGGCACTGATGGGCACTGATAAGGCAGTACTGATGGGCACTGATAAGGCAGTACTGATGGGCACTGATAGGCAGCACTAATGGGCACTAATAAAGCGACATTAATGGGCACTGATGAGGTGGCACTAATGGGCACTGGTGATGAGGAGGCCAGTTACCGGCTCTCCTCTCCTTATGCCCTAACAGCGCCTGAGGAGAGGAATGCAGATAACCGCCCATTCTGTTTACACTGTGATCAGCTGTGTTTGGACACAGCTGATTACACGGTAAAGGGTCGCTGTGAATCACAGACCATGCCGGGTGGTATGAAAGGGGTGTAATTCTATGAGGACATCCATGGATGCCTTTCCAGAACAATAGAGCTGTGCTGTAGCCGTCTTTTGGTTATGGCATGGTTAGGAAGTGGTTAGTCTTTTCATAAATTACTATAAGTATTGCATCAAGGGAGCATTAGAGTAAAATCTATAATTAAATGGGACTCAGTAAAACGTTCTATAGTGAGTTTTTAATTTCACATTCTAAATTTCAGAAACTCATAACAATCAATCAGAATTCACTCTGCTGAAGTCAGACTTTTTTGAAATGCAAAGGGAAATTCCAGTTTTAACTAAGCTTAAATCTACTCCCACCCCCATTCTAAGACTATTCTATCTACCCTGTAAAAGAAAAGATGCTTATACTTACCTATTCTGAAGACTCTCTGGTCACATGATCGAGTCCAAGCACTGGCTTCAGTGTAGGGGAAGGACAGTCGACATTGGATGCCCCATATGGGTGATGTCATCGCACATGCTCTGCAGCCGTTGTTGTAGCCTTTCCTCCACACTGGAGCCGGTGCTGGGACCCAATCATATGACAAGACCAAATGGTCTTAGAATGCTCTTAGAATTGGGGACGGGGGTGGGCAGTGCTGGGACAAGGTCGACCAGTGCCCAAGGCAAAGATTCCAAACTGCACACCCTCCCCCGCTTATGATGTGGAAGCTTAGGGGATCCTACACCCAGCAGTCACTTGCTTGTCAAAATCACTGCCACTGTCACTACTCCATTCAGCCTTGTAACAGATGGAAGGCAGCCCCATTAAACCATTGCGCTCAGGGCAGCCACCCCTCACACCCGCCCATTGTCCCATGGTGGTGGTAGTAGATGTAGGCTTAGTTAGAATTTGACTGGAATTCCGCTTTAAATTACGTGGTATAGTTGCTAAAAAATATATTATAGGTCAGGTTTTTATTTTAGGTCATGTTTTATTATGTCCTTGAGTGAAAAAATATGACAAGTATTGAAAATGTCTAGTCTCATGTCCTGTACACACGATAGGATTTTCCGACAACAAATGTTGGATGTGAGCTTGTTGTCGGAGAGTCAGACCGTGTGTAGGCTCCATAGAACATTTGTTGGCGGAATTTCCGCCAACAAATGTTTGAGAGCAGGTTCTCAAATTTTCCGACAACAAAACTTGTTGTCGGAAACTCTGATTGTGTGTACATAAGTCCGACGCACAAAAGTCCACGCATGCTCGGAATCAAGCAGAAGAGCTGCACTGGCTATTGAACTTCATTTTTCTTGGCTCGTCGTACGTGTTGTAGGTCACCGCATTATTGACGTTCGGAATTTCCGACAACATTTGTGTGACCGTGTGTATGCAAGACAAGTTTGAGCCAACATCCTTCGGAAAAAAATCCATGGTTTTGTTGTCGGAAAACCTATCATGTGTACAGGGCATGAGTCGGGGCTGGATGCTTGTTGGTGAGAGGGCTAATAATGCTGACCCACACCAGTTCACACATCATGGCCTTGACTGACAGTAACATATTCCTGTGCAAAATAAGAGTTTCCAGACCACCTCCTTACCTCCCTATCAGTGTTATACAGATGGATTTCCATTATTCCACTCTCTGTACAATTAGTGTATGTTTATTCATTGAAATGTCATGCATACAGTTCTCTCATTCTGGGTTTACACTCCTATACATGCACTAATGTGCCATATGTAGACAACGCATGTTGTCATTTTCAGCCTATCTGCCCCACTAAGGGTAGCCAGTCAACATGGGGAGGTTAGTGGTGGCAGAAGACAGTTTGCCTAAAGACATTGCCTACAGAATACTTTATAGTGAGAATTTCAACATTTAGTGAAAATGAAGAGCTCGTGGTGTAGATCTTAAATTTATTTCTGCTTTTACAGCCACAAAAACGAATATGGATAACAACAATGTGACAGCAGTAAATACATTCTTTTTTCTTGGGTTCCCTGGACTTGGTGGATTCAGATTGGTACTCTTTATTCTCATATTGTCTGCATATACTGTGACAGTGTTCCTTGATATTATGATTATTATATTAGTGTCAACCAGAAAAAGTCTACAGTCACCCATGTACATGTTCCTCAACAATTTCTTATCTTCAGAAATGTGTTTAGCGACTGTTATTGTCCCCAATATGTTACGTATCATATGGATGGATGGAGCCACCGTATCTGTCACTGGATGCATCACTCAGAATTACTTCTTTGTATCTTCAGGTACTTCTGAATGTTACCTTCTCACTGCAATGTCCTATGACCGATACTTGGCCATATGTAAACCTTTACACTACAACACAATAATGGGCCATAACCTTCAATATTTTCTGGTTATCTTTTGCTGGGTGTTAGGTTTCTTTTTGACATTGACCACAATGATTTTTATGGCTTTACTTAAGTTCTGTGGTCGGAATATCATTGACCATTACTTCTGTGATCTTGCTCCGTTTGTGGATATTGCTTGTTCTGATACTTCCGGTCTGCAAACTTATATATTTGTTCTATCTGTCCCCATAATTGCTATACCATTTCTATTAACTGTTGTAAGTTATGTGTGTATTTCTGTAGTCATCCTTAGAATGCCGTCTATCGGCAGCAGGAAGAAAGCCTTCTCTACCTGTAGCACTCACCTCTTGGTGGTGGGTATGTTTTATGGAGCCGCGATAATAAATTACTTTACTCCAGTAAGAGGACGTTCCATAGTCAATAAAAAGATGATATCAGTTATATTTACTGTAATAACACCATTGTTTAATCCCATAATATACAGCCTGAGAAACAAGGATATGCATTCTATTATATCCAGTTATATGCAATGGTGGAAATAAAGCTCACAATGCTTAGAATTATTACTTTTATATAAAAATATCATATTATTTGACTCATAAAGTATTAAGTTTCCATCTTGTCTTACATTTTGAGAAGTTAGCCCATTATATATTTAAGTTAAAATATTTGTGTTCAGTTTGTACATATTAATTTGCATTTGGAACAATCCAGTAGCTTAACTGCTTCAGCCCCTGAAGATTTGGCTGCTGAATGACCAGGCCACTTTTTGCGATTCGGCACTGTGTTTTAACTGACAATTGCGCAGTCGTGCGAAGCTGTACCCAAACAAAATTTTTTCCCACAAATAGAGATTTCTTTTGGTTGTATTTGATCATCCCTGCGTTTTTTATTCGCATCGGCTCCGGGGGCGAGCAGCGGGTGCCACATTTAGAAGCAATGTAACATGACGTTGATTCGCGCAGCTGAGCCATGTTGCCGCAGTACAACTGTGGCGACTGGTCGGCAAGCGGTTAAAGTGCATCGTCACCTAGACGAGTCATTAAAATTTTTTAACAAATCTGTAGTAAAACTATGGGCAAAATAAAAATATAATATATATGATATTAATATAACCAGTCTTTCCACAAAGAAAACAAACGACATCCTTGAACTTGCAAGCAGGTGCACTGTGAGAAGTGTTACCACAATGGTAGCAAGTCGGCGTCCTAGAGACAGAAGTATTAGGGTGGCGAGGTTTAGGCTGATTTGGGGACGGCTATCTTAGGTGTCGGATGATAGCAGTGTGGAAAATTTTTTCTCCCTGGCTTGCAGGAGTTTCAGGTGGTGCCTTCAGTAGGGTGGCATCCCATGTAGCCAACTCCATGACCTTAGCAAGGTCTGTGGCTTTCGTCAGAGTTGAGTTGGGTTCTATGAGTAAACATTTCTGTATGACTGTGTCCCATGACAAAAGTCACAGAGAGCCGTCTGCAGGTAGTCTCCAAACTGACAAGTGGCAGCTAGTTTACGTAAAGCAATGACATAAGTCTTTATGTCCTCCTCGGCATGCTGCCTCCTTCTGTAGAATTTAAACTGCTCTGCAATTTCTAAGGGCTTTGGGTTGTAGTGCTCATGTAGCTTCTAAATCAACTCAGGCAGGGGGTTAGAGGCCGGCTTGTCTGGAGAAATGAGGTCTCTGAGAGTGCCATATGCAGCTTGACCTAATGCTGTGAAGAAAACTGCAACTTTCTTTTCTACAGCCACACTATTAGCTTCCATATACTGCTCAAGCCTCTCCACCCAGGAGCTCCATGATTCAGCAGCAGCATCAAAGGGTTGAATAAACCCTATGAAGGCCATGTGTGCGAAAATCCACAATCCTCGTTGCCACTGTTATGTCCCTTCGACACGGGGTCTCTCAGGGTGTTGCTGCCAATGCTGCTAGTATCTGCTCAGTAAGTTACACACAGGCGCACTTCTTAACCAGGGAGGGGTTTATTACTCACTCAGAAACATGATGACATTCTTACATGGAGGAGTCATATTACATCAGGCCTCTGTCCTTACCAGATGTAATCCCTCTAAGTATCATGGAGCGGCTTCCAGTTCCACACACACTCGTGACTGACTTCCTGGTACAGCCCCTCCCCCAGCATGCTTCAGGAGAAAGGGGTCAAGGGTCACAGTGATTACACACAAACATCACATAAAGCTGTCCAGCCAAAGTGGCAGTAAGAAAGTTGAGACAAACCATTTAATAGTGACAGGGGCGCTTAGCTGGTCAACTTTTACTTATACTAAATTCTTTATCCCAACAGGGGAAAAAAACCTTCTGTGACTGCTTAAAATGTGTTAGTTGAGGTTAGTCCACCTAAAGTTGGTAATACGATTTTCTTTCCTGCAACCACGTGTTGGGGAAAGAAAATAGATGGATTCCCCCATCAACACAGTCCGTGTTGATGAGAGAATCCCTCCCTCGGTGTTATTGTGTTCTCCTGGCCAGTTTAATCCTTATCCTTATTCCAAAAGGAAAAAAAAATCTGCAACTGCTTAAAAAGTGCCATCTGAGGTTATGCTTTACTTTGTTAGTCCAAATAAATCTATAATCCATCTAACACCACCTTCTCCACGGTTTGACAATGCTGCTCTCCAAGGGTGACTACATTGCTCCTCCATAGGTTGAGTGGAGGAGTGACAAACAAATGACCCCTGCCCCCACCTATAACTGGCCTTCACAGCAAGGAGCACATGGAAGGGCTATCACATGAAAGACAAAAACAGAACATTCCATATCTCAAAAACAGGAAGGCCAGATTAGAGTTTGCCAAACAACATCTAAAAAAGTCTACACAGTTCTGGAACAACATTCTATGGACAGATGAGATCAACTTGTACCAGAGTGATGGGAAGAGAAAAGTATGGAGAAGGAAAGGAACTGCTCATGATCCAAAGCATACCATCTCATCAGTAAAGCATGGTGGTGGTAGTGTCATGGCGTGGGCATGTATGGCTGCCAATGGAACTGGTTCTCTTGTATTTATTGATGATGTGACTGCTGACAAAAGCAGGATGAATTCTGAAGTGTTTCGGACAATATTATCTGCTCATATTCAGCAAAATGCTTCAGAACTCATTGGACGGCGATTCACAGTGCAGATTGACAATGACATGAAGCATACTCCGAAAGCAACCAAAGAGTTTTTTTGTTATACAAGCTGTACACTCACTACTTTACATTGTAGCAAAGTGTCATTTCTTCAGTGTTGTCACATGAAAAGATAGAATAAATATTTACAAAAATGTAAGGGGTGTACTCACTTTTGTGAGATACTGTATTACACCCTCCTGTACATATTGCCCCCCCCTGTACATATTACCCCCTCATGTATACATTGCCCCCTCCTGTACAGATTACCCCTCCTGTACATATCACCCCTCTCCCTGTACATATTACACACCCTCCCTGTACATATTATCCCCTGTACATATTACACACCCTCCCTGTACATATTATCCCCTGTACATATTACCCCCCTGTACATATTACCCCCTGCCTGTACATATTACCCCCTCCTGTACAATATTACCCCCCTGTACATATTAACCCCTCTACATATTATCCCCCCCGTACATATTACCCCCTCCTGTACATATTACCCCTCCTGTACATATCACCCCCCTCTCTGTACATATTACACACCCTCCCTGTATATATTATCCTGCGTACATATTACCCCCTGTACATATTACCCCCCCCTTTACATATTACCCCCTGGCTATACATGTTACCCCCTCCTGTACAATATTACCCCCCTGTACATATTAGCCCCTCTGTACATATTATCCCCCTGTACATATTACCCCCTCCTGTACATATTACCTCTCCTGTACATATCACCCCCTCCCTGTACATATTACCCCCTCCTGTACATTTTACTCCCCTGTACACATTACACTCCCTCCCTGTACATATTAGCCCCCCCCCCGGTACGTATTACCCCCTGTACACATTACACTCCCTCCCTGTACATATTAGCCCCCCCGGTACATATTACCCCCTCCTGTACATATTACTCCCTCAGGTACATATTAACCCCTCCTGTACATATTACCCCCTCCTGTACCTATCACCCCCCTCCCTGTACATATTACCCCCCTGTACATATTGCACCATCTCCCTGTACATATTACCCCCTCCTGTACATATTACCACCCCCTCTTGTACATATTACCCCCCTGTACATATTACCCCCTCCTGTACATATTTTTTTTTTGAAATTGGCAAAGGACAGTACTGTGGGGGAGAGATGTGAAGGGGGCAAAGGACAGTACTGTGGGATGCAGGGGCGATGATTTGAAGGGGAGTTGAGGACAGCTGGGAATAAAGTGTGTGTGTGATGTGAAGGGTGTTTAGTACACTATTATAGGGTGGGGGGGTGGGTGATGTGCAGGGTTACTAAGAACACTATTGTGAAAGAGAAACAAATGTGAAGTGGGGGACTGTGATGTTTGGGGAGAACTAAGGACACTGAATTAAAGGATTGTCATATAGAAAGAGAGGGCTGAAAAAAAATCAGTTTGGACCTCTGGTGGAAGAAAAGTGTACTTGTCGTGAATTTTCATCTCAGTACCCCTGTTATATGCTTTTCTCATCACACCTAATGCAGGACACATTATCCTGTTTATCTTGAAATGAGAGGAAGACCTCTGTGTCTCCTTCTAGTGTTTATCATGAAATGGAATGAAGATCTCTGCTCAA
The DNA here is from genome assembly GCA_037952925.1 of Lithobates clamitans. Classification (NCBI taxonomy): domain Eukaryota; kingdom Metazoa; phylum Chordata; class Amphibia; order Anura; family Ranidae; genus Lithobates; species Lithobates clamitans. Next base: position 1,789,492 of record JBBGZY010000474.1, on the reverse strand, counting down.
ATTGAAAAAAATTCTACAACCCCTGGCAAAAATTATGGAATCACCAGTCCCTGAGGATGTTCCTTCAGTTGTTTATTGTTGTAGAGAAAAAGCAGATCACAGACATGGCCAAAAACTAAAGGCATTTCAAATGGCAACTTTCTGGCTTTAAGAAACACTAAAAGAAATCAAGAAAAATAATTGTGGTGGCCGGTAACAGTTAGATTTATAGAACAAGCACAGGGAATAAATTATGGAATCACTCAATTCTGAGGAAAAAATTATGGAATCATGAAAAACAAACAAAATAACACTCCAACACATCACTAGTACTTTGCTGCACCACCTCTGGCTTTTATAACTGCTTGCAGTCTCTGAGGCATTGAATTAATGAGTGAGAAGCAGTACTCTTCATCAATCTGGCTCCAGCCTTCTCTGATTGCTGTTGCCAAATCATCTTTGCAGGTTGGAGCCTTGTCATGGACCTTTTTCTTTAACTTCCAGACTGTTTGCAGGCCATGACATTGACCTTATGTGTCTTTCTTCAAGGAATTTTTTCACAGTTTTTGCTCTATGGCAAGATGCATTATCATCTTGATAAATGATTTCATCATCCCCAAACATCCTTTCAATAGATGGGATAAGAAAAGTGTCCAAAATTTCAATGTAAACCTGTGCATTAATTGAAGATTTAATGACAGCCATCTCCCCAGTGCCTTTACCTGGCATGCAGCCCCATATCATAATTGACTGTGGAAATTGCATGTTTTCTTCAGACAGTCGTCTGCATAAATCTCATTGGAACGGCACCAAACAAAAGTTCCAGCATCATCACCTTGCCCGATGCAGATTGGAGATTCATCACTGAATATGACTTTCATCCAATAATCCACAGTCCACGATTGCCTTTCCTTAGCCCATTGTAGCCTTGTTTTTTGTGTTTAGGTGTTAGAGAAGGCTTTCTTTTAGCTTTTCTGTATGTAAATCCCATTTCCTTTAGGCGGTTTCTTACAGTTCGGTCACAGATGTTGACTCCAGTTTCCTCCCATTTGTTCCTCATTTGTTTTGTTGTACATTTTCTGTTTTCAAGGCATATTGCTTTAAGTTTTCTGTCTTGACGCTTTGATGTCTTCCTTGGTCTATCAGTATGCTTGCCTTTAACCACCTTCCCATGTTGTTTGTATTTGGTCCATGTTTTAGACACAGCCGACTGAACAACCAACATCTTGTGCAACACTGCGTGATGATTTACCCTCTTTACCTATATACTAACAAGCAGATTTAATCTGATACAGGTGTTAGTGTTTGTAATGAAAATTTACAGGGTGATTCCATAATTTTTTCCTCAGAATTGAGTGATTCCATAATTTATTCCCTGTGCTTGTTCTATAAATGTAACTGTTACTGGCCACCACGATTATTTTTCTTGATTTCTTTTAGTGTTTCTTAAAGCCAGAAAGTTGCCATTTGAAATGCCTTTAGTTTTTGACCATGTCTGTGATCTGCTTTTTTTCTACAACAATAAACAACTGAAGGAACATCCTCAGGGACTGGTGATTCCATAATTTTTGTCAGGGGTTGTATACTTCACACACACATCTCCAATTAGTAGTAACTATCAGGTAACAGGATATAAAATGTTAACATGAAATACAGAGTACTGACTCTCCTCCATCAGTTCTATCTTTCACTTTCGATTCATGTTGAAGGTGCTGTACAGAGGTAGGTACTTTGCATACATTTTGTGGAGTTGTCCTGAACCAAATGGGTTTTGGACATCTGTCAGATTGATTATCCAGAAATGTATATACTTTCAATTACTCCATCTCCCATCCTTCTTCCTTATCCATTACAGCACGATTTATCACAAAACCTACAAAATGTATGCTTTCATGCACCAGATCAATGCAGCCAAATCTAAAATACCAGCACTGTGGCAACAGTCGGATCCCTCAACTGTGACACAATGGTTTGCCAGAATTCAAGGTCAAATCTCAAATATGGAAGATATTACCTTAGTGTTGAAGTAAAATATGGAAGCCTTCAGGCATTAATAGTTCTTGTGGCTGGAGTTTGTGTCTGCTTCAGAATATATCACACTTACTCAAAAAAAGTTATGCTTTGGTCCACCTTTTTACAATACTCCACATCTTGGCCCTGGCAATGTTGGCATCCCCCATTCTAACCCCCTTCTTCTTAATCTAACTGCTAACTAGTTAGCCCTTCTGGCAGTTAGTTAGTCATTCTGGCAGGCAGAGATAGGGTCAGCAAACAGGCAAAGCACCAATCCATGCAGCAGGCAGAAATGTGGTCAATAAACAGGCCATACTCAATACAGGCAGGAGGCAAAGGCAACACTGCACTGGTGAGGTGGTGATCAGGAACACTATTGCTGACTGCACAGGCTCTGGTGACATTGTACTGATGTGACAGCAATCAGGGACACTATTGATGGCTGCAGTGGCTCTGGTGACACTGGCAGTGGTGTTGCTGGCTAACAATGGTAAGCTTACAGCAGGTTTCTGTGAGAGGAAACAGAACTGTGATCACTGCAATTGGTCACAGCGATTTCACTGGCCATATACAATATCAGAAGGTGTACATACACCAAGACAGTGGAAGAATGTTTTATTATACCTTCCCACTTTCAGGAAGTCTCCATCCAGTCGTTTTAATGCAGTGGCTGGACAGCAGGTGGTTAATATGGAAGTAAATATCTTTTGCTGTGCACAAAAACATCTTGTGATTCATAAGTAAATCCATTCTCTTTCTTTCCCATTGCTGTCCATCAGCTCCTCACTTGCCAGAAGCCTTGTTTGTGGGCTTTCTTGTTAGCTCAAGCAGAGATCTCTTGCTTATACCCCTTCACCTGCAACTGTGCATCTTGAGTCCAGTACGGCAGAGAAAACACCCAGGTACACAAGACCAAAAGAGCCAAAAGATAATCGACAATAGTTGACCCAGTTAGGAGCAGCCCCATAATTATTTTCTCCTCCTACGCATTTTGTGGAGCAGCGCCCACTTCCTCAGGAGACAGCCACAATTTTCCTCTTTCCTGCTACTCCAGTGGTCACACATTATTGTGGTGTTCATTGTTGTCTGTCTTGGTTGCTCTTCATAAGGGTCCTTTTACTTTTGGTCTTACTATGCGTCCCTGCCCCGGGTTCGCTCCCTTTTCAGCTCCTGATTATAACCTACCTTGTAGAGGTTTCTCCACACCGCTAAAACCCTTGATATATTTACCCAATTGATGGTGCCTACTGTGCATCTATCTCTGTGCTTCAACTGCTGTATATACACAAATCAAATCTTGGCCGACTCCTGAGGAAGTGGGCGCTGCTCCACGAAATGTGTAGAGAGTGCAGCTTTAAAAATACACAAATTTAAGTGCTCTTGAGATTTTGTATATATATATATATATATATATATATCACTACCAGGAATATATGCATTGTGATATATTTTTATAATGACATACAGTATATAATGTCAAATTTGTTTGATTTTACCTGTAATATATGAAATAAATTTAGAATTTTTTTTAACATATTGAGATCAACTTTATTTTGGCGCTACTAATTAAAGTCCCATGGACTTTTAATTTTAGGTACTGAGTTCTGCGTTAGTCTCAGCATATGTGGCCTTCCCCCTTTTTGCATTAATCTTTCTGCTCTACACTTGCATTCAGGAACTCTGTGCTGTGCTATGCTGTGCTATTGTAGTTGTATAACCAAGGAAAAGTATTACTGGGCAAACCCTAGAAGTGACCCCTGGTCCATTGACTTTTCACACCATCACCTAGCAACTAGGAGGTGTAGCTGTTTGATGTGCATTGTATGTGTGCAGGACATGCACAGTATCTCACAAAAGTGAGTACACCCCTAATTTTTGTAAATATTTTATTATATCTTTTCATGTGACAACACTGAAGAAATGACACTTTGCTGTAATGTAAAGTAGTGAGTGTACAGCCATTAATGTCTATACCGCTGGCAACAAAAGAGAGTACACCCCTAAGTGAAAATGTCTAAATTGGGCCCAATTAGGCATTTTCCCTCCCCAATGTCACGTGACTCTTTAGTGTTACAAGGTCTCAGGTGTGAATGGGGAGCAGGTATATTAAATGTGGTGTTATCGCTCCCACTCTCTTATACTGGTCACTGGAAGTTCAACATGGCACCTCATGGTGCTGCCAGCATTGCTGAAGAGGTCGAAGGGGTGGGGTCAGCCTGTCAGTGCTCAGATCATACGCCGCACACTGCATCAAATTGGTCTGAGTGTGTGGTGGCAACCAGGTGAAGAGTACAAAGACAACTGTGTCTTGCCTACAGTCAAGCATGGTGGTGGGAGTGTCATGGTCTGGGGCTGCATGAGTGCTACCGGTACTGGGGAGCAACAGTTCATTGAGGGAACCATAAATGTGAACATGTACTGTGACATATTGAAGCAGAGCATGATCCCCTCCCTTTGGAGACTGGGCCGCAGGGCAGTATTTCAACATGATAATGACCCCAAACACACCTCCAAGATGATCACTGCCTTGCTAAAGAAGCTGAGGGCAAAGGTAATGGACTGGCAAAGCATGTCTCCAGACCTAAACCCTATTGAGCATCTGTGGGGCATCCTGAAATGGAAGATGGAGCAGCGCAAGGTCTCTAACATCCACCAGCTTCATGATGTTGTCATGGAGGAGGCACAGAGCCCCCCTTGCCCCAAAGCACCACCCCCCCATGTTGAGGGCATGTGACCTGGTATAGTTCAGGCTGATCTCCAGGCTACATGCTCGTATAAGGGTCTGGTATGGATTTTCGGGGGGGACCCTAATGCCAATTTTTTTTCTAATTTTGGTGTGGTGTTCCCCTTAAAATCCATACCTTTCGGGTCTGGTATGGACAGGGGGGGACTGCACGCTGTTTTTTTCCTTGATTTTTCATCTATATTGCCGGAATCTGGCAATACATTACAGCCGCGAGCAAGTTTAAATTACATTTTTTCCTTAAGAAATGTCATTTTGCTGCGGCATGTTCTACACATCACACAGATGTCCAGATGTGTGATGTTCAGATCTCCACAGGCAAGATATTTAAAGGAATATTTCATATTTTATTGTTTCTCTTTAAGCATTATTAAAATCACTGCTCCTGAAAAAACGGTTGTTTTTTGAAAACTTCTTTTTGTATTGATACATGTCCCCTTGGGCAGTACCCGAGTTCCCATATACTTTTTATGGGAATAACTTGCATATAAGCCTTTAAGGGGGCACTTTTGATTTTTCATGTTTGTGGCCCATAGACTTTAATAGGGTTTGCACGTTCACTAGGACTTTTTGCCTGTTTGAAGTGTTCTATTGCGAACCGAACGGGGGGGGGGTTGTTTGGCCCATCCCTCCGTTAAAGGGCCACATGGCTGAGCTTGCACTCCCAAGGCCAAAAGTGCCCTGTCCTCCCCTGAAAGGGACATCAAGATACAGGAATAAGGGGCGGGGGCGTGGCTACCGCGCAGCTGAATGGACGCTTAACTCCACAGCTCCGCTCCAGCTCCAGGAACCGAAGCTTTGGGGACAACACAGCGAACCTGCTCAACTCTAAAAACGAGCCTAAAAGCTCTGCTGATATCGCAAGATGATCCGCAGGAAAAAAGACAACGCTCAGCTGAAGAAGTTACCGGATTTCTTTCAGCTGAAAGACCGCGACCCTCTCCAAGATGGCGCCGGCGCCATGAGAGATCCTCCTTCTCCCGCAGGCAGCGCGCGTTCTGTGATATCCAGCCCGGGCTCACATGCAGGCTCCAAGCAGGAAGTCTCCATCCAGTCGTTTTAATGCAGTGGCTTGACAGCAGGTGGTTAATATGGAAGTAAATATCTTTTGCTGTGCACAAAAACATCTTGTGATTCAGAAGTAAATCCATTCTCTTTCTTTCCCATTGCTGTCCATCAGCTCCTCACTTGCCAGAAGCCTTGTTTGTGGGCTTTCTTGTTAGCTCAAGCAGAGATCTCTTGCTCATACCCCTTCACCTGCAACTGTGCATCTTGAGTCCAGTACGGCAGAGAAAACACCCAGGAACACAAGACCAAAAGAGCCAAAAGATAATCGACAATAGTAGACCCAGTTAGGAGCAGCCCCATAATTCTTTTCTCCTCCTACGCATTTTGTGGAGCAGCACCAACTTCCTCAGGAGACAGCCACAATTTTTCTCTTTCCTGCTACTCCAGTGGTCACACATTATTGTGGTGTTCATTGTGGTCTCTCTTGGTTGCTCTTCATAAGGGTCCTTTTACTTTTGGTCTTACTATGCGTCCCTGCCCCGGGTTCGCTCCCTTTTCAGCTCCTGATTATAACCTACCTTGTAGAGGTTTCTCCACATCGCTAAAACCCTTGATATATTTACCCAATTGATGGTGCCTACTGTGCATCTATCTCTGTGCTTCAACTGCTGTATATACACAAATCAAATCTTGGCCGACTCCTGAGGAAGTGGGCGCTGCTCCACGAAATGTGTAGAGAGTGCAGCTTTAAAAATACACAAATTTAAGTGCTCTTGAGATTTTGTATATATATATATATATATATATATATATATATATATATATATATATATCACTACCAGGAATATATGCATTGTGATATATTTTTATAATGACATACAGTATATAATGTCAAATTTGTTTGATTTTACCTGTAATATATGAAATAAATTTAGAATTTTTTTTAACATATTGAGATCAACTTTATTTTGGCGCTACTAATTAAAGTCCCATGGACTTTTAATTTTAGGTACTGAGTTCTGCGTTAGTCTCAGCATATGTGGCCTTCCCCCTTTTTGCATTAATCTTTCTGCTCTACACTTGCATTCAGGAACTCTGTGCTGTGCTATGCTGTGCTATTGTAGTTGTATAACCAAGGAAAAGTATTACTGGGCAAACCCTAGAAGTGACCCCTGGTCCATTGACTTTTCACACCATCACCTAGCAACTAGGAGGTGTAGCTGTTTGATGTGCATTGTATGTGTGCAGGACATGCACAGTATCTCACAAAAGTGAGTACACCCCTAATTTTTGTAAATATTTTATTATATCTTTTCATGTGACAACACTGAAGAAATGACACTTTGCTGTAATGTAAAGTAGTGAGTGTACAGCCATTAATGTCTATACCGCTGGCAACAAAAGAGAGTACACCCCTAAGTGAAAATGTCTAAATTGGGCCCAATTAGGCATTTTCCCTCCCCAATGTCACGTGACTCTTTAGTGTTACAAGGTCTCAGGTGTGAATGGGGAGCAGGTATATTAAATGTGGTGTTATCGCTCCCACTCTCTTATACTGGTCACTGGAAGTTCAACATGGCACCTCATGGTGCTGCCAGCATTGCTGAAGAGGTCGAAGGGGTGGGGTCAGCCTGTCAGTGCTCAGATCATACGCCGCACACTGCATCAAATTGGTCTGAGTGTGTGGTGGCAACCAGGTGAAGAGTACAAAGACAACTGTGTCTTGCCTACAGTCAAGCATGGTGGTGGGAGTGTCATGGTCTGGGGCTGCATGAGTGCTACCGGCACTGGGGAGCAACAGTTCATTGAGGGAACCATAAATGTGAACATGTACTGTGACATATTGAAGCAGAGCATGATCCCCTCCCTTTGGAGACTGGGCCGCAGGGCAGTATTCCAACATGATAATGACCCCAAACACACCTCCAAGATGATCACTGCCTTGCTAAAGAAGCTGAGGGCAAAGGTAATGGACTGGCAAAGCATGTCTCCAGACCTAAACCCTATTGAGCATCTGTGGGGCATCCTGAAATGGAAGATGGAGCAGCGCAAGGTCTCTAACATCCACCAGCTTCATGATGTTGTCATGGAGGAGGCACAGAGCCCCCCTTGCCCCAAAGCACCACCCCCCCATGTTGAGGGCATGTGACCTGGTATAGTTCAGGCTGATCTCCAGGCTACATGCTCGTATAAGGGTCTGGTATGGATTTTCAGGGGGGGACCCTAATGCCAATTTTTTTTCTAATTTTGGTGTGGTGTTCCCCTTAAAATCTATACCGTTCGGGTCTGGTATGGGCAGGGGGGGACTGCACGCTGTTTTTTTCCTTGATTTTTCATCTATATTGCCGGAATCTGGCAATACATTACAGCCGCGAGCAAGTTTAAATTACATTTTTTCCTTAAGAAATGTAATTTTGCTGCGGCATGTTCTACACATCACACAGATGTCCAGATGTGTGATGTTCAGATCTCCACAGGCAAGATATTTAAAGGAATATTTCATATTTTATTGTTTCTCTTTAAGCATTATTAAAATCACTGCTCCTGAAAAAACGGTTGTTTTTAAAAACTTCTTTTTGTATTGATACATGTCCCCTTGGGCAGTACCCGAGTTCCCATATACTTTTTATGGGAATAACTTGCATATAAGCCTTTAAGGGGGCACTTTTGATTTTTCATGTTTGTGGCCCATAGACTTTAATAGGGTTTGCACGTTCACTAGGACTTTTTGCCTGTTTGAAATGTTCTATTGCGAACCGAACGGGGGGGGGGGGGGTTGTTTGGCCCATCCCTCCGTTAAAGGGCCACATGGCTGAGCTTGCACTCCCAAGGCCAAAAGTGCCCTGTCCTCCCCTGAAAGGGACATCAAGATACAGGAATAAGGGGCGGGGGCGTGGCTACCGCGCAGCTGAATGGACGCTTAACTCCACAGTTCCGCTCCAGCTCCAGGAACCGAAGCTTTGGGGACAACACAGCGAACCTGCTCAACTCTAAAAACGAGCCTAAAAGCTCTGCTGATATCGCAAGATGATCCGCAGGAAAAAAGACAACGCTCAGCTGAAGAAGTTACCGGATTTCTTTCAGCTGAAAGACCGCGACCCTCACCAAGATGGCGCCGGCGCCATGAGAGATCCTCCTTCTACCGCAGGCAGCGCGCGTTCTGTGATATCCAGCCCGGGCTCACATGCAGGCTCCAAGCACAGCTCTCCAGGTGCCTCCACACCCATGTCCCGCAGCCCAGCAAAGTCCAAACCTCGGCTAGCAGAGGACACTCAGCAAGGCAGCATGACTCCAGATGCCATGGAGGACACAAGGGAGCTGGTGGACCCGTTCACAGCATTCCCAACAACGGGTAAGCCTGTATCTGACACCACCTTAAAAGATATGCTTGTCTCCCTACGCAGCTCTATGCACACAGACATGATGCAGTGTGTACACAATTTTAAATCTGAACTAGGAGGGAAGAGTTAATCACATAGAGGATAAAATGGGGGATTTTGCAGCATCCCACAACACTCTGATTGATGCCCATAACGACCAGTCTGATGAGATCACATGGCTTAGGTCGAAGGTCGCCGACCTTGAAGACAGGTCAAGAAGGAACAACATTAAGATTAGAGGGGTCCCTGAAAATGTTCTTCCACCACAACTCCAGCAATATGCACAGGACTTAATCCAAACCTTCTTACCTAACATTCCAGATAATGAAATCTACATCGATCGTATTCACAGACTCCCAAAACGGGCACACCTCCCAGACAACATACCCAGGGATGTGCTGATGCGAGTACACTTTTACCAGACCAAGGAACAACTCATGTCTGCGTTCCGTAAAAACCAACAACCCCCAGAAAGATTTGCACATCTCCAACTTTTCGCAGACCTTTCAAAATTTACCATGCAAAAGCGAAAAGCCTTATTGCTGGTGACCAAAGCTCTACGCAACCACGATATACCATATCGGTGGGGATACCCTGCAAAAATAACAGTTACCCATGATGGTAACACCACGGTAATTACAGATGTGGAGGAGGGACTCAAATTGCTCTGATCACTAGATATACTACCTGACCACCCCTCAGCGGGCCCTTCACCCCCCGCAAAACTCGACACTCAGTACGAATGGCAAACAGTGTCCAGAAAGAGCAGCACCAAACGAAACAACTCAAAAGCACCCAAATACAAAATCTAATCCTACTTTATCGCATCAAGGTTCCTGATAAAGCCTGGAGCACGTACCAAAGTTTTCCCCCTCCTGAGATATGGGCATTTGTTTTGCCCTCAGATGCAAGTTCAACTTCAAAGTTATTCTGCAATACTTGTTTTTTTTACAATTATCTTTTATTTTTTACCCTACTTTGACCTCTCTCTGTCTCTACTGGTCTGAACCCCAAGTGGACATCCTCATCAATGTGGATCCAAGAAGCACAAATCAGCTCAACAACCGTTGACTTTTCAAAACAAGATGGACTACTTCACTGAAACCAAGTTACCACACGCATCACTCCTCACATTACCTTAAATGGTGCCTAAAATAGTTTCATTTAATGTAAACGGCCTCAACCATCCAGCCAAGAGAGCTTCTGTATGGAAAGAAGCAATAAAACTCCAAGCAGATGTCTTATGCCTCCAAGAGACACACTTTGCCTCTGGTAATACCCCACATTTTCAACACCAGCAATTTCCTCATGTGTTCCTTGCTTCAGCGCCTTCGAAACAAAAAGGGGTCCTTATCACTATTAGGGACTCGGTGGCCTTTCATCTTTTGGAAACGCATGTAGACCCAGCTGGAAGATACCTAATACTCATAGGAGAACTTAATAACAAACCCTTTACCATCGCCAATCTATATGTTCCTAACTCTCACCAACTCCGTTTCCTTAGAAGACTCTACCGTAAAGTCTCTACTGTCTAAAAGGGATCTCTGGTTGTTTGTGGAGACCACAACATATCACCTGACCACTCTTTGGATACTACCTCCAAGGCCAAGCGCCCTCCTCCCTCACTTCAGCCTCTGTTACACTCAGAAAATATATTTGATGTATGGCGCTGCCAACATGCAAATGAGAAGGACTACACCTTTCATTCTGCTAGACATAATATCTAGGATAGATTTGATTATGGTAGATAAAATTTTACTGCAGGCAGTGTCCTCCTCCACCATACATAACATAACATGGTCTGACCATGCTCCTGTATCGATCACGGTGGTGGAGGGGCACACTCCAAGTCCGGCATATATTTGGAGAGCCAACACACGTGTTCTTCAAATGCCACAGCATGTTAGTAATTTAAGTAAAAATCTAACTGAATTTTTTGACGCCAATACTGGTTCGGTCTCTGATCCGGCAGTACTGTGGTGCTCCCATAAAGCGTTTGTTAGAGGGTTGATGCTTCAGATAAGTTCAAGGGAAAAAAGGCAGAGGACGCAAAAGCTAAATTCACTAATTAATGATATCAAAGACCTGGAGACATCAAATAAACAAAACCCCAACTCTCATAATGCTCAAAAACTATCCCAACTTCGTTTGGATCTCAGACTCCTATTGATCGAAAGATATGAAAAACACATACAATACCTTAAAATGTCTCACTACTCATCGGGTAATCGTGCAGGCAAATTCCTAGCCCAGAGGCTCAAGATAGCTAGAACCAAATCTAAAATCCCTTTCTTGATACACCCTATCACTAAACACAACATTTACAATCCTAAAGAAATAGCAAACGCATTTGCTGAATACTACTCAACACTATACAATCTGAAAACAGACCCTGACACTCCACAGCCAACAGAGGAGAACATTCAGGCTTTTCTGTCGCAACTCAATCTTCCTTCTCTATCTCAAACACAACTTGAGGCCCTCAATGCCCCCATAACGGAGTCTGAGATCCAAAAAGGGATACGCTCACTTCCCCTGGGTAAATCTCCAGGCCCAGATGGCCTCCCAAATGGGTATTATAAGGTATTCCAATCCATACTAGCCCCGACCCTACAGACAGTGTACTCTGCTGCAGTGTCCTCTGCCTCGTTTCCCCCAGAAATGCTCAAAGCATATGTGGTAACTATCCCAAAACCTGGAAAAGAGCCTACTTCTCCGGCCAACTTCAGGCCAATATCATTACTCAACACCGATGTAAAGCTTTATGCAAAAATATTGGCCCACAGACTGCTTCCCATCCTCCCACTTCTTATAAAACCCGACCAACCGGCCGATGCCACCAGAAGGGTCATCGACATAATACAGCATGCCAGGTCCTGTCGGACGCCTTCTCTGCTCCTCTCTTTGGACGCAGAAAAGATGTTCGACAGGATACATTGGGGTTACATGAACCAAGCCCTGCAAAAATACGGGTTCTCTGGCCCCATCCTATCTGCTGTACGGGCATTGTATTCTTCCCCCTGTGCACAAGTTTTCACTTCTAATTTACTATCTGATACCTTCAACATATCAAATGGGACTAGACAGGGCTGCCCCCTCTCCCCCTCAATTTTCAACCTACTTATTGAACCCCTTGCAGAAAGAATCAGAACATATCCGGAAATCTCAGGTTTCTCCATACAAGGAAAATCACATAACATAAATTTATTTGCAGACGACATCATCTTATTCCTCTCTCAACCCAAAATATCATTAAGTCATGCACACAGTACCCTAAATGAGTTTAGCAACATCTCCTATTATAAAGTCAATTTTACAAAATCAATTATACTAGATTAGGAATAACCCCCTCCTTAAAAGTCAAACTTCAGACATCCTTCCCCTATACATGGAGCAAGACGAGCATCACCTACCTAGGTCTTACATTGACCAAAAACCCAAATGACCTAGCAGAAACCAGCTACTCCTCTTTAATCACTAAACTCACCAAAAAAACAAATAGACTAGCCAAAATAGAACTAACTTGGTCGGGCCGTCTTGCCTCATTCAAAATGCTAATCTTACCCCAAATATTGTACATATTCCGAACATGCTGTCCCAATACACAACACACACATCAAAGCCTTAAACACTCTACTTTCCAGATATATCTGGCAATCCAAGACCCAAAACCCTCCTGGTCAAACACATGGCGGGAGGTATGGGACTGGTAGACATTAGGGACTATTATCGTGCAGCAGTTCTTACACAACTTAAAGAATGGTTTGACCCAACATCTGACAACCTATGGAACTCTAATCCCTTCTAACAACCTGCAATGTTTCCTACTTTTAGATGTATGGAAACCCCACTCATTACACACTCTCCCACTCACTCTCCAAGCATCATTATCAGCGTGGAGAGACCTATGTAAAGCCCCAACTCCGCCACTCCAACTTCAGGAATTCCCTATACCCATAGCAATTATTTCTCAAGCCATCCCCAATCTTAACATGGGAGAATGGCACAACAGAGGTATAAAACTTATCACGGATTTATATTCTAATAACTCCCTTATCCCCTTCACTACACTGAGGGACCAATATAACCTATGCCCTGCGGATCAATATAAACATAATCAAATAGTTCACCTCCTGTGCTCTATTAAATCATATCACATATACCTACCTAAAGAAGCGTGGAAATATCTCACCTCGAAACCCACTCCTCCAAAAGGTATCTCTCTGTTCTATAATATTTTCCAAGGCAAATTAGATTTTATCAAATCTCAACCTTTCCAGAAATGGGAAACAGATCTAAACGTGCACATAGCAAACTCACAGTGGCAGTGTGCATTTAGATCACTCTTTAAAGCTTCAAAATGTGTCAACCACTGGGAACTTTCCCCGAAAATTGCACTACGCTGGTATCTTACACCTTACAGGATTTCAAATTTTGGAAATAATAGCTCTCCGCAATGCTGGAGAAAATGTGGCTCCATAGGTAACCTATTACATATGTTCTGGTCCTGTAAGCACCTAACTAGTTTTTGGAACTCTGTCTTCCAGTCTATTTCTAGCATCACAGAAATTCTGACTCGCCCTAAACCAAGCTTGGCAATTTTGAACGTGGGTATTGAAACTTTTCCTCCTGAATTTAAAACTGTAATCACACATATTCTCCTAGCTGCTAGAACACTAATAGCCAAACATTGGAAGGCAGACAGAGCTCCAAATGTATCCGAAGTTCTCACAAACACCCAGACACACTATGTATATGAATCTTTGATAGCCATTAAGAATGGTCAGAAAGAAAAGTTTGATAAAAATTGGAAAATTTGGACAACATGGTTTAAAGGTAACTGACTTTAGCAAATATTAAATGAACCATTCAAAACCTAGCTGCTTCCACTATGTTCACATGAGATCGGACCGTAGATGAACCTCCTTCCTCCTTCCCCCCTCCTTCCCCTACTCCCTCCCTCCTACCTTCCCTTTCCTTTATGTTATTATTTTTTCTATACGTTAAACTTCCAGTTATATTATAACCGCATATGGATAACATGTTATTCAGTTATATCTATAACAATGATATTAATACACCATATGAGACCATTGCCTTAATAATATCTTGGAGATTAAGACTGTCTAAATAAAATAGCTATACTTTCTTTAATGTAATACTGTACAACACAATGGTGTAACACTGTACTTTGTGTATAATATGCAAAACATAATAAAAATCATTTAAAAAAAAAAGATACAGGAATAAGCAAAACTTTTACTCACTTACATAGGCTTCTGATTTCCTGGAGATAAACATAACTAGACATTTCAGCCAGGGGAATTGTAAAGGAGTTACACAAAAGAGCTATAATAAACATAACTAAGGTAACATTCCGGAATCTTAATATGATAAATTAATTGCACTCAAGGGTATATACACCAATAAATACTTATGCCACAAAGTGTATAAAAATCTCAGTGATCGCAGTTGTACTAAACACATAAATGATTGCCTAGAGTTTAGTAACACAATTTATTCTTTTTTTTTATTTAATTCATGAGTTTTATGATCTTGTACTGCATGGTAACAATCCTTATCTCTGTTTATCTACTTGTTCTCATTTGTTTTGGATTTGACCCATTGTTAGGTTTTATTTTGTTGTACAGATGTTTGAATGGCTATAGTACAACCTTTGGCCAATTTCAGCAGTTTTGAACCAATTTTTTTTTTCCTTGGCTGTACAAAGACGTGGAAGCTTGAGAGAAAAAAATTCACCCCATGACATTTTGAGAATAATTGTATGGAATGGCACTGATCGGGTAAATGTTTGTCACAGAGAAATACTGATTTTCTAAAATAAACAAGACGGACCATATTGTTTAATTTCTCTTTTCTACAATGAAATTAATTTGATCTCCATTTTCCTATTATCTTGAAGATTCCATGCAAAAAAGTACAAGTGAAAAATATTTTGCCTTGACTTCCATTTAAGAATAAATTGTCTGAAGCTAACTCATAGTTAACTGAAGTTAACTCATCAGCAAAAAACTGTCACTAGTCAGTAGCTATTTAAAATAATTTCAGTTGAACTCCAGTCAAACAGCTAAATATATATATGATATACATATGAGTGAGCTGTTTTTCTTACCAAAGAACACCTTTGACTAAAAGAAGAAGCAGTAGGCTGATCAGCTCATCTCTCTGTCACTCTGCTCTCACCTCCATGAATGATGAAAATGTAACAAGAGTAACTGAATTCTTCTTTCTAGGGTTCCCTGGACTTGGTAGGTTTAAAACCCTGTTCTTCATTTTTGTACTTTTGGTTTATTCTGTGACTCTCCTGCTCGATACTGTGATAATTATATTGGCGTCAACCAAAAAATGTCTTCATTCACCCATGTATTTCTTCCTCAAGAATTTCTTATGCTCAGAAATGGTTTTATTGACTCTGATTGTCCCCAACATGTTACGTGTTATATGGCTGGATGGAGCCACCATATCTATTCCTGGCTGCATCACTCAAATCTACTTGTATGCGTCTTCGGGTACTTCTGAATGTTATCTTCTAGCAGCAATGTCCTATGACCGGTATTTGGCCATATGCAAACCTTTGCACTATAACACAATAATGGATCACACTCTCCAGTATTTCTTGCTTATCTTTTGCTGGATTTTTGGGTTTCTGTTAACAATGGTCTCACTTGTTTTTTTTCTTGAACTCAAGTTCTGTAGCCATAATATCATTGACCATTATTTCTGTGATGCTTCACCATTTGTAAGTCTTTCTTGCTCAGACACATCTGCTTTGCGAATAGCAACATTTACCATGGCCATCCCTCACATAATTTTACCATTTGTTTTAGTCATTGTAAGCTATGTGTACATTTTTGTAATTATCCTAAGAATGAAGTCCATCCTCAGTAGGAAGAAAGCTTTCTCCACCTGTAGCACCCACCTCATGCTGTTAGGTGTGTATTATGGAACCCTTTTAATAAATTATCTCACTCCAGTGAGAGGAAACTCCACAGTCATGAATAAAATAATCTCAGTTATATTTATTTTAGTAACTCCATTGTTTAATCCCATTATATACTGCCTGCGAAGTCAGGAAATTCATACTGTTATATGCAGTTACATACAACGGCAGAAATAACATTTGCATAACTTTTAACTATCATCAAACTCATTCTTAATTAGTGATCAGTCTAATCTGCTATTGCATTAACATCTTTGAAAATATTCTGAGAAGAACATACACATTTTAACACTGCAGAATTTTAAAGATACATCCAGATAAACTTCAACAAACTTTCTAGGACATACTGTATATCTAACGCTCAGCCCCTCTCCTTCTATCACCACTCTTACTGGGAATTACCAACTATATCATGTACCTGGTTGGAGGCCGAGGTGATGAATTTTTATGTGACTGTTTATACTTTCTTGGGTAGTATATTTAACCACTTCAGCCCCGGAAGGATTTGCCCCTTTCCCGATCAGGCAATTTTTTGCGATACGGCACTGTGTTGCTTTAACTGACAATTGCACAGTTGTGCTACGTTGTACCCAAAAAAAATTGATGATGACAAATAGAGCTTTCTTTTGGTGGCATTTGATCATCTCTGCGTTTTTAATTTTTTGCTCTATAAACAAAAAAGAGTGACAATTTTGAAAAAAACACAATATTTTGTACTTTTTGCTATAATAAATATCCCAAATTTTGAAAGAAAAAAAACTAATTTTTTACCAAGTTTAGGCCGATATGTATTCTTCTACATATTTTTGGTAAAAGAAATCACAATAAGTGTATATTGATTGGTTTGCGCAAAAGTTATAGCATCTACAAAATAGGCGGTAGATTTATGGCATTTTTATTATTATTTTTTTTTATTGGTAATGGCGGTGATCAGCGATTTTTATCATGACTGCAACATTGCGGCAGACAGATCGGACACTTTTGACACTTTTTTGGGACCAGTGACATTTATACAGCGATCAGAGCTAAAAATAGCCACTGATTACTGTATAAATGTCACTGGCAGGGAAGGGGTTAACACCAGGGGGCGATCAAGGGGTTAACTGTGTTCTCTAGGTGTGTTCTAACTGTGGGGGGATGGGATTGACTAGGGGAGGAGACAGATGAGTGTTCCTACTTAGTAGAAGCACACGATCTGTCTCTACTCCCCTGAGAGAACTGTGATTTGTGTGTTTACACACAGATCCCGGTTCTCGCTCTGTCATGAGCGATCACGGGTGCCCAGCGGTCATCGCACCAACCGGGCACACGCATCGGCTCTGGGGACACGCTGCGGGCACACGCGCACTTCTAGCGGTGCGCACATGTCTTCTAATGCATCTTAAAGAGCCGACGTACAGCTACGACAGCTCGCCCAGGGGAGCCAACCTGCCGCAGTATAACTGCGGCGTCTGGTTGTGAAGAGGGTAAAGTCCCTGTTCTTTGTCTAGATGGTCGATAATGCTTTCAGGAAAATATTACACATATATCTATATGATTCTGCTGCCCTCTACTTTGCTTTCATACATGATGAGAGGACTTCCCCTGTGCCTATGGTCTAAGCCAGGGATCTCCAAGCTACGGCCCTTCAGCTGTTGCGGAACTACACATCCCATGAGGCATTGTAAAACTCTGACATTCAATAACATGACTAGGCATGGTGGAAATTGTAGTTCCTGAACAACAGGAGGACCATAGTTTGGAGACCCCTGGTCTAAAAACTGTGGGAGAGCAGGGCAGACCCAGGCAGATGGTAGAGTGCCAACACCCACTGTAGATGAAGGTAGTGCAGGATCAGACCAGAAGGGAGGAACTGGGGGGGTTCGTTGTTGAGGTCAGGATCTAGGCCGAGGTCATACACAAATGATCAGTAGAATGAGAGATAACAGCGTGGTCAGAAGCCAGAGTCATACACAGTGTATCAGAAGGGTGAAAGCAGCAGAGTAGTCAGAAGCTAAACCAGGGTCATGTACAGTTGATCAGGAGAAGCAGAGTCCTTAAATGAGCCAAGATCACAGAGATCATGTAGAGGAGAAATCCAGGGGCAAGCCATGTCAGTAACAGGATATACACAAGGATACATGGAAGCAAGGGTCATGGAAAAGCTGAAGATCATCCAGCAATCTTCTCTCACTGCTTCTTCCTTTAAATAGGGCATTTGGCACCTGTATCACAACTGGATGCACATGCATGCACGTTGTTGCACACCAATGTGAGCATACAAATGAGCATGCCCATGCAGAATACTGTCAGAAGTTCCAGGCCTGTGTATTGGGGCACGTGCACCTTTGTCCTGGGAAGCATCCTGACAAACTGTCAGAATGACAGCTGGGAATTGCTATGTATTATAGGGGAATTATTTATTGCAGGGGTGACTGTCAAAATGCAGCAACTGATGTAAAGTTTTACTTGCATATAGTCTACAAGTGCCATTTAGTGATATAGTGTAAACATATATTCTAACTAGGAATAAAGTTTAGGTTCGCTATTATCATGGGTTCAAGTTAAATCCTTCATGTTCACGGTAAACTGATATGGGAATTTACCATAGCAACCATAATACACTGCCTGAAATTTTAATTTGGGTCAACTGGCTTAGAAGGTCCAATAAGGGGACTTTTGGGTAAGACAGTCCCCTCAATACAAAAGGATGGGTTGCCAGCAGCCATATTGAAGATATGCTTTACATGTTGTAAAAAGCAAAAAAAGTGCTGCTGATAAAGTGCAAAGGGACAGATTAGTGCAGGGGTTGCACTTAAAGTAGATGTAAACCCTTACAGGATGACCTGTAGGTAGCACAATGCTGTGCATCTTGGAGAATTTGGAGGTGGAGGGAGGGGAGGAAAAAGTTTGTCAACATGCACTACAGTGATAACAGGCCACATGTGTTTTTCTACAGGACATATTTCCTAATTGTTACTGGCTGCAAATGTTTACAGGCTTTTTTTTTTTTAAATGGACTTTGCATTAATAGGAAAAACAAAAGTGTAAATAAAAAGTATAATAAAATTGTTAATACTGTATGTAAATAATAATCATTTAACAATTGAAGGAAGTTGAGGAACGGCAGACAACCAAGGCCATAGGATTCTATGCCTAATGTTTTGCTGCTGCCTGTCATTCCTCCTGTCTGAAGAATCCCACCCTCTTCGGCTAGCCTATGGCCATAGGCTTTTCCATGTGTGTCTATGCCTCCACTGCCCTGACAATAATGAAATAATAAATATTTATGAAGCCTGCCCAATTTCCTCCTCTTCCTTACCACCAGCATCCCATTTCATCCCCCTCATATTCCTCAAACTCTCAGTGGATTCCACATGCTTGTGGATGGCAAGGGTGGCCTTCTGGAAAAAAATAATGGCTGCTTGGGGATGGCCTTTGGGGAAACATAATAGTGGCTTAGTACCTGTCACTGTGGTGTAGCACAGGTGATAAACTAAGGTAAGTTTTATATTAAGATGCCGGGCATAGGGGTGATTATTTGTCCTGCTCTAGCAGATGATACAGAGGGCCCACGCCATAGAGCCATATGGACAGGCACTAGGGATAGCCTGGGCAGTTTGCTGGGCTATGTGGGATTAGAAGAAAAAGAGGAGGCTAAGGAAGAGGGTGTATTAGCAGAACTTGCAGGTGAGTGGCTACTCTCTGCCTGAAAGGAGTAAGACTTCTTGTACCATGAGCCACTGGTGGGGTAAAAAAAACACAACTCCCCAGAGCCTCAAATCTCCCTCCATCTAGTTCAACCAACCAACCAATCTTTGTCTAAATTAGTATCCAGTACCTGCTTTCCAAAATTCAGTATACAAAATAGGCTCTTGATTGTATACTGTATATTTTTTTAAACTTTTTCTATATGATTTTATAGTTTTTAAATAAAGACATTTTAGAAGAATATTTTCTTTTTGAATAGGCAATTGCATCCAAATGATCAGTAATCATTTGTTGGGTTATGCATGATTGCATTATTATCACACTGGGATGAAAGCGGTGAAGGAGGAAGGTGAGGAGGAGCAGACAGATGGAAAAGGGGAGGTGGGAGGAGGAAGAGGTGAAGAGAAAGAGAAGGGGGAGTAGAGGGAGGAGGAGAAAGATGTTACTTTAGCAAGACTCGCCTCCTACTATCTCCATGCGGCAAGATCTCTACCTCACCTTTAAGGCTTCCTAGCCCCCTTTTTTTAACAGTGTTTATTTGGGGAAGAGTGGGCAGCTTATGGCCATAGGATTCTATGTTGAATTTTTCCTGCTGAATGCTCATTTCCCCAAGCCATGGACTTTCCACCCTCAATTTTCTGCTGCCTGCCCTTCCTCTGAGTTGTGTAGGGTGGCCAGTAGGGATGAGCCGAACACCCCCCCCCCCCGGTTCGGTTCGCAGCAGAACATGCAAACAGGCAAAAAAATTGTCGGTCCCAGCAATACAGATAAAATAAGTCATTGAAAAAAACGGCATGGGATCCCCCCAGTCCATTACCAGGCCCTTTGGGTCTGGAATGAATATTAAGGGGAACCCCGAACTAAAATAAAAAAAAATTGCGCTGGGGTCCCCCCCAATTCCATACCAGGCCCTTCAGGTCTGGTATGGATATTAAGGGAAACCCCGTTCCAAAATTTTTTTTTAAATGGCGTAGAGGTCCCCCTCAAAATCCATACCAGACCCTTCAGGTCTGGTATGGATTTTAAGGGGAACCTTGCGCCAAAATTAAAAAAAAATGGCGTGGGGGTCCCCCCAAAAATCCATACCAGACCCTTATCCGAGCACGCAACCTGGCAGGCCACAGGAAAAGAGGGGGGATGAGAGAGCGCCCCCCCCCCCGTCGGTGATTTAGGATGATGTATATGTGTCTCTCGGAGGGTGAGGGTATAAGGTTTGGAAAGTTCTCCCAGGTAGGTACATATATAGAGAAAGAAAAGGGGTCCCGCATAGTATAGCATGTAAAATATAAGCTTTTATTCAATAGATCCAACTGCAGTACTCACATTTAAAAACAAGGTAACATGGAAAACGCCACGAGCAGCGAGCTCGCACACTGACATCACTTCCGATGCCTGTCTGTTCCGACGTGTAGTGTCACGATCACGTGACTTCATCAGAGAATACAAAACAGGCAATGGACGTGTCTTTAAATAGCCTTAGTGTGTGATTCAATAAGCGGCCATTTTCTGGTAGTCCAATGTTAATTTGTGTTGTCAGACATTTTTCTATAGATATTTACATAGCGGCCATTTTCTTATGGTTTGGTGTTAGATGGATAGAGACATGGCCATTTTCTTGTAGATATTACTTAGTAACAAAATGTACGGCCGAGCTTGTGCAATCTACCATTCCTAACACAATAATGAGCATGAGATAAATTATTTAAGACAAGGCTGGCTAAGGGTGAATAATCTTAAAACTAAATAGTTACAAAATATGTATATATTAAAATATTATTAAGTACCCGGCGAAAGGAATATACGGGGACATCAGAAGTAATAGCAGCGAGATATTGGTGCTGGATACCAACCTGGAGTTCAAGCCAGGCACCGCCAGAACCAGAGGCAGCTACCACAGCACTTATGACAACCCCAGGGTTCTCTCCTGCTTCTTTCTTTACCACAGTGGTGAGCTGGTAGAAAACCTAATTAAGAATGCATCCACACCTGCCAACTATGGGTACCAAAAGCTGTGGTTCTTCTCCGAGAAAGACTCAACTTTCCACAGGGGAGGATGACTTTGACACCTGGATAGACCAAGCTTTACTGGCAATAGAGGAATGGGGAGTAGTTGATGCCATAAAGCAACAGCAAATAGTTGAGAGCCTAAGCACAGTGGCTTCTGACATCATCAGAAACTTAAAGCAAGACAAACCAGTTGCTGCAGAGTGTTTGGAAGCCCTCTGAGAGGTTTATGGAAGAGTGGAGAGCTGACTTACCTCTTTGAGCATACTTATCAGGAAGAAAGGGAGAATTTGTCAGTCTTCATCGCAACTAGACAAGATTCTTCATTAAGTTGTCCTGAAGGGTGGAACAGAAGCTGAGGCTGCAAGCAGAGCCTTATTGGCCCAGATTTTGAAAAGGGCACAACCGTTCAACCCAGCAATGCTCCAGCTCCGAGCAAGAAACCAGAGTCTCCTCTTGACCCATTCTAAAATTATGAAAACAATCTAGGAAGAAGGGGCCTTGATCACATCTACTATAAGACCCAGAAACCTAATGCATCAAAGGGGCAGAGACAAGGCACCACTACATACCTGGCTCAGACCAGTCTGGTGCAACAGAAGAAGTTGAGAAAGGAGTGCCCCTGGTCATCGAGGCTCTAAATCTGTAGCTCAGATGGTCAACTGTAGCTTAGATGACCCAAGCCTTCTCTGAAGTTCAGAAGACTGATGGGCAGGTGGTACAGATTCAAATGGGAGATGCAGAAATCTCTTACTGATGTACAATGGGAAGTGTTTGTCTTTGCTTCAGGAGGAAAGGCGTCAAGAGAGGCTGAATTAGATAACACCATGCTTACTTTTGGAAAGAAATGTTATGGCTGTGGAGAAGCTGGGCACTTCAGAGCACAGTGCTCAAGAGTAGGGATGAGCTTTGTGTTCGAGTCGAACCCATGTTCGACTCGAACATCGTCTGTTCGCCCGTTCGCCGAATTGCGAACGTTATGGGCCGTTCGCGCCAAATTCGTGTGGCGCGTCACGGCCCATAATTCACTGCGGCAATGCGCAGTGCATTGCTGGCTGATGATTGGCCAAGCATGCACTATGACCCGCATGCTTGGCCAATCACAGCGCCGTCTGAACAGAGAGCCGTAATTGGCCAAAGCCAAGGAGGCTTTGGCCAATTATGGCTCAGGGGATTTAGTACACGCCCCACACTATATAAGGCCGCCTGCACGGTGGCCCTGTGTAGTGTGTGTTCCAGCGTTCATTGAGAGAGAGAGAGAGAGACAGACAGTGACATTTGATTTGAGTTAGATAGATTAGGCAGAACAGTCAGTCAGTTTAGCTGCACTTACAGTGTATTGTTTATATATATGCATCCCAGGTGTTGCATATATATATATATATATATATATATATATATATATATATATATATATATATATACACACTGTATTCAGTTTAGCTAGATCCGTTCCTGTTATCTTCCTACTGACAGGCAGGCTTGTCTTGTTACAGTATTTACAGCTACCTGAATAAAATTGCTGGTGCTATTTTGATCCTATTAGTACCACAGTCAGGCAGCTAGACTATTTACAGTTAGTGCAGTGCGTCCTGCTCACAGTGTTCAGCTAGATCCATTCCTGTTATCTTCCTACTGACAGGCAGGCTTGTCTTGTTACAGTATTTACAGCTACCTGAAGCTACAGCTACAGTGTTCAGCTAAACCTACAAGTTGGTGTAGTGAGACCTCTGCACAGTGTTCATCTAAAGCTACAAGTTAGTGCAGTGCGTCCTGCTCACAGTGTTCAGCTAAAACTACAAGTTAGTGCTGTGCGTCCTGCTCATAGTGTTCAGCTAAAAATATAAGTTAGTGCTGTGCGTCCTGCTCACAGTGTTCAGCTAAACCTACAAGTTGGTGTAGTGAGACCTCTGCACAGTGTTCATCTAAAGCTACAAGTTAGTGCAGTGCGTCCTGCTCACAGTGTTCAGCTAAAACTACAAGTTAGTGCTGTGCGTCCTGCTCACAGTGTTCAGCTAAAACTACAAGTTAGTGTGGTGCGTCCACCACACAGTGTTCAGCTAAACCTACAAGTTATTTTTTTGCGAGCTCTGCACAGTGTTCACCTAAAGCTACCTATAGAAGGTTGGTGGTGTTTTCCCGATCCTATCACTACTGCAGGCAGCTAAAAAAGCTACAAGTTAGTTTTTTGCGAGCTCTGCACAGTGTTCAGCTAAAGCTACCTGTAGAAGGTTGGTGGTGTTCTCATACTAAAGGCAGGCAGTTAATTTTGCTAGCTGCAGTATCAGTATATATATATATATATATATATATATATATATATATATATATATATATATATATATACAGTATATATCAGCTTTGTGCAGCTACAGGCCATTAGTATGTCTGGAAGGCCAAGAAGGAGA
Source organism: Lithobates clamitans (assembly GCA_037952925.1). NCBI lineage: Eukaryota > Metazoa > Chordata > Amphibia > Anura > Ranidae > Lithobates > Lithobates clamitans. The sequence continues at coordinate 1,765,306 of JBBGZY010000474.1, read as the reverse complement.
GGCAGACAGTCACAAGCCAATAAGAGAGGGCAAGCAGGCTCTGTGTCTAGTGCTGGTCGTGGAGACGGTGCATCCTCATCAGCACATGGCCGTGGGACACGCTTGGCCTTTTTTTCGGCAGCTGGCCGTGTTGAGCCGCAACATGCGGAAGACTTGGTTGAGTGGATGACCAAGCCATCCTCATCCTCCTCATCCTCTCTCACCCATGCCCAGGGTACTTTGTCTGGCAAAGCAGCGGCCTCTTCCCTCGGCTCAATGTCATCAGTGACTCCTTCCCTAGCCCCACCATGTCCTCCTGAGGAGTCCCTCGAACTATTTGACCACAATGTTGGGTACATGCTCCTGGAGGATGCCCAGCGTTTGGAAGGCTCTGATGATGATACTGAGCTTGATGAGGGCAGTAACATGAGCACGGACAGAGGGGGTGCCCAAGAAGGACAGCAATCTGGCAGTCATGCTCCCCCTGCTGCAGCATACTGCCAGATTTGCTCCAGTGATGAGGAGGGAGGGGATGATGAGGTCACTGACTCAACGTGGGTGCCTGATAGGAGAGAGGAGGAGGAGGAGGAGGTGGCACATAGCCAACGAGGCAGGATGCCCTCCAGGGGCCAGCCTAAGGGCAGCACATTAAATGCATCACACCCCAAAGCTCCACATGTGCAGGGCGCTGCAGTCTCTGCGCGTTATTCAAAAAGTTCTTTGGTGTGGGCCTTTTTTGAGACGAGTGCATCAGATCGCACCGCTGCTATTTGCAACATATGTCTCAAGCGTATCTCGCGTGGACAAAACATCTCCCGCTTGGGTACCACATGCTTGACCAGACATATGTTGACCTGCCATGCAGTTAGTTATCAAGCGTATCTAAAAGACCCACACCAAAGAACAAAGAGGACCTCTCCTTGCTCCTCATCAGCTGAGATTTCCAACCCCACTATACCTTCAGTCCTCTCTGAGACCTGCACTGAGAGGAATGAAGGTGTAGAATTAGGTGTGTCACAGCCAAGTACTTGTGGGCAATCTGCTTTTGGTACACCGACGTCAGATTGTACCAGGCAAATTTCCCTGCCCCAGCTGCTGCACCACCGAAAGATGGCTCCCAGCCATCCACATGCCCAGCGGTTGAATGCTAGCTTGGCAAAATTGCTAGCACTTCAACTGCTGCCTTTTCAGTTGGTAGACTCTGCCCCCTTCCGTGAGTTTGTGGAATGTGCGGTTCCTCAGTGGCAGGTACCCAAACGCCACTTTTTCTCACGGAAGGCGATTCCGACTCTCTACCGGCATGTGGAAGGCAATGTAAATGCCTCGCTGGACAGGCGGTCAGCGGTAAGGTGCATATTACTGATGACTCATGGTCCAGCAGGCATGGACAGGGACGTTACCTAAGTTTCATGGCGCATTGGGTGACTCTGCTGGCAGCTGGGAAGGATGCAGGACAAGGTGCAGTAGTGTTGGAGGTTGTTCTGCCACCACGCCTCCAAAATGCTAATGATTGTGACACACCTCTCTCCTCCACCCCCTCCTCTTCTTCTTCCTCCATGGCCTCTTCCTGTGCTTTGTCCTCGGAACCAGCGGTGCTCCGTAGCCGTTCAAGGGGCTACGCAAGTACGCAGGCCAAAAGATGCCATGCGGTGCTTGATCTGGTGTGCTTGGGGGACAGGAGCCACACTGGGGCAGAGGTTCTGTCAGCTCTGCAGGGGCAGGTTCAGAGGTGGTTGACGCCCCGCCAACTTAAGGTAGGAATGGTGGTTTGCGACAATGGCACCAACCTCCTCTCTGCCCTCCGACAGGGACAAATGACCCATGTGCCCTGTTTGGCTCACGTCCTTAACTTGGTGGTGCAGTGGTTCTTGGGCAGGTACCCGGGCTTACAGGATGTCCTGAGGCAGGCCAGAAAATTCTGTGTGCATTTCCGCCGGTCATATAATGCCAGTGCTGCGCTGACGGACCTCCAAAAGGAGTTTAGCTTGCCCAAGAACCGCCTAATCTGTGACATGCCCACCAGGTGGAACTCAACGTTGGCCATGCTGCAGCGGCTGCACACGCAGCAGAGGGCCATCAATGAGTACCTGTGCGACTATGGCACCAGGACAGGGTTAGGGGAGCTTGTTTTTTTTTCCCCACGCCAGTGGGCCATGATCAGGGATGCATGCACTGTCCTTTCACCATTTGAGGAGGCCATGAGGATGGTGAGCAGTGACAGTGCATGCATCAGTGACACTGTCCCCCTTGTCCACCTGTTGGAGCACACGCTGCGTGGAATAATGGACAGGGCACTTGAGGCAGAACAGAGGCAGGAAGAGGAGGACTTCCTTAGCTCTCAAGGCCCCCTTTATCTAGACAGTGTTCCTGCGTGCCCGCCGATCACACAGTAAGAGGAGGAGGAGGAGGAGGAGGAGGAGGAAGATTGTGTCAGTATGGAGGTGGAGCCTGGCACTCAGCATCAGCAGCAGTCTTTAAGGGATCAGTCCCAAGAAACACATGGACTTGTACGTGGCTGGGAGGAGGTGGCTGCGGACCATGTCGTCCTTAGTGACCCAGAGGACTCCGGACCGAATGCCTCAGCAAACCTACGCTGCATGGCCTCCCTGATCCTGCAAAGCCTGCGTAAGGATCCTCGTATTCGTGGTATCAAGGAGAAGGCCCAATACTGGCTGGCAACCCTCCTTGATCCACGTTACAAGGGTAAGGTTGCGGACCTTATCTTGCCATCGCAGGGGGAGCAGAGGATGAAAAATCTTCGGGAGGCCTTGCAGAAAGGTCTGTGCAACGCGTTCCCACTGACTGGGAGGTTACAAACTCCTGTTTCTGGACAACGTGTTGCTGAGGCTTCGGTTTGTCAAAGAAGGAGCGGTGGAGAAGGTGGCCGTCTGACCGATGCGTTCAGACAATTTTTTGGTCCGCAGCCCCAAGGTATGATCGGTTCCAGCAACCATCGCCAGCATCTGTTTTACATGGTGCAGGAATACCTAGGGGCAAGATCAGACTTGGACACCTTTCCCACCGAAAATCCTCTGGGTTACTGGGTCTTGAGGATGGATCACTGGCCAGAGCTTGCACAGTATGCAATTGAGCTACTGGCCTGTCCTGCATCCAGCGTTCTTTCGGAACACACATTCAGTGCTGCTGGAGGCGTGGTAACCGATCACAGGGTGCGTCTGTCCACCGACTCGGTCGATCGACTGACCTTCATAAAAATGAATCAGTCTTGGATCACCACCAGCTACCAAGTACCTGATGCTGATGTAACTGAATAATTTTTTTTGAAATCTCAGATCCCTTCAAAGACTGCCTATGCTGATGCTGAGTGACTATCCCTGAGTAATTATCCTCTTCCTCCTCAATCATCACGCTGATAGCTTGTAAGAACATTTTTGGTTCTGGGCGCCACCACCAGTGCCTAAGGCACAATTTTTCAGCCCCTGTTTAACAGGGGCGTGTAATTACGATTTTTGATGCAATACTTTGCAGCAGGGCTCGTTCCTGCGTTCCAACTAGAGTGTCTGTGAGGGGTTGCAGTGTTGTGGCACCAGCACCAGTGCCTAAGGCACAATTTTTCTGCCCCTGTTTAACAGGGGCGTGTAATTACAATTTTTGATGCAATACTTTGCAGCAGGGCTCGTTTCTGCGTTCCAACTAGAGTGTCTGTGAGGGGTTGCAGTGTTGTGGCACCAGCACCAGTGCCTAAGGCCCAATTTTTCTGCCCCTGTTTAACAGGGGCGTGTAATTACAATTTTTGATGCAATACTTTGCAGCAGGGCTCGTTCCTGCGTTCCAACTTGAGTGTCTGTGAGGGGTTGCAGTGTTGTGGCACCAGCACCACCACCACCACCACCACCAAAGGCCCAATTTTTCTGCCCCTGTTCAACAGGGGCATGTAATTACAATTCTTGATCTAATATTTCACAGCAGGGCCCATTTCTGCACCCACCAAGAGCGAGTGAGGACTTACAGTGTTGTGGCACCAGCACCACCACCACCACCACCAAAGGCCCAGTTTTTCTGCCCCTGTTCAACAGGGGCATGTAATTACAATTCCTGATCTAATATTTCACAGCAGGGCCCTGTGAGGGCTTACAGTGTTGTGGCCACAGGAAGACCTAAGGCCCAAATTTCTGCTGAGTATATAGGGCAGGCCCCTACTTTCAAACATCTAACTTACAAACGACTCCTACTTGCAAACGGAAGGAGACAACAGGACGTGAGAGTAAATCTACCCCTAGGAAGGGAAATTCTCTCCTGTAAGAGTTAATATGGGAAAAACATTTCTCCTTTCCACTGATGCTTTCCAATCCTTGTTCCACAAAAAAACCCAAATTCTCAAAAAGCATTTGTCATTGGGACAAAAAGTGAGGTGAAATCTTCTAAAGAGGAGGAAAGACAGCAAAACAAATGTCACAGGGGTGATAACCCTTCCCTATGTTTTCCAAAAAGCTTAAAAAAGATTTTTTGGCTGGAGCTAAACACGTTAAAAATGTACCCGTTCAAAATGACAAACAGATTCTACTTAACAACAAACCTACAGTCCCTGTCTTGTTTGCACTGCCTGTATACTGCTGTTCAAAGTATATAGGGCCTGGTGGCCCCACACCTTTCCTTATTTTAATTTGGGTGCGGGGTTCCCCTTAATATCCATACAAGACCCAAAGGGCCTGGTAATGGACTGGGGGGTACCCATGGTGTTTGTCTCACTGATTTTCATCCATATTGCCAGGACCCGACATTCCATTAAACCCGCAAGCAGTTTTAAATTAGATTTTTTCCTTTAAAAATGACATTTGGTGCAGGGACTGTTCTAAACTTGGGAAACACGCGCCACTTTACAGGCATACTATAGACACCCCCCAGGTACGATATTTAAAGGAATATTTCCCTTTTTTTTTTTTTTTACTTTAAGCATCATTAAAATCACTGCTCCCGAAAAAACGGCCGTTTTTAAAAGTTTTTTTTGCATTGATACATGTCCCCTGGGGTAGGACCCGGGTCCCCAAACCCTTTTTAGGACAATACCATGCAAATTAGTCTTTAAAATGAGCACTTTTGATTCCGAACGTTCGAGTCCCATAGACGTCAATGGGGTTCTAACATTCGTCCAAACTTTCGGTCCGTTCGCAGGTTCTGGTGCGAACCGAACCGGGGGGTGTTCGGCTCATCCCTACTCAAGAGGAAGAGCCCCATCTGATATTGCAGAAGTCTGAGTAATGTTACAGAAGTTGCTATCTGAAAGCCAGTGGGAATCTTCAGAGGGCCCCAGGTGAAGGAGTCAACCGGGTGCCCACCTACAACAGTTTGCTCTAAATTCAAATATACCAGGAAACAGCAGAGGTCCAAAACCTCACAGAGGTCCCCCCGTTGTTCCTGAGAAAACATCCAACTTACTCTCCTTGACCCCAGGGAGATGGTCATCAAAAACATTGCACACCATTCTTCCAGATCTTCAACAAAGCCGTTGACACCCCAGAAGTGAGACCAGATACAGACTGCTAAACCTACTCCAAGTAGGTTTCCAGACAAGTTAGTGGGACCTTCCCCCATCATGCCAGTCCAAGTAGAAGGCATCTTTAAAAAGGTCCTTCTGAATGCAGGATCACAAGTGACCCTGCTTTATTGAGACTTTTATGACAAACACCTTAAACGCCTACCCCTACAGAAGTTGGAAGATCTAGAGATTTAGGGTCTTGGAACACAGAGTCCACCTCATGATGGGTACCTGCTAAACAAGTTTATCTTTGACCCTTCCATGGCTGGGCAATCAGAGAAATTCAATACATTAGCAATTGTGTGCCCTTGTCCACCTGGAACCAACAAGAATTCCTTGACAGTAGGAACAAATACTGACCTTGTCAGGAGACCACTTACTCCTCTTGTCTTAAAGCAGGACACCCCAACTGAGAGTGTACACCCCATGAAACAGCAAGTGTATCAGTGCCTGGCTAAAGAACAGAAAGCCCCAGTGGAAGGAATGAGGAAGTTGTGGCAATTAGACAGAGATACTGCAGCCATGAAAAATGGCTCATCTACGAGCTTCAATCAAACTCAACTGTGGTCAACGAGAACCCTTTGCTGTCTTTAAATCCAATTCTCGGGCAAATGACACAGGAGTGGGGTTAATCCTTGAAGTAGTGTTGACCAGGGCCTTCCAGCAAAGTCATGGTAAGATTCCAGTCAGTGTTCACAACAGAAGAAAAGAAAAAAACTGCGCTAGAAGCCTATATAAAAAAGCAGCAGCTATCAGTGGGGTAAACACTACAAACAAATACAAAATAGAAATGCCGCGCTTAAAATATGATAAATAAATTAACTCTGTGAAAGAAAGAAATTCTTGGTGATGTGAAACTAATTAAAGTCCAAAAAAAGGAAAAAAAAAGGGAAAAATCCAGAATAATTCAACTGTCCAATTAATAACACATAAGTCTCCCCTATGTGTGATACCTGAGGGAGGGCACACAGTGCACTGCAAGACTTACCTCTACCCGACTCTGCGACACTCTGCTCAATGGCTGGAATCAAAGTTGGTCATTCATCCGGTTGATAAGATATCTGCCCACTGAAGTCTGGCATTTGGTAAGCAGGCTAACTAGTTAGCCCTTCTGGCAGTTAGTCATTCTGGCAGGCAAAGATAGGGTCAGCAAACAGGCAAAGCATTATGCAGCAGGCAGAAATGTGGTCAATAAACAGGCCATACTCAATACAGGCAGGAGGCAAAGGCAACACTGCACTGGTGAGGTGGTGATCAGGAACACTATTGCTGACTGCACAGGCTCTGGTGACATTGTACTGATGTGACAGCAATCAGGGACAGTCGTGTGGCAGTAACCAGGACCACTGTTGCTGGATAACAATGGTAAGCTTACAGCAGGTTTCTGTGAGAGTAAACAGAACTGTGATCGCTGCAATTGGTTACAGCAATTTCACTGGCCATGTACAATATCCAAAGGTGTACATAAACTAAGACAGTGGAAGAATATTTTAATATACCTTCCCACTTTCAGGAAGTCTCCATCCAGTCGTTTTAATTCAGTGGCTGGACAGCAAGTGGTTAATATGGAAGTAAATATCTTTTGCTGTATGAAAAAACATCTTGTGATTTAGAAGTAAATCCATTCTCTTTCTTTCCCATTGCTGTCCATCAGCTCCTCACTTGCCAGAAGCCTTGTTTGTGGGCTTTCTTGTTAGCTCAAGCAGAGATCTCTTGCTTATACCCCTTCACCTGCAACTGTGCATCTTGAGTCCAGTACGGCAGAGAAAACACACAGGCACACAAGTCCAAACGAGCCAAAAGATAATCGACAATAGTAGACCCAGTCAGGAGCAGCCCCATAATTCTTTTCTCTTCCTACGCATTTTGTGGAGCAGCGCCCACTTCCTCAGGAGACAGCCACAATTTTCCTCTTTCCTGCTACTCCAGTGGTCACACATTATTGCGGTGTTCATTGTTGCCTCTCTTGGTTGCTCTTCATAAGGGTCCTTTTACTTTTGGTCTTACTATGCGTCCCTGCCCCGGGTTCGCCCCCTTTTCAGCTCCTGATCATAACCTACCTTGTAGAGGTTTCTCCACACCGCTAAGACCCTTGATATATTTACCCAATTGATGGTGCCTACTGTGCATCTATCTCTGTGCTTCAACTGCTGTATATACACAAATCAAATCTTGGCCGACTCCTGAGGTAGTGGACACTGCTCCACAAAATGCATAGAGACTACAGCCTTAAAAATGCACACATTTAAGTGCTCTTGAAATTTTGTGTATATATATATATATATATATATATGTAGGAAGGCCAGTATGGTGGCCTGAATTTATGGGAGGAGCCCGGGGGGTATTTAAGCAGCCTGCTCACCTGTGGTGCTTGTCGGTTTCCTGTGCGCGATATACGTCACTAGGCCGACTATTCGAATACCAGCGTCCGCAAGTTCTTGCCTCGCAAGTTCCCGTATTCGTTATTTCCGTGCTCAAACTTTCGTAGTCCGTGTTTACCGTTCGTAGTTCGTACCACGCGTCTGGCTTGGCTGTCGCAGGTAGGGTCCCGTCGGACTTTCTTTTACGTATCATATCATGTCACTAAACCGTGATTTCAAATTTACGTATCACTCGCATTTTACAAACGTAACCGCAATGTATATCACTCGTACTATCGTTATGTTACCATTTCGCCTTACTCGAGAAAACCACCGCGACGCAGACGTCGCTTCATTCCTAGCATGTCGGTAATTTAATATATGTCTGTAGACAGCCACAGCGAGTCGCAATTCTCAAATCTATCGGATCAAGTCAGTTCGATGCCAATCATGTCTCATTTCTGAAACATTTCTAAACTCATTTCTAACATTTCAAATCATTTCAATCATTTCTCATTTCAGTCACCTACCGCGCTCCGATTCGAATCCAGTCGCACCTAAAAGATGCACCGATTCGCTCCGGTGTGCCCCAGTAGTTACGGCCTCATTTCAGTACATGCTCCAGAGTTACGTTATTTTCAGTCATTCGTACCTCTGTCATGGTTATCATTTCATTACCACGTATCACGTTCCGACATGAATTCAGTCGCATGGAAATGCACCGATTCGTCTCAGCGTGCCCCAAGGTTGGCCACATTTCAGTACATGCTCCGGAGTCCGATTCGTAGTCAGTCGCTACAACAGCAGGACCGATTCGCGCCTCCGTCATGGCAAACGATATGTTACACCTGCACTTACCGCGCTCCGCTTCGAATCCAGTCGCATCTTCCATGCACCGATTCGTTACGGCGTGCTCCAGGGCTCGGCCTCATTTCTCAAACATGCTCCAGAGTCCGGATCATAGCTAGTCGCAGATATCGGGCGACTGATCCGTGTCTCTGTCATGCAATTACTACCATTTCACTCCCACAGCGCATCACCGTTTCGAAACCAGTCGCATCTGAGATGCACCGATTCGTCACGGAATGCCTCACTTGTTTCGGCCGTATCCATACCTATACCAGAGCTCGGTTCGTTGCCAGTCGCAAATACGGCACAACCAATTCGAGCCTCGGTCAAGGTAAACATTTCTCTCATTCATTTCATACTGCGCTCCGATTCGAATCCAGATGCATCAAACAAGCACCGATTCGTCCCGGTGTGCACCAATGTTTCTTCAGTTGCCTCATTTCAGTACATGCTCCAGAGCCCGGTTCACGGTCGGATCAGTCACGACACGACCAGGCTGGACCTCTGTCATGCAGTTCATTCATTTCATAATCAAGGCAAACATTTCGAATCATTTCATTGTCACAAGATTGCAAGCACCATACAAATCGTTGCTTCAAGTTAGTTAGCAATCCCTTCACGAATCATCACCTTTCATTTTCTCTAGGTCAGTCAAAGTTCAGTAGGTCCACCCTGCACCAGGTTGGACGATATCTCCCCAGGTAAAAAAAAAAAAAAAAAAAAAGAAGAATGGGAGGATAAGTCGGGTAAGTATGACTCAGGGGATCAAAGAAAAACTTGAAATTCATGTCACCCCCAATAGGTTACAGTCAACCGAAAAATAAGAGCTCAAGACAGGAGATTCTCACCAGATCAACTATGTCTCAGGCCGGCAGCGAAGACTTCACGGCCCCTCTGTCACCTTCCCCGGTCTCAGAGAGTGGCATTGTGCAGTCCCTCAGGGGATGGACTATCCCCAAACTGACGGCAGAGCTCAGACGCAGAGGTGTCCCCTTCCCCGCCACAGCGAGGAAAGGCGAGCTCTTCAAACTCCTCTTTCCCCCACCAGCAGCAGGACCCAGTACCCAACAGGCATCCCTCCAGTCAATATCATCAGCTATCTCACAATTACACATGATGGTGTCATCCTTGTCTACCTCAGTTACAGACGTCCAAACCAGGGTGGCACTCCTGGAGGCTCGACCGGCCACGGCTGTCCCCGACCCAACCGCGACTCAAACCTTGACACCCCTTCCTGCAGGTACCTCAGGCTGGAGCCCCATTGTCTACCCCTCCCTTTTGGTCCCAACCAGTATCAGGAAGGACATTTTGGACGGCAGGGACATCAACCTGGCCTCTCTCCTTATTTCCGTACATGACCTGGCAGAAAATAAGGCCTACTCCTGGGGTGACATATCGGTGGTCCTTAAAGCCAAAGACCCCAGATTGAACCGCAAGTTATCGGTCCCAGAATTTACCCTGGCCATTGGCATGCTCAGAGACGTCCTATGCTCAGCCACCCCCAGCAGACGGGAAGAGCTGGACTTGTATCTCCATACGGTGGTAGACTTGGGCTACAAGTATGGAGGATTTGCATTTTATGATTACCACCGCTCCTTTTCCGCTAAGGCCGCCGCCAGACTCACACAGTTCCAGACTACGACAAATTGGAGTCTCATGGACACAGAGCTCTTCTGCCGCCACTTTTCCGGCTTACGCTCACCTCTGTGTGCGATTTGTCAGTCCTCCACCCACACTGCCACCTGGTGCGCCAATGCGGCGATCAGACGGCCCTTCGAGTTTCCCTCTACCTCGGGTACAATTCAGGGTCAGTCGCCCCCTGAACCAACGCCTCAGGTGGACAAATTCGGACGCCCAGTCCGAACCGTGGGAGGGGCAGCCATCTGTAATAACTACAACTACGGGTCCTGCAACTTCAGCCAGTGCCGCCTACTCCACATCTGCACCTTATGCCAAAGAGCACACCCAAGGAATTTGTGTGAAGTCAAACAACACAAGAGGGCATGACTAAGCCGGATCAACCTCTTATGGTTAGGACTGTACCTCACCTCACATCCCACCCCTTCCCTGGCCACCTACCTTATCCAAGGCTTCACAGCAGGCTTTCACACCGGCCTCATTTCACTACCCCACAGTACTCACGAATGTGCCAATCTTCGTTCAGCAGCCATTGACGAACAAGCCATAGATCAGCTCTTACAAGCAGAGGTAGATCGAGAGTACGTTATAGGCCCTTTCACTTGCCCCCCTTTCAGCACATGGAGAGACAGCCCTATTGGGCTTGTCAAGGGCAAGTTCACAAATAAATTGCGTTTGGTGTACGACCTGTCTGCGCCTCATTCTTCCCACATCCCCAGTCTCAATTCCCTGATCCCCTCCGAAGAGTTTTCCCTAAAATATTCCTCCGTCGACATGGCAATACAAGCAATCATCAAAGCAGGTACAGGTGCCTGGCTCTCCAAAGCCGACATCTCGGATGCCTTCAAGCTCCTGCCCATCCACCCATCCCTTTGGTGCTGGCATGGCATCAAGTGGAAGGAGGCATATTATTTTGCCACAAAACTGACCTTCGGTTCGAAGAGTAGTCCTTGGCTCTTCGACACGTTCGCTCAGTCCCTTGTTTGGATACTGTTACACAAGGGTCAATGCCAAGAAGTCATCCATTACCTGGATGACTTCCTACTAATAGAACCTCCCAGCAAGCCACCAGGAGACCTCGACAAACTCAGAGTGATATTTGGAAACCTCAATGTTCCCATCGCCGAGCACAAAGTCGACGGCCCAGCACACATCATCACCTTTCTCCGGGTCAGCTTGGATACCTGCGCTATGCAAGCCAGTCTCCCCCTCGACAAACTAACACGCATTAGGGCGGTCCTTCATGAATTCACACACACCAAGGGCTGTACCAAAAAGCAGTTGCAATCTCTCCTGGGAATGCTTAATTTCGCCATGCGAATTATTCCACAAGGCCGCACCTTTGTATCACGTCTGCTTAGATTCCTGTCAGAAACCCAAGACCCCGATCAGATCTTAAATCTAGACTCCGCAGCTATAGCGGACCTATCTATGTGGGAGGAATTCTTGTCCGCCTGGAATGGCATATCCCTATTTATACCCACGGTTTCGCCCCTGTCACCCCAGGTAGTGACAGACGCTGCAGCCTCCACAGGTTTCGCGGCAATTTTTGGCCACCATTGGTTTTCAGGACCCTGGCCTCAACAGATACTGTTGATACCCGGTTTTACTCAAACATCTGCCCTCTTTGAACTTTATCCCATAGTGACAGCTGCACAGCTCTGGGGCCACCACTGGACAGGACAAACCGTAGTCTTCACCACCGACAACCAGGCCACAGCAGACATCATCAACAGAGGCAGGTCCAAGTCCCTAGCAGTCATGTCCTTCCTGCGCAGATTGGTACAACTGTCTTTACAGCGTCAGTTTAATATACACTGTGCATTTATTCCCGGCAGATACAACTTAGCTGCTGACGCACTGTCACGTTTTAATTACACCTCCTTTTTTGAACAGGTTCCCGATGCTGAATCAATGTCGGCCCCTATCCCTGTCTGGTAACAACTGACCCTGGACTAGTTCAACATTTACACAGAGCAACGCAACTCATCAATCATTCACTCTCTCACAACACACTCAAAGCCTACCAGACAGCTTGGAAGGCGTTCAATACATTCCTCACATCCTGCCGTAAAGGACCAACAGATGTCAAACAGGTACTGGCCTTCACTGCACACTGTCACTCGCAGCTGGCCTTATCCTACAATACCATTCGGCTATACCTAGCCGGCATTCAACATTTCTTGACGCTTGAAGACCCCACGAAATCTTCACTGTTCTCATCACACGCTATACGAGCCATCCTAAGGGGCATTCAGAAACAACAACCAGTCATCAGCACCAAGCGCTTACCCATTACGGGGCCCATCTTTAGGGATATGTCAACTATTCTGGCTACTTCACCATTCGGTCTGCTCCCCAGCATGGTCTTACAAGCAGCTGTATATTTAGCTTACTATGGGTTCTTGCGACCTGGCAAATTCACCTCTAACAAACGAACAGACCAAGTACTATGCAGACGGCACTTGCTTCGATACCAAGACCATTTCATCCTGCACCTCGAGGTCTCTAAAACCCCGCAAACGGGCTCAGGAGTGAACATTCACCTCTACAAAACCAACAACAGCTGGTGTCCAGTCGCTGTACTCAACCGACTCCTGTCACTCCTGCCTGAGCAACCAGACAGCAGTCCCCTTTTACCATTCCCAGTTAAACCCTTAAGCGCCTCTCAGTTTGTGAAACACATAATAATACTTCTCCGCAATCTTCACCTTAACCCTAGTCAGTATTCCGGACACTCCTTTCGCATCGGAGCAGCCTCCGCAGCGTCCCACCACGGGGTTCCAGACCACATCATCAGAAGACTAGGCAGGTGGAAATCAGCCTGCTTCGCCCGGTATATCCCCAATCCGCAAACAGAGATGGCACAGGCATTTTCCAAATTGGCTCAATAAATAACTGAAAACCAATAAAAATTATAACCCTACCTGAATGTTTTTGCCCCCTTATTTTGGCATACCGGCCATTAGACCAAGGCACACTTTCAGGTCCATTTCATATGGTAAGTCCACACTTTCAGGTCTATTTCCGATGGTAAGTCTTATCTTTACTATAAGTGTTATCTATGTCCATATCGGACATAGGGCTCCGACCATAAGTAGGAAGGCCAGTATGGTGGCCTGAATTTATGGGAGGAGCCCGGGGGGTATTTAAGCAGCCCGCTCACCTGTGGTGCTTGTCGGTTTCCTGTGCGCGATACCCACCCTCCCATCCCCATTTCACAGCATTTCTCAACTATTCATTTCATTCATTTCTCTTACAGAATAATCATTTCTTAAACCAGGGTATGCCCCCTTATTTTGGCATACCGGCCATTAGACCAAGGCACACTTTCAGGTCCATTTCATATGGTAAGTCCACACTTTCAGGTCTATTTCCGATGGTAAGTCTTATCTTTACTATAAGTGTTATCTATGTCCATATCGGACATAGGGCTCCGACCATAAATATATATATATATATATATATATATATATATATATATATATATATATATATATATCACTGCCAGGAATGTATGCATATTGTGATATATTTTTATAATGATATACAGTATATAATGTCAAATGTGTTTGATTTTAGCTGTAATATGAAATAAATTTAGAACACAATTTTAACATATTGCGATCAACTTTATTTTGACACTACTAATTAAAGTCCCTTTGACTTTTAGTTTTAGGTACTGAGTTCTGCGTTAGTCTCAGTATATGTGGGCTTCCCCATTTTTGCATTAATCTTTCTGCTCCACACTTGCATTCAGGAACTCACCCATGCCAGTCTTCAGGCTCCCCACATCCCGAGCCTTGCAATTCTGTGTTCCTGTTTTTATTGTAGATGCATAACCAAGGAAAAATATTACTGGGCAAACCCCAGAAGTGACCCCTTGGCCATTGACTTTTCACAAAATCACCTAGCAACTAGGAGGTGGATTTGTGTGATGTATATTGTATGTGTGCAGGACATGCACAGTATCTCACAAAAGTGAGTACACCCCTCATTTAGGGTTGTACATGTAATATATGTAAATATTTTATTATATCTTTTCAAGTGCCAACACTGAAGAAATGACACTTTGCTACAATGTAAAGTAGTGAGTTTACAGCTTGTATAACAGTGTAAATTTGCTGTCCCCTGAAAAAAACTCAACACACAGCCATTAATGTCTATACCGCTGGCAACAAAAGAGAGTAAACCCCTAAGTGCAAATGTCCAGGTTGGGCCCAATTAGGCATTTTCCCTCCCCTGTGTCATGTGACTCTTTAGTGTTACAAGGTCTCAGGTGTGAATGGGAAGCAGGTGTATTAAATTTGGTGTTATCGCTCTCACTCTCTTATACTGGTCACTGGAAGTTCAACATGGCACCTCATGGTGCTGCCAGCATTGCTAAAGAGGTCGAAGGGGTGGGGTCAGCCTGTCAGTGCTCAGATCATACGCCGCACACTGCATCAAATTGGTCTGAGTGTGTGGTGGTAACCAGGTGAAGAGTACAAAGACAAGTGTGTCTTGCCTACAGTCAAGCATGGTGGTGGGAGTGTCATGGTCTGGGGCTGCATGAGTGCTGCCGGCACTGGGGAGCAACAGTTCATTGAGGGAACCATAAATGTGAACATGTACTGTGACATATTGAAGCAGAGCATGATCCCCTCCCTTTGGAGACTGGGCCGCAGGGCAGTATTCCAACATGATAACAGCCCCAAACACACCTCCAAGATGATCACTGCCTTGCTAAAGAAGCTGAGGGCAAAGGTAATGGACTGGCAAAGCATGTCTCCAGACCTAAACCCTATTGAGCATCTGTGGGGCATCCTGAAATGGAAGATGGAGCAGCGCAAGGTCTCTAACATCCACCAGCTTCATGATATTGTCATGGAGGAGGCACAGAGCCCCCCTTGCCCCAAAGCACCACCCCCCCATGTTGAGGGCATGTGACCTGGTATAGTTCAGGCTGATCTCCAGGCTACATGCTTGTATAAGGGTCTGGTATGGATTTTCAGGGGGGGACCCTAATGCCAATTTTTTTTCTAATTTTGGTGTGGTGTTCCCCTTAAAATTCATACCTTTCGGGTCTGGTATGGACAGGGGGGCACTGCACGCTGTCCTTTTTCGCTGATTTTTCATCTCTATTGGATCTGACAATACATTACAGCCGCGAGCAAGTTTAAATTACATTTTTTCCTTAAGAAATGTCATTTTGCTGCGGCATGTTCTACACATCACACAGATGTCCAGATGTGTGATGTTCAGATCTCCACAGGCACGATATTTAAAGGAATATTTCATATTTTATTGTTTCTCTTTAAGCATTATTAAAATCACTGCTCCTGAAAAAACGGTTGTTTTTAAAAACTTCTTTTTGCATTGATACATGTCCCCTTGGGCAGTACCCGAGTCCCCATATACTTTTTATGGCAATAACTTGCATATAAGCCTTTAAAAAGAGTACTTTTGGTTTTTCATGTTTGTGGCCCATAGACTTTAATAGGGTTTTGCATGTTCGCTAGGACTTTTTGCCTGTTTGAAGCGTTCTGGTGTGAACCAAACGGGGGGGGGGGGGGGGGGTATTTGGCCCATCTCTAGTAGCGGCAAACCCAGACCTTATTCTAGTCCCTCCGTTAAAGGGCCACATGGCTGAGCTTGCACTCCCAAGGCCAAAAGTGCCCAGTCCTCCCCTGAAAGGGACATCAAGATACAGGAATAAGCAAAACTTTTACTCACTTACATAGGCTTCTGATTTCCTGGAGATAAACATAACTAAACATTTCAGCCAGGGGAATTGTAAAGGAGTTACACAAAAGAGCTATAATAAACATAACTAAGGTAACATTCCAGAATCTTAATATGATAAATTAATTGCACTCAAGGGTATATACACCAATAAATACTTATGCCACAAAGTGTATAAAAATCTCAGTGATCGCAGTTGTACTAAACACATAAATGATTGCCTAGAGTTTAGTAACACAATTTATTCTTTTTTTTATTTAATTCATGAGTTGTATGATCTTGTACTGCATGGTAACAATCCTTATCTCTGTTTATCTACTTGTTCTCATTTGCTTTGGATTTGACCCATTGTTAGGTGTTATTTTGTTGTACAGATGTTTGAATGGCTATAGTACAACCTTTGGCCAATTTCAGCAGTTTTGAACCGATTTTTTTTCCTTGGCTGTACAAAGACGTGGAAGCTTGAGAGAAAAAAAATTCAGCCCATGACATTTTGAGAATAATTGTATGGAATAGCACTGATCGGGTATATGTTTGTCACAGAGAAATACTGATTTTCTAAAATAAACAAGAAGGACCATGTTGTTTAATTTCTCTTTTCTACAATGAAATTAGTTTGATCTCCATTTTCCTATTATCTTGAAGATTCCATGCAAAAAAGTACAAGTGAAAAATATTTTGCCTTGACTTCCATTTAAGAATAAATTGTCTGAAGCTTGTTAACTCATCAGCAAAAAACTGTCACTAGTCAGTAGCTATTTAAAATAATTGCAGTTGAACTCCAGGCGAACAGCTAAATATATATATGATATACATATGAGTGAGCTGTTTTTCTTACCAAAGAACGCCTTAGACTATACACTAAAAGAAGAAGCAGTAGGCTGATCAGCTCATCTCTCTGTCACTCTGCTCTCACCTCCATGAATGATGAAAATGTAACAAGAGTAACTGAATTCTTCTTCCTAGGGTTCCCTGGACTTGGTAGGTTTAAAACCCTGTTCTTCATTTTTACACTTTTAGTTTATTCTGTGACTCTCCTGCTCGATACTGTGATAATTATATTGGCGTCAACCAAAAAATGTCTTCATTCACCCATGTATTTCTTCCTCAAGAATTTCTTATGCTCAGAAATGGTTTTATTGACTCTGATTGTCCCCAACATGTTACGTGTTATATGGTTGGATGGAGCCACCATATCTATTCCTGGCTGCATCACTCAAATTTACTTGTATGGGTCTTCGGGTACTTCTGAATGTTATCTTCTAGCAGCAATGTCCTATGACCGGTATTTGGCCATATGCAAACCTTTGCACTATAACACAATAATGGATCACACTCTCCAGTATTTCTTGGTTATCTTTTGCTGGATTTTTGGGTTTCTGTTAACAATGGTCTCACTTGTTTTTTATCTTGAACTCAAGTTCTGTAGCCGTAATATCATTGACCATTATTTCTGTGATGCTTCACCTTTTGTAAGTCTTTCTTGCTCGGACACATCTGCTTTGCAAATAGCAACAATTACCCTGGCCTTCCCTCACATCATTTTACCGTTTGTTTTAGTCATTGTAAGCTATGTGTACATTTTTGTAATTATCCTAAGAATGAAGTCCATCCTCAGCAGGAAGAAAGCTTTCTCCACCTGTAGCACCCACCTCATGCTGGTAGGTGTGTTTTATGGAACCCTTTTAATAAATTATCTCACTCCAGTGAGAGGAAACTCCACAGTCATGAATAAAATAATCTCAGTTATATTTATTTTAGTAACTCCATTGTTTAATCCCATTATATACTGCCTGCGAAGTCAGGAAATTCATACTGTTATATGCAGTTACATACAACGGCAAAAAAACCCATAATCCATGCGCTTGCTTCTAACGAAGAAATAATATGTAGCTGACACAACAAATAGAATTTTTGCTATAAATCTTATAAAACCAAGTGTAGCGCTAATAAATGATGCAAAATAGTAAAGATGCAATAACACATGTAATAAATAAAAAAAAAGGTGTAGCATGTTAGTGAATGTTCATACATAAAAAGTCCATCGTATCATGAACCCTTAAGTTCACCATATATATCGGCAAATAAAGAAAAACTGTCCAAAAATGAATATAGTGTGTAATAAACACAATTGTTGCTAAATGGTGAACTCCAAAACATATGATCGTGGAAACCTTCGAATACAATCCAGTAAGTGCTGATATATACTTTGTGCCAAACCACCACCCGAATGACTGGAGGCTTACCAGAAAGTTGGGACCCACAGGGCGTATGCTATATGGGTCAAACAGGCTTAGGTTGCTCACTGGCAATGGAGGTAGAACACCAAGGACAGATGGAAGGTAGAGTCCCGGCGGTTCTTTCCCAGGGGAATCTTCTCCACATAGAAACTTTAGGCGTCCTCAGACATAACCCACATGGAATGAAGAAGGGGCCAATAGTGTAATTCCGTAAAACATGAGAGGTTTTTATTAAAGAGAAACACTTACATCTCATAAGTAAAAAAGCGCTTGTAGGTATAAAATGGCGGCAGTGGAGTCCTCCCGACGCATTTCATCACACAGGACTTCGTCTGGGGTACCCACCCACTGCAGCCAGACTCCTTTATATAGGGACAAGGACCCCTGTAATGAGAATCCAGTTCCCTGGCTTGTTGTAAATTAGCACTTCCGGGGCCATCCAAGATGGCGAACCCGAGTGCGTTCCAAGCCTCTCTTTCATATAATCCAATCCCCATAGGCCTATCATGATCTACATTGGGTGCGACTTAGAAGGGAGATGTGAGGTGCTGTACGCATGCGCTACAACGTGGTAACGTGGCCGTGCCGTGCTGAGGCATGGAACGCACTCGCATTTTTAGGTCTCTCCAGAGATGCTCAATTGGGTTTAAGTCAGGGCTCTGGCTGGGCCATTTAAGAACAGTCACGGAGTTGTTGTGAAGCCACACCTTCATTATTTTAGCTGTGTGTTTAGGGTCATTGTCTTGTTGGAAGGTAAACCTTTGGCCCAGTCTGAGGTCCTGAGCACTCTGGAGAAGGTTTTTGTCCAGGATATCCCTGTACTTGGCCGCATTCATCTTTCCCTTGATTGCAAGCAGTCATCCTGTCCCTGCAGCTGAAAAACACCCCCATAGCATGATGCTGCCACCACCATGCTTCACTGTTGGGACTTTATTGGACAGGTGATGAGCTGTGCCTGGTTTTCTCCACACATCCGCTTAGAATTAAGGCCAAAGTTCTATCTTGGTCTCATTAGACCAGATAATCTTATTTCTCACCATCTTGGAGTCCTTCAGGTGTTTTTTAGCAAACTCCATGCGGGCTTTCATGTGTCTTGCACTGAAGAGAGGCTTCCGTCGGGCCACTCTGCCATAAAGCCCCGACTGGTGGAGGGCTGCAATGATGGTTAACTTTCTACAACTTTCTCCCATCTCCCAACTGCATCTCTGGAGATCAGCCACAGTGATCTTTGGGTTCTTCTTTACCTCTCTCACCAAGGCTCTTCTCCCCTGATAGCTCAATTTGGCCAGACAGCCAGCTCTAGGAAGGGTTCTGATCATCCCAAATGTCTTCCATTTAAGGATTATGGAGGCCACTGTGTTCTTAGGAACCTTAAGTGCAGCAGAAGTTTTTTTGTAACCTTGGCCAGATCTGTGCCTTGCCACAATTCTGTCTCTGAGCTCTTCAGGCAGTTCCTTTAACCTCCTAATTCTCATTTGCTCTGACATGCACTGTGAGCTGTAAGGTCTTATATAGACAGGTGTGTGGCTTTCCTAATCAAGTCCAATCAGTATAATCAAACACAGCTGGACTCAAATGAAGGTGTAGAACCATCTCAAGGATGATCAGAAGAAATGGACAGCACCTGAGTTAAATATATAAGTGTCACAGCAAAGTGTCTGAATACTTAGGACCAGGTGATATTTCAGTTTTTCTTTTTAATAAATCTGCAAAAATGTCAACATTTCTGTGTTTTTCTGTCAATATGGGGTGCTGTATGTACATTAATGAGGAAAAAAAATGAACTTAAATGATTTTAGCAAATGGCTGCAATATAACAAAGAGTGAAAAATTTAAGGGGGTCTGAATACTTTCCGTCCCCACTGTAAGACCCAAAAATCTAATGCATCAAAGAGGAAGAGACAAGGCACCACTACATACCTATATATATAAACCAAGTGGACTGCGCTAGCAACTAATTGTGTAAAGATGTATAAGCAAAAAAACCCAAAAACACCAAAAGGTGTTGGTGAAGTGACAAGTGAGTAAAATTATGGATGTGTCAGAGAACTGGACCTGCAGCTCGTGCACCCGAGTCAGCACTCAGTGTGCATGCACTACGCCGCAGCACCAGAGCTCCAAGACCCTCCACACAAACAAAATCAATTGGTGTAGAAGTGACAGGATCATGGGACGATGCACTATTAGAACAGATGCATCTATCAAATCTCAGAAATTGGCATACAATAATATAAACAAAAATAAATATATATGCAAATAAAACTTGACAATTGTGCAGAAAGTAGAATAGCTTGGAGCGAACCACTCAGCACATTCCAGATAGCACAGAGAGACCATAAAATGTCATCTATAATATAGATGCTCCTTCATGAGGCAAACATTCACATGATGAACGGGCTTCACACTTTTTAATCTTGGGCCAATGGTGTGGTGATATAAAAAGGATTGCTCATACAGCCATGGAAGCACACGTTCCACCGAAGGAGAGAAGAGAAGTATATGGCATAAAATCTTTTAAAACCAGAGGTCACCTGCGCATAAATGCGCTACTCACGGGACCAATAAGGAAAAGCAGGCATTCAGATATATCGGTCGGTTCGCCGCTCATGGCGTGCGCTCCACCGCCAGGAAGTGATGTCACTGGTACAGGTCGAAAAAACGTGAACAGGATGTTGCGTCAATTTTGTTTGATATTATTGATTTGCAAGCGCTGTATTGTATGATTTCACCACTACATACCTGGCTCAGACCAGTCTGGTGCAACAGAAGAAGTTGAGAAAGGAGTGCCCCTGGTCATCGAGGCTCTAAATCTGTAGCTCAGATGGTCAACTGTAGCTTAGATGACCAAAGCCTTCTCTGAAGTTCAGAAGACTGTTGGGCAGGTGGTACAGATTCAAATGGGAGATGCAGAAATCTCTTACTGATGTGCAATGGGAAGTGTTTGTCTTTGCTTCAGGAGGAAAGGCGTCAAGAGAGGCTGAATTAGATAACACCATGCTTACTTTTGGAAAGAAATGTTATGGCTGTGGAGAAGCTGGGTACTTCAGAGCACAGTGCTCAAGAGGAAGAGCCCCAACTGATATTGCAGAAGTCTGAGAAATGTTACAGAGGTTGCTATCTGGAAAGCCAGCGGGAATCTTCAGAGGGCCCCAGGTGAAGGAGTCAACTGGGTGCCCACCTACAACAGTTTGCTCTAAATTCAAATATACCAGGAAACAGCAGAGGTCCAAAACCTCACAGAGGTCCCCCCCCCCCCCGTTGTTCCTGAGAAAACATCCAACTTACTCTCCTTGACCCCAGGGAGATGGTCATGAAAAACATTGCACACCATTCTTCTAGATCTTCAATGAAGCAATTGACACCCCAGAAGTGAGTCCAGATACAGACTACTAAACCTCCAAGTAGGTTTACAGACAAGTTAGTGGGACCTTCCCCCATCATTCCAGTCCAAGTAAAAGGCATCTATAAAAAGGTCCTTCTGAATGCAGGAGCACAAGTGACCCTGCTATATTGAGACTTTTATGACAAACACCTCAAACACCTACCCCTGCAGAAGTTGGAAGATCTAGAGATTTTGGGTCTTGGAACACAGAATCCACCTCATGATGGGTACCTTCTAAACAAGTTTATCTTTGACCCCTCCATGGCTGGGCAATCAAAGAAATTCAATACATTAGCCATTGTGTGCCCTTGCCGACCTGGAACCAACAAGCATTCCTTGACAGTGGGAACAAATACTGCCCTCCTCCTGTCTTAACCACTTGACGACCGCCTCACGCCGATGTACGTCGGCAAAGTGGCACGGACAGGCAAAATCACGTACAGGGTACGTGATTTGCCTTCCGCGGGTGGGGGGTCCGATCGGACCCCCCCCCGGTGCCCGAGGCGGTCGTCGTTTGTCCAGCGGCGATCGGTGATGAGGGGGAGACCATCCGTTCGTGGCCCCACCCTCGCGATCGCCGCCGGCCAATGAGAGCACTCCTTTGCTGCTGTATGCTAAACAGCAGCAAAGGAAGTGATGTCATCTCTCCTCGGGTCGGTATTTTCCGTTCCGGCCCGAGGAGAGACGACAAGTATGTGAGTGCACAAACACACACACACACAGTAGAACATGCCAGGCACACAAATCACCCCGATCCCCCCCCCCGATCGCCCCCCGATCCCCCCCCAATCACCCCCCCCCCCCTGTCACAAACTGACACCAGCAGTTTTTTTTTTTTTTGTTTGTTTTTTTTTCTGATTACTGCATAGTGTCAGTTTGTGACAGTTACTGTGTTGGGACAGTGTATATTACCCCCCTTTAGGTCTAGGGTACCCCCCTAACCCCCCCTAATAAAGTTTTAACCCCTTGATCACCCCCCCTCACCAGTGTCGCTAAGCGATCATTTTTCTGATCGCTGTATTAGTGTCGCTGGTGATGCTAGTTAGTGAGGTAAATATTTAGGTTCGCCGTCAGCGTTTTATAGCGTCAGGGACCCCCATATACTACCTAATAAATGTTTTAACCCCTTGATTGCCCCCTAGTTAACCCTTTCACCACTGATCACCGTATAACCGTTACGGTTGACGCTGGTTAGTTCGTTTATTTTTTATAGTGTCAGGGCACCCGCCGTTTATTACCGAATAAAGGTTTAGCCCCCCGATCGCCCGGCGGTGATATGCGTCGCCCCAGGCAGCGTCAAATTAGCGCCAGTACCGCTAACACCCACGCACGCAGCATGCGCCTCCCTTAGTGGTATAGTATCTGAACGGATCAATATCTGATCCGATCAGATCTATACTAGCGTCCCCAGCAGTTTAGGGTTCCCAAAAACGCAGTGTTAGCGGGATCAGCCCAGATACCTGCTAGCACCTGCGTTTTGCCCCTCCGCCCGGCCCACCCAAGTGCAGTATCGATCGATCACTGTCACTTACAAGGCACTAAACGCATAACTGCAGCGTTCGCAGAGTCAGGCCTGATCCCTGCGATCGCTAACAGTTTTTTTGGTAGCATTTTGGTGAACTGGCAAGCACCAGCCCCAGGCAGCGTCAGGTTAGCGCCAGTACCGCTAACACCCACGCACGCACCGTATACCTCCCTTAGTGGTATAGTATCTGATCGCATCAATATCTGATCCGATCAGATCTATACTAGCGTCCCCAGCAGTTTAGGGTTCCCAAAAACGCAGTGTTAGCGGAATCAGCCCAGATACCTGCTAGCACCTGCGTTTTGCCCCTCCGCCCGGCCCAGCCCAGCCCACCCAAGTGCAGTATCGATCGATCACTGACACTTACAAAACACTAAACGCATAACTGCAGCGTTCGCAGAGTCAGGCCTGATCCCTGCGATCGCTAAGTTTTTTTTGTAGCGTTTTGGTGAACTGGCAAGCACCAGCCCCAGGCAGCGTCAGATTAGCGCCAGTACCGCTAACACCCACGCACGCACTGTACACCTCCCTTAGTGGTATAGTATCTGATCGCATCAATATCTGATCCGATCAGATCTATACTAGCGTCACCAGCAGTTTAGGGTTCCCAAAAACGCAGTGTTAGCGGGATCAGCCCAGATACCTGCTAGCACCTGCGTTTTGCCCCTCCGCCCGGCCCAGCCCAGCCCACCCAAGTGCGGTATCGATCGATCACTGTCACTTACAAAACACTAAACGCATAACTGCAGCGTTCGCAGAGTCAGGCCTGATCCCTGCAATCGCTAACAGTTTTTTGGTAGTGTTTTGGTGAACTGGCAAGCGCCAGCGGCCTAGTACACCCCGGTCGTAGTCAAACCAGCACTGCAGTAACACTTGGTGACGTGGCGAGTCCCATAAGTGCAGTTCAAGCTGGTGAGGTGGCAAGCACAAGTAGTGTCCCGCCGCCACCAAAAAGACAAACACAGGCCCGTCGTGCCCATAATGCCCTTCCTGCTGCATTCGCCAATCCTAATTGGGAACCCACCGCTTCTGCAGCGCCCGTACTTCCCCCATTCACATCCCCAACCAAATGCAGGCGGCTGCATGAGAGGCATTTTTATGTCCTCCCGAGTACCCCTACCCAACGAACCCCCCAAAAAAGATGTCGTGTCTGCAGCAAGCGAGGATATAGGCGTGACACCCACTATTATTGTCCCTCCTGTCCTGACAATCCTGGTCTTTGCATTGGTGAATGTTTTGAACGCTACCATTCACTAGTTGAGTATTAGCGTAGGGTACAGCATTGCACAGACTAGGCACACTTTCACAGGGTCTCCCAAGATGCCATCGCATTTTGAGAGACCCGAACCTGGAACCGGTTACCGTTATAAAAGTTAGTTACAAAAAAAGTGTAAAAAAAAAAAAAATATGAAATAAAAAAAAATAGTTGTTGTTTTATTGTTCTCTCTCTCTCTATTCTCTCTCTCTATTGTTCTGCTCTTTTTTACTGTATTCTATTCTGCAATGTTTTATTGTTATTGTTATTGTTATTGATTGTTATTGTTATTGTTATTGTTATTATGTTTTATCATGTTTGTTTTTCAGGTGTGTAATTATTTACACTTTACTGTGCTTTATTGTTAACCATTGTTAACCATTTTTTTGTCTTCAGGTACGCCATTCACGACTTTGAGTGGTTATACCAGAATGATGCCTGCAGGTTTAGGTATCATCTTGGTATCATTCTTTTCAGCCAGCGGTCGGCTTTCATGTAAAAGCAATCCTAGCGGCTAATTAGCCTCTAGACTGCTTTTACAAGCCGTGGGAGGGAATGCCCCCCCCCCCCACCGTCTTCCGTGTTTTTCTCTGGCTCTCCTGTCTCAACAGGGAACCTGAGAATGCAGCCGGTGATTCAGCCAGCTGACCATAGAGCTGATCAGAGACCAGAGTGGCTCCAAACATCTCTATGGCCTAAGAAACCGGAAGCTACGAGTATTTCATGACTTAGATTTCGCCGGATGTAAATAGCGCCATTGGGAAATTGGGGAAGCATTTTATCACACCGATCTTGGTGTGGTCATTTGCTTTGAGGGCAGAGGAGAGATCTAGGGTCTAATAGACCACAATTTTTTCAAAAAAGAGTACCTGTCACTACCTATTGCTATCATAGGGGATATTTACATTCCCCGAGATAACAATAAAAATGATTAAAAAAAAAAATATGAAAGGAACAGTTTAAAAGTAAGATTAAAAAAGCAAAAAAATAATAAAGAAAAAAAAAAAAAAAAAAAAAACACCCCTGTCGCCCCCTGCTCTCGCGCTAAGGCGAACGCAAGCGGCGGTCTGTCGTCAAACGTAAACAGCAATTGCACCATGCATGTGAGGTATCACCGCGAAGGCCAGATCGAGTGCAGTAATTTTTCCAGTAGACCTCCTCTGTAAATCTAAAGTGGTAACCTGTAAAGGCTTTTGAAGGCTTTTAAACATGTATTTATTTTGTTGCCACTGCACGTTTGTGCGCAATTTTAAAGCATGTCATGTTTGGTATCCATGTACTCGGCCTGAGATCATCTTTTTTATTTCATCAAACATTTGGGCAATATAGCGTGTTTTAGTGCATTAAAATTAAAAAAAGTGTGTTTTTTCCCCAAAAAATGCGTTTGAAAAATCGCTGCGCAATTACTGTGTGAAAAAAAAAAATGAAACACCCACCATTTTAATCTGTAGGGCATTTGCTTTAAAAAAATATATAATGTTTGGGGGTTCAAAGTAATTTTTTTGCAAAAAAAAAAAACTTTTTCATGTAAACAATAAGTGTCAGAAAGGGCTTTGTCTTCAAGTGGTTAGAAGAGTGGGTGATGTGTGACATAAGCTTCTAAATGTTGTGCATAAAATGCCAGGACAGTTCAAAACCCCCCCAAATGACCCCATTTTGGAAAGTAGACACCCCAAGCTATTTGCTGAGAGGCATGTCGAGTCCATGGAATATTTTATATTGCGACACAAGTTGCGGGAAAGAGACAAATTTTTTTTTTTTTTTTGCACAAAGTTGTCACTAAATGATATATTGCTCAAACATGCCATGGAAATATATGAAATTACACCCCAAAATACATTCTGCTGCTTCTCCTGAGTACGGGGATACCACATGTGTGAGACTTTTTGGGAGCCTAGCCGCGTACGGGACCCCGAAAACCAAGCACCGCCTTCAGGCTTTCTAAGGGCGTGAATTTTTGATTTCACTCTTCACTGCCTATCACAGTTTCGGAGGCCATGGAATGCCCAGGTGGCACAAAACCCCCCCAAATGACCCCATTTTGGAAAGTAGACACCCCAAGCTATTTGCTGAGAGGTATAGTGAGTATTTTGCAGACCTCACTTTTTGTCACAAAGTTTTGAAAATTGAAAAAAGAAAAAAAAAATGTTTTTTCTTGTCTTTCTTCATTTTCAAAAACAAATGAGAGCTGCAAAATACTCACCATGCCTTTCAGCAAATAGCTTGGGGTGTCTACTTTCCAAAATGGGGTCATTTGGGGGGGTTTTGTGCCACCTGGGCATTCCATGGCCTCCGAAACTGTGATAGGCAGTAAAGAGTGAAATCAAAAATTTTCACCCTTAGAAATCCTGAAGGCAGTGATTGGTTTTTGGGGTCCAGTACGCGGCTAGGCTCCCAAAAAGTCCCACACATGTGGTATCCCCATACTCAGGAGAAGCAGCTAAATGTATTTTGGGGTGCAATTCCACATATGCCCATGGCCTGTGTGAGCAATATATCATTTAGTGACAACTTTATGAAAAAAAAAAAAAAAGTGTCACTTTCCCGCAACTTGTGTCAAAATATAAAATATTCCATGGACTCAATATGCCTCTCAGCAAATAGCTTGGGGTGTCTACTTTCCAAAATGGGGTCATTTTGGGGGGTTTTGTGCCACCTGGGCATTCCATGGCCTCCGAAACTGTGATAGGCAGTGAAGAGTGAAAGCAAAAATTTACACCCTTAGAAATCCTGAAGGCGGTGATTGGTTTTCGGGGCCCCGTACGCGGCTAGGCTCCCAAAAAGTCCCACACATGTGGTATCCCCATACTCAGGAGAAGCAGCTAAATGTATTTTGGGGTGCAATTCCACATAGGCCCATGGCCTGTGTGAGCAATATATCATTTAGTGACGACTTTTTGTAAATATTTTTTTTTTTTTTTGTCATTTTTCAATCACTTGGGACAAAAAAAATAAATATTCAATGGGTTCAACATGCCTCTCAGCAATTTCCTTGGGGTGTCTACTTTCCAAAATGGGGTCATTTGGGGGGGTTTTGTACTGCCCTGCCATTTTAGCACCTCAAGAAATGACATAGGCAGTCATAAACTAAAAGCTGTGTAAATTCCAGAAAATGTACCCTAGTTTGTAGACGCTATAACTTTTGCGCAAACCAATAAATATACACTTATTGACATTTTTTTTACCAAAGACATGTGGCCGAATACATTTTGGCCTAAATGTATGACTAAAATTTAGTTTATTGGATTTTTTTATAACAAAAAGTAGAAAATATCATTTTTTTTCAAAATTTTCGGTCTTTTTCCGTTTATAGCGCAAAAAATAAAAACCGCAGAGGTGATCAAATACCATCAAAAGAAA
The DNA here is from genome assembly GCA_037952925.1 of Lithobates clamitans. Classification (NCBI taxonomy): domain Eukaryota; kingdom Metazoa; phylum Chordata; class Amphibia; order Anura; family Ranidae; genus Lithobates; species Lithobates clamitans. The sequence continues at coordinate 1,737,497 of JBBGZY010000474.1, read as the reverse complement.
GCTCTATTTGTGGGAAGAAAAGGACGCAAATTTCGTTTGGGTACAGCATTGCATGACCGCGCAATTAGCAGTTAAAGCGACGCAGTGCCAAATTGGAAAAAGACCTCTGGTCCTTAGGCAGCATAATGGTCCGGGGCTCAAGTGGTTAAAGCAGGACACCCCAACTGAGAGTGTACACCCCATGAAACAGCAAGTGTATCAGTGCCTGGCTGAAAAACAGAAATCCCCAGTGGAAGGAATGAGAAGTTGTAGCAATTAGACAGAGATACTACAGCCAGGAGAAATGGCTCGTCTACGAGCTTCAATCAAACTCAACTGTGATCAACGAGAACCCTTTACTGTCTTTAAATCCAATTCTCAGGCAAATGACACAGGAGTGGGGTTAATCCTTGAAGTAGTGTTGACCAGGGCCTTACAACAAAGTCATGGTAAGATTCCAGTCAGTGTTCACAACATCACTGACTTGGCAGTGAAATATGGGCCCAAATGCTGACAGAAAAAATTAACCCAGCCACCCAGTCTCACCCTCTAATTTAGTGGAGGGGCAGAGGATGAGATTCCCATAGAGGGGTTCTTCTCGTAGAGCACCCCACTCCAGTGGAAAGAAAGAGCCAAAGCCAAGCTTCTGGAATTAAGGGAAATGCTTTTGAAGAGTGATTTTGATGTTGGCTGTACAAAGCATGCAGGAAGACAAGCCAGTCAGAGAAAGAGCTTGACAGATTTCACTGGGTGATCAGGAAGATTTCTGTGAGCAACTAGCAGAGTTGAATAGAAGAGTTGAAGAGAGTTGTAGAAGATGGCCATCATTCCAGATTCACAGAGTCCTTATGTCTCCTCCCTAGTGGTGGTGAGGAAGAAGAATGTATATTGACTACCTCACACTCAAAAGGAGAACCCTTCCTTTTTTTTAAAATACTTTTTATTTCATATATCTGCATTTACAAACATTAATAATATCACATTTCATCATTACCAATTCCTTTGTTTCTTTAATATTAATAAATGCACACCAAAAAAAAAAACAAGATTAAATCACTATACGTTTCATTTCACCCTGAAAAACAACACCAAAAACTAACAACTTTTTTTTTTCTTTTTAAAGAGGATGGAGACTGGAGGGAACAAAAGGAAAGAAAAGAAGCAAAAACTTCCTCCTCCCCCTTCCCCCTCCATCCACTCCCCCTCAAGGAACAAGAGTTAAGTTACCCACTTACCCTGGCTGCAGCCTCCACTTCCTCCACTTTTCCTATATTTACATAAATCAAGGAAACCTTCTGTCTATGCCCCTCTTATACATATTAATTACCACTAAGAATTAATAATGGGTTTAACCATCCATCCCAGATTCTATGATATTTCTGAGGTGTTCCTCTATGCTCGTACATTCATTTCTCATATGGGAGTATTTGATTTATCGCTTTAAGCCATTGATCCCTTGAGGGGGGTATTTGTTGCATCCACCTAAGGACGATTTGCTTGCGTGCCATAAATAATGTTTCTTGTAGACAGGTCTTGGCATATCCAGTCACCCTTTGGCTCTCCATCAGTCCCAGCAAGCAGACCTCTGGAGTAAATGGGATACATTTTCCCAGCACTTTTGACAATATATCCAAGACCTGTCTCCAATATCTACCAATGTCCAGGCAGGACCACATTAAACGCTCAAAGTCGGCCTCTGGTAAACAACACCTTGCACATTCCGCATTCTCCTTTCATCCCATTAAACTTTTTTTGCGGGGTGTCAGATAAGCTTGATGTATTATATATAACTGTATCAATCTATTACTACAAAAGTACCCCTACCATTTCACTAAAAAACTGTCAAAAATGTTAAAAATGACAAGAGACAGTTTTTGACAATTCCTTTATCTAAATGCTTCTTCTTTCTTCTTTCTTCTATCTTCTATCTTCCTTCGGTTTCTTCCTCCATCTTCTTCTTCTTCTGGTTCTTCTGGATCTTCTGGCTCTTCTGGTTCTTCCTCCGGTGTTCTCGTCCATCATCTCCTCCGCGGCGTCTTCTTCCCTTCTTCTCCTCGGGCCGCTCCGCATCCATGATGGCATGGAGGGAGGCTCCAGCTCTTCTCTTCATCTTCTTCTCTTCTTCATCTTCTTCTCTTCTTCATCTTCTTCTCTTCTTCATCTTCTTCTCTGGGCCACTCCGCATCCATGGTGGCATGGAGAGAGGCTCCCACTGTGTGACGCTTCTCCTCTTCTGACGGTTCTTAAATAACGGGGGGCGGGGCCACCCGGTGACCCCGCCCCCTCTGGCGCATGGTGCCTTGAAGGGTGCCTTGCGTCAGAGGGTGCCCCCCCCGTTATTTAAGAACTGTCAGAAGAGGAGAAGCGTCACACAGCGGGAGCCTCCCTCCATGCCACCATGGATGTGGAGCGGCCTGGAGACTTTTGTACCCCCTTACTATTTCACACAGGGGGGAGGGCCGGGATCTGGGGGTCCCCTTGTTAAAGGGGGCTTCCAGATTCTGATAATCCCCCCGCCCGCAGACCCCCACAACCACCGGTCAGGGTTGTGGGGATGAGGCCCTTGTCCTCATCAACATGGGGACAAGGTGTTTTGGGGGGCTACCCCAAAGCACCCTCCCAATGTTGAGGGCATGCGGCCTGGTACGGTTCAAGAGGGAGGGTGCTATCTCGCCCCCCCTTTTCCTGCAGCCTGCCAGGTTGCGTGCTCGGATAAGGGTCTGGTATGGATTTTTGGGGGGACCCCACGCCATTTTTTTTTAAATTTTGGCGCGGGGTTCCCCCTAAAATTCATACCAGACCTGAAGGGTCTGGTATGGAATTTAGGGGGACCCCCACATCATTTTTTTTTTTAAATTTTGGCCGGGGTTCCCCTTAATATCCATACCAGACCTGAAGGGCCTGGTATGGAATTTAGGGGGTCCCCCCACATAATTTTTTTTAAAATTTTGATTCGGAGTTCTCCTGTGGGAAATTCCCATGCCATTTTTATCAATGAACTTCTATGTGTAATGTTGGACCGGCAATGCATTAATAGCTGCGAGTAGTTTTAAATTACTTTTTTTCCTTTGAAATGTCATTTTGCTGTCAGACTGTTCTAAACACGGGAAACATGCGCCCCTTTACAGGCATACTATAGACACCCCCCCAGGTACGAAATTTAATGGAATATTACACTTTTATTGTTTCACTTTAAGCATTATTAAAATCACTGCTCTGAAAAAACAGCCGTTTTGAAAACTTTTTTTACATTTATCCATGTCCCCTGGGGCAGGACCCAGGTCCCCAAACACTTTTTATGACAATAACTTGCATATAAGCCTTTAAAATTAGCACTTTTGATTATTCATGTTCGTGTCCCATAGACTTTAACGGTGTTCGCGTGTTCTAACGGATTTTTTGCCTGTTCGCATGTTCTGGTGCGAACCGAACAGGGGGGTGTTCGTCTCATCCCTACCTCTTATAGAGGTAATACTCAAGGCAGGTGCCTGCACAGAGACTGGAGCAGCAGCAGGGTTGGCATGCAACATAGGTTGTACCGGGGCAGCCACAGTGGGAGATTCCAATAAACCAATAAAACATAAAAAGTGGTCACAATAGTAAAAGCAATGTAGGGAGCAGATAGCATAGGTTATGAGCATACATCATGTTAGCGCTACATCTTTTTATAGTTTTTTTTTAAATTTTGGTCACATTTTGTGTAGCAGCTGTCACTATATATTTGTGCAGTATTTTTCACCTTCCCAGTATTCCAACATGATAACGACCCCAAACAAACCTCCAAGAGGATCACTGCCTTGCTAAAGAAGCTGAGGGCAAAGGTGATGGACTGGCCAAGCATGTATCCAGACCTAAACCCTATTGAGCAACTGTGGGGCATCCTCAAACGGAAGGTGGAGGAGCACAAGGTCTTTAACATCCACCAGCTACGTGATGTCATCATGGAGGAGTGGAAGAGGACTCCAGTGGCAACCTGTGAAGCTCTGATGAACTTCATGCTCAAGAGGGTTTAGGCAGTGCTGGAAAATAATGGTGGCCACACAAAATATTGACACTTTGGGTTCAATTTTGCCATTTTCACTTAGGGTGTACTCACTTTTGTTGCCAGTGGTTTAGACAGTAATGGCTGTGTGTTGAGTTACTTTGAGGGGACAGCAAATTTACACTGTTATACAAGCTGTACACTCACTACTTTACATTGTAGCAAAGTGTAATTTCTTCAGTGTTGTCACATGAAAAGATATAATAAAATATTTACAAAAATGTGATGGCTGTACTCACTTTTGTGAGATACTGTATATACCGTGCAGTCAGTGTACAGTATATAATACAGTGCAGTCAGTCTACAGTATATATTACAGTGCAGGCACTGTATAGTATATAATACATTGCAGTCAGTGTACAGTATATAATACAGTGCAGTCGGTGTACAGTATATAAGTGCAGGCAGTGTACAGTATATAATACAGTGCAGTCGATGTACAGTATATAATACAGTGCAGGCGGTGTACAGTATATAATACAGTAAAGTGCAGTGTGAAAAAAAAATCACCATAGTTTCCGGAAGGCCACCAAGGAGAGGCAGACGCTCATAGGCCACTAAAAGAGGGCAAGCAGCCTCTGTGTCTACAGTGAAAAATGGTGGTGGTGGACATGGTGCATCCTCTGCAGGCGGGGCATGCTTGTCCTTTTTTTCTGCTGCTGGATGTGTTATTAAGCCACAACATGCAAAAGAGTTGATGGAGTGGATAACTAAGTTGTCCTCATCCTCCTCATCCTCTATCACCCATGCTCATACTAGTTTGCCTTCCAACGCAGCTGCCAAAGCAGACTATTCCACGGGCTCCTTGTCCACAGTTACTCCTTCCATAGCCCCACCATCATGCATGGAGGAGTCACCAGAATTATTCGACCATAGTGTTGGTTACATGCGCAGCAGTTTGAATGCTCTGATGTTGGCTCCCAGGTTGAGGAAGGGAGTAATGTGAACCTAGAGAGAGGGGTGCCACAGAAAGACAAGAAACTAGCAGTCATGTTCCCCAGCTGCAGCATAATGCCAAGTTTGCTCATGTGAACGAGGAGTGAGGGGATGATGAGGTCACTGACTGTACTTGGGTACCTGAGAGAAGAGAGGAGAAAAGTGAGGAGGAGTCCTCCAGGGGCCAGCTTATGGGCAACCATCCTATTGCGTCACACCACAGAGCTCCACAGGTACAGGGTGCTGCTGACTCCCCGTTGACTTCCAAAAGTTCATTGGTGTGGGCTTTTTTTTAACACATGTGCAGTAAATCGCACCGTTGCTGTTTGCAATCTCTGTCTGAAGCGGATCAAGCATGGTCAGAACACCAGCTGCTTGGGCACCACATGCTTGACAAGACATATGACGACCTGCCCTGCAGTCTCTTGGCAACAGCACCTGAAAGGCCCACATCATAAAAAAAGGCGGACTTCTCCTTGCTCCTCATCTGGGAACTCAACCCCTACTACAGTATACATCGTCATCTCAAAAACCATGACTGAGAGGAATGAAGGTATAGCAATAGGTGCCACAAGTACTTGCAGCCAATCTGCTAGCAGTACACCACCTCTTGATTTCAGCAGGCAAATTTCGCTACCCCAGTTGCTCTGCCCCCTGACAGGGACACTTGACACATGTTCCATGTTTGGCACACGTCCTGAATTTTGTGGTGCAGCATTTCTTAACCAGGTACCCAGTCTTACAAGATCTTCTGAGGCAGGCCAGAAAAGTCTAAGGGCATTTCCGGCAGTCATACAATGCCAGTGCTTGGGTGGCTGACATTCAACGGGAATTCAACCTGCCTCATTTGTGACATGCCCCCCAGGTGGAACTCAACATTGGCAATGCCGCAGTGGCTACACACACAGCAGAGGGCCATCAATGTGTGCCTGTGTGAATGTGTCACCAGGACAGGCTTAAGGGAGCTTGGCTTCTTTTCGCCATGGCAGTGGCATACTGATAAAGGATACATGCACTGTCCTGTCACCATTTGAGGAGGCCACAAGGATGGTGAGCAGCGACAATGCATACATCAGTGACAGTGTCCCTCTAGTCTTTCTGCTGGAGCACATGCTTCGTGGAATCATGGAGAGGGCACTTGAGGCAGAACAGCGGGAGGAAGATGCCTTTCCTCTCAAGGCCCCATTTATGCAGATTCCATTCCCGTGGGGGCAACCAAACACACAGGTGGAAGAGGAGAAGGATAGTGTCAGCATGGATGTAAAGGACAACACGCAGAAGTATTCGAGAGATGGTTTTCAGTCCCCAGAAACCCAAGGAGTTGTACGTGGCTGGGAGGAAGTAGTTCCTGACAATGTCATGCTTAGTGACCCAGAGGACACAGAATCTCATGCCTCTTCAAACTTACGCTGCATGGGCTCCCTTATTCAGCAAAGCCTGTGAAAAGACCTGAGGATTTGTGGTATCAAGGAGGGGGATCATTACTGACTGGCAACCCTTCTTGATCCACGTTACAAGGGTAAAAGTTGCAGAGCTCATCCTGCCTTCGCAGAGGGAGCAGAGGATGAAACATCTTCAGGTCGCCTTGAAGAAAAGTTTGTGTAACGTCTTTCCAGACCCTGGGAGGTTACCATTTCCTGGTGCTCGACAACATGTTTCTGAGGCTTCGTTCGGTCAGAGGAAGAGCAGTGGAGAAGGTGGCTGGCTGACCGGTGCCTTTAAACAATTCCAGGGTTCAAGCAATACTCGTCAGCGTCTGCATTATATGGCGCAGGAACATCTAGGGGCAAGAGCAGACTTGGAGACCTTTCCAACTGAGCATCCACTGGGTTACTGGGTCTTGAGGATTAGGGATGAGCTTCGTGTTCGAGTCGAACCCATGTTCGACTCGAACATTGGCTGTTCGGTCGTTCGCCGAATTCCGAACGTTATGGGCCGTTCGCGCTAAATTCGTGTGGCGCGTCACGGCCCATAATTCACTGCGGCATCGCAGTGCATTGCTGGCTGATGATTGGCCAAGCATGCACTATGACCCGCATGCTTGGCCAATCACAGCGCCATCGGTAGAGAGAGCTGTAATTGGCCAAAGCCAGGGTGGCTTTGGCCAATTATGGCTCAGGGGGTTTAGAACACGCCCCACACTATATAAGGCCACCTGCACGGCGGCCCTGTGTAGTGTGTTCCGGCGTGCTGAGAGATAGAGAATGAGACAGTGTCATTTCATTTGAGTTAGCTAGATTAGTCAGTGAGTGAGTTAGCTGCACTTACAGTGTATTGTGTATATATATGCATCCCAGGTGTTGCATATATATATATATATATACACTGTATTCAGTTTAGCTAGATCCGTTCCTGTTATCTTCCTACTGACAGGCAGGCTTGTCTTGTTACAGTATTTACAGCTACCTGAAGAAAATTGCTGATGTTCTTTTGATCCGATTAGTACCACAGTCAGGCAGCTAGACTATTTACAGTTAGTGTAGTGCGTCCTGCTCACAATGTTCAGCTAAAACTACAAGTTAGTGTAGTGAGACCTCTGCACAGTGTACAGCTAAAGCTACAAGTTAGTGTAGTGCGTCCTGCTCACAGTGTTCAGCTAAAACTACAAGTTAGTGTAGTGAGACCTCTGCACAGTGTTCAGCTAAAGCTACAAGTTAGTGTAGTGCGTCCTGCTCACAGTGTTCAGCTAAAACTACAAGTTAATGTAGTGAGACCTCTGCACAGTGTTCATCTAAAGCTACAAGTTAGTGTAGTGCGTCCTGCTCACAGTGTTCAGCTAAAACTACAAGTTAGTGTAGTGAGACCTCTGCACAGTGTTCATCTAAAGCAGTGGTTCTCAACTCCAGTCCTCGGGACCCACCAATAGGCCAGATTTTAAGTATTACCTTGGGGAGTTGCAGACTAGAATACTGCAATCACTGAGCAGCAAGTGATATCACCTGTGATGTATTTCAGCTATCTTGCAAACCTGGCCTGTTGGTGGGTCCTGAGGACTGAAGTTGAGAACCACTGATCTAAAGCAACAAGTTAGTGTAGTGCGTCCTCCTCACAGTGTTCAGCTAAAACTACAAGTTAGTGTAGTGAGACCTCTGCACAGTGTTCATCTAAAGCTACAAGTTAGTGTAGTGCATCCTGTTCACAGTGTTCAGCTAAAACTACAAGTTAGTGTAGTGAGACCTCTGCACAGTGTTCATCAAAAGCTACAAGTTAGTGTAGTGCGTCCTCCTCACAGTGTTCAGCTAAAACTACAAGTTAGTGTAGTGAGACCTCTGCACAGTGTTCATCTAAAGCTACAAGTTAGTTTAGTGCGTCCTGCTCACAGTGTTCAGCTAAAACTACAAGTTATTTTTTTGCGATCTCTGCACAGTGTTTAGCTAAAGCTACCTGTAGAAGGTTGGTGGTGTTTTCCTGATCCTATCACTGCCGCAGGCAGCTAAATAAGCTACAAGTTAGTTTTTTGCAAGCTCTGCACAGTGTTCAGCTAAAGCTACCTGCAGAAGGTTGGTGGTGTTCTCATACTACAGGCAGGCAGTTGATTTTGCTAGCTGCAGTATCAGCACATATATATATATATATATATATATATATATATATATATATATACCGTATATACTCGAGTATAAGTCGTTCCGAGTATAAGTCGAGGCCCTAATTTACCCCCCAAAAAATGGGAAAAACTTATTGACCCGAGTATAAGACGAGGGTGAGAAATGCACAGCTACTGTAAGTGGAAAAGAGGGTCAACAATGCCCATTTGCAGCATCACTGTGCCCATTTGCAGCCATAGGTCCCCTGAACTTCAAACTTGGTAGTTAAGGGTTCCTAGATGCCCCCTAGCTGCAGCCAAAATTTGGGGTCTCTGAACCCAAAGTGTCCCGAAATGACATTGCTGCAGATGGACACAGTTGACCAAATTTGGGGCCCCATATCTCGGGGCCACTTAGTGCTAAGAACCCCAAATTTGGTGTGCAAACCCAGTGGAACTAGCACCATAAAATTTCAAAATTGGGGTTTCTAGCACCAAGTGGCCCCGAGATACAGGGATCCAAATCAGTTCAGAAAATGTCAAGCACTTTTTTGCAGCAGAGAATGACATTTTCCGAACTGGTTTTGGGGCCACCCCAGCTTTGGATATGTTATGGGACCAGTTCCACTGGGTTTGCACACCAAACTTGGGGTTCCTAGCACCAAGTGGCTCTGACATATGGGGCCCCAAAGTCGGTTCACAAAATGTCAAGCACTTTTCTGCAGCAGAGAATGACATTTTCTGAACCGATTTTGGGGCCCTGTATCTCGGGGCCACTTGGTGCTAGGAACCCCAGCTTTGGATATGTTGTGGTACCAGTTCCATTGGGTTTGCACCCCATTTGGGGTTCCTAGCACAAAGTGGCCCTGAGATACGGGGCCCCAAGGTCGGTTCAGAAAATGAATTTTTTTGCTGCAGAAAAGTGCTTGACTCGAGTATAAGTCGAGGGGGGCACTTTCAGCACAAAAAAGTGCTGAAAAATTCGACTTATACTCGAGTATATACGGTATATATATATATATATATATATATATATATATATATATATATATATCCCAGCTTAGTCCAGCTACAGGCTATTAGTATGTCTGGAAGGCCAACAAGGAGAGGCAGACAGTCACAAGCCAATAAAAGAGGGCAAGCTGGCTCTGTGTCTAGTGCTGGTCGTGGAGACAGTACATCCTCATCAGCACGTGGCCGTGGGACACGCTTGGCCTTTTTTTCGGCAGCTGGCCGTGTTGAGCCGCAACATGCAGAAGACTTGGTCGAGTGGATGACCAAGCCGTCCTCATCCTCCTCATCCTCTCTCACCCATGCTCAGGGTACTTTGTCTGGCAAAGCAGCGGCCTCTTCCTTTGGCTCAATGTCATCAGTGACTCCTTCCCTAGCCCCACCATGTCCTCCTGAGGAGTCCCTCAAACTGTTTGACCACAGTGTTGGGTACATGCTCCAGGAGGATGCCCAGCGTTTGGAAGGCTCTGATGATGATACTGAGCTAGATGAAGGCAGTAACGTGAGCACGGACAGAGGGGGTGCCCAAGAAGGACAGCAATCTGGCAGTCATGCTCCCCCTGCTGCAGCATACTGCCAGGTTTGCTCCAGTGATGAGGAGGGAGGGGATGATGAGGTCACTGACTCAACATGGGTGCCTGATAGGAGAGAGGAGTAGGAGGAGGAGGCGGCACATCCCCAACGAGGCAAGATGCCCTCCAGGGGCCAGCCTAAGGGCAGCACACTGACTGCATCACACCCCAAAGCTCCACATGTGCAGGGCGCTGCAGTCTCTGCGCGTTATTCAAAAAGTTCTTTGGTGTGGGCCTTTTTTGAGACGAGTGCATCAGATCGCACCGCTGCTATTTGCAACATATGTCTCAAGCGTATCTCGCGTGGCCAAAACATCTCCCGCTTGGGTACCATATGCTTGACCAGACATATGTTGACCTGCCATGCAGTTCGTTGGCAAGCGTATCTAAAAGACCCACACCAAAGAACAAAGAGGACCTCTCCTTGCTCCTCATCATCTGAGATCTCCAACCCCACTATACCTTCAGTCCTCTCTGAGACCTGCACTGAGAGGAATGAAGTGTGTAGAGTGTAGAATTAGGTGTGTCACAGCCAAGTACTTGTGGGCAATCTGCTTTCGGTACACCGACGTCAGATTGTACCAGGCAAATTTCCCTGCCCCAGCTGCTGCACCAACGAAAGAAGTTCGCTGCCAGCCATCCACATGCCCAGCGGTTGAATGCTAGCTTGGCAAAATTGCTAGCACTTTAACTGCTGCCTTTTCAGTTGGTAGACTCTGCCCCCTTCTGTGAGTTTGTGGAATGTGCGGTTCCTTAGTGGCAGGTACCCAAACGCCACTTTTTCTCATGGAAGGCGTGTCCATGCCTTTACTGGAGAGGGCGGTCAGCGGTAAGGTGCATATTACCGCTGACTCATGGTCCAGCAGGCATGGACAGGGACGTTACCTAAGTTTCACAGCGCATTGGGTGACTCTGCTGGCAGCTGGGAAGGATGCAGGACAAGGTGCAGTAGTGTTGGAGGTTGTTCCACCACCACGCCCCCAAAATTCTACTATTAATGATTATGACACACCTCTCTCCTCCACCCCCTCCTCTTCTTCTTCCTCCATGGTATCTTCCTGTGCTTTGTCCTCGGAACCAGCGGTGCTCCGTAGGCGTTCAAGGGGCTATGCATGTACGCAGGCCAAAAGATGCCATGCGGTGCTTGAGCTGGTATGCTTGGGGGACAGGAGCCACACTGGGGCAGAGGTTCTGTCAGCTCTGCAAGGGCAGGTTCAGAGGTGGTTGACGCCACGCCAACTTAAGGCAGGAATGGTGGTTTGCAACAATGGCACCAACCTCCTCTCTGCCCTCCGACAGGGACAAATGACCCATGTGCCCTGTTTGGCTCACGTCCTTAACTTGGTGGTGCAGCGGTTCTTGGGCAGGTACCCGGGCTTACAGGATGTCCTGAGGCAGGCCAGGAAAGTCTGTGTGCATTTCCGCCGGTCATATAATGCCAGTGCTCGGCTGGCGGACCTCCAAAAGGAGTTTAACCTGCCCAAGAACCGCCTAATCTGTGACATGCCCACCAGGTGGAACTCAATGTTGGCCATGCTGCAGCGCCTGCACACGCAGCAGAGGGCCATCAATGAGTACCTGTGCGACTATGGCACCAGGACAGGGTCAGGGGAGCTTGTTTTTTTTTCCCCACGCCAGTGGGCCATGATCAGGGATGCATGCACTGTCCTGTCACCATTTGAGGAGGCCACAAGGATGGTGAGCAGTGACAGCAGAGGGAGCAGAGGATGAAACATCTTCGGGAGGCCTTGCAGAAAGGTCTGTGCAACGTGTTCCCAGAGACTGGGAGGTTACAAACTCCTGTTTCTGGACAACGTGTTGCTGAGGCTTCGGTCAGTCAAAGAAGGAGCGGTGGAGAAGGTGGCCGTCTGACCGATGCGTTCAGACAATTTTTGGGTCCGCAGCCCCAAGGTATGATCGGTTCAAGCAACCATCGCCAGCGTCTGTTTTACATGGTGCAGGAATACCTAGGGGCAGGATCAGACTTGGACACCTTTCCCACCGAAAATCCTCTGGGTTACTGGGTCTTGAGGATGGATCACTGGCCAGAGCTTGCACAGTATGCAATTGAGCTACTGGCCTGTCCTGCATCCAGCGTTCTTTCGGAGTGCACATTCAGTGCTGCTGGAGGCTTTGTAACCGATCACAGGGTGCATCTGTCCACCGACTCGGTCGATCGACTGACCTTCATAAAAATGAATCAGTCTTGGATCACCACCAGCTACCAAGCACCTGATGCTGATGTAACCGAATATTTTTTTTTGAAAGCTCAGATCCCTTCAAAGACTGCCTATGCTGATGCTGAGTGACTATCCCTGAGTAATTATCCTCTTTCTCCTCAATGATCACGCTGATAGCTTGTAAGAACATTTTTGGTTCTGGGCGCCACCACCAGTGCCTAAGGCCCAATTTTTCAGCCCCTGTTTAACAGGAGCGTGTAATTACAATTTTTGATGCAATACTTTGCAGCAGGGCTCATTCCTGCGTTCCAACTAGACTGTCTGTGAGGGGTTGCAGTGTTGTGACACCAGCACCAGTGCCTAAGGCCCAATTTTTCAGCCCCTGTTTAACAGGGGCGTGTAATTACAATTTTTGATGCAATACTTTGCAGCAGGGCTCGTTTCTGCGTTCCAACTAGAGTATCTGTGAGGGATTATCAATAAAACCAATCAATAATTCAATAATTGCGCTATTACAAAATAGTATGAGTGATAGCTACCGGCATGTAACAATGTGGTAAACAATGTACAAATGAATAAAAATAAAAAAACACATGCAGCGCTAGAAATGTGCGTTTACATATTCAGCACATGTTAATAAAAAGGTGCTGAAAACATAAAGTATACCTAATAGGTGGTATGTGTGTTTGTCTAACACATAAACAAATTAAAATAAAAGTCCATAGGGGTGTGGTGAATCATATGTTGATTGAAACACACATGGGGGTTCAAAGGCATAGATGGTGCCACAACTTCACATGGGGTGTAGACTGGAACCAACGATTCACACTTGAATCGTCTGTGTGCTCACAGCAGACTGCGAATGGTAAAAATGGGTATCCTTACCAGAAAAGGTGGACACAGTCACCGTACGGTGGAGTGTCATACAGACTTAAGGGATCTAACGATCCCAGGGATATCCAGCTGGAGAGGTCCTGGCGAGGAGTCACGTCCAAGGCGACCGTCACAATTCGGGGGTGTGGAAGTTCTCGATCAGGATGTCGGTCAGGATGTCTCTTTTAGATAGACGGGGTGTGTGAAGAAAAAATGGCTAGGGCTCAGCAGGATCCCATACTATCTCTCTCCGATGAAAGATCTGTGGTGTAGTGTCAGGTAATTCCGCTATAGGGCGCTGTTCTGTCACAGGAGCTCCGAGAGGACACGCCTCCTTCCTGGTCGCTAGCGAAGTGAAAATGGCCTACACCCCATGTGAAGTTGTGGCACCATCTATGCCTTTGAACCCCCATGTGTGTTTCAATCAACATATGATTCACCACACCCCTATGGACTTTTATTTTAATTTGTTTATGTGTTAGACAAACACACATACCACCTATTAGGTATACTTTATGTTTTCAGCACCTTTTTATTAACATGTGCTGAATATGTAAACGCACATTTCTAGCGCTGCATGTGTTTTTTTATTTTTATTCATCTGTGAGGGATTGCAGTGTTGTGGCACCAGTGCCTAAGGCCCAATTTTTCAGCCCCTATTCAACAGGGGCATGTAATTACAATTCTTGATCTAATATTTCACAGCAGGGCCCGTTTCTGCGCCCACCAAGAGCGAGTGAGGACTTACAGTGTTGTGGCACTAGCACCACCACCACCAAAGGCACAATTTTTCTGCCCCTGTTCAACAGGGGCATGTAATTACAATTCTTGATCTAATATTTTACAGCAGGGCCCTGTGAAGGCTTACAGTGTTGTGGCCACAACACCTAAGGCCCAAATTTCTGCTGAGTATATAGGGCAGGCCCCTACTTTTAAACATCCAACTTACAAACGACTCCTACTTGCAAACGGAGGGAGACAACAGGAAGTGAGATGAAATCTACCCCTAGGAAGGGAAATTCTCTCCTGTAAGAGTTAATATGGGAAAAACGTTTCTCCTTTCCACTGATGCTTTATCACCAATCCTTGTTTCACAAAAAAACCCAAATTTTCAAAAAACATTTGTCATTGGGACAAAAAATGAGGTGAAATCTTCTGAAGAGGAGCACAGACAGCAAAACAAATGTCACAGGGGTGACCCCCAGATCCTGCCCCTCTCCATGTGAATCACGCCGCCTGATGGACCCGAAAAATAGGAAAAAAAAACAAAAAAGCTCTTCCTCGATGGGAGGCCTCCAGGCACTGCTCTCTTTTAGCTTTGACAGCTGTTATAAAGGCAAGGGTGGGGCAACCCCGACGTCATGTGATGTCAGAGGGGCGGGGTCACCCAGTTATGTCAGCAGGTGGCCCCGCCCTTGCCTATATTAGAGCTGTCAAAGCGAAAAGACAGCAGTCGCCGGGGGCTTCCATCAAGGCAGAGCTTTTTCTTTTTTTTTTCTATTTTTTGGGTCCATCGGGCAGCATGATTGAAGATGAATGGACATCACGGGACACATTTTCTTTTTACTTTTTTAATAAAGGAATTGTCAAAAACTGTCTGTTGTGGTTTTTATTTATTGACACTTTTTTGGTGAATGGGTAGGGGTACAATGTACTCAAAACCCATTCACATGGGGGGGATCTGGGGGCCCCCTTGTTAAAGGGGGCTTCCAGATTCCGATAAGCCCCCCCGCCCGAAGACCTCGACAACCAATGGCTAGGGTTGTTGGGAAGAGGCTCTTGTCCCCATCAACATGGGGAAAAGGTGCTTTTTTGGTGGGGGGGCACAGAGCCCCCCCTGCCCCAAAGCACCAACCCCCTCATGTTGAGGGCATGTGGCCTGGTATAGTTCAGGTTGATTTCCAGGCTACATGCTCGGATAAGGGTCAGGTATGGATTTTGGAGGGACCCCCATGCCATTTTTTTTTTATTTTGATGTGGAGTTCGGGCCTGGTATGGACTTGGGGGGACTGCACGCTGTTTTTTGTCTTGTTTTTTCATCTATATTGCTGGGAGCTGACAATACATTATAGCCGCAAGCAAGTTTAAATGACATTTTTTCCTTAAGAAATGTCATTTTGCTGCAACATGTTCTACACATCACACAGATGCGCCACTTTACAGGTAGACTAAGGTGACTCCCCAGGCACGATATTTAAAGGAATATTACATTTTTTTTGTTTCTCTTTAAGCATTAATAAAATCACTGCTCCTGAAAAACGGTTATTTTTAAAAATGTTTTTGTTGCTTTGATAGATGTCCCCTGGACAGGACCCGAGTCCCCATATACTTTTTATGGCAATAACTTGCATATAAGCCTTTAAAAAGAGCACTTTTTTTCATGTTTGTGGCCCATAGACTTTATTAGGGTTCGCATGCTCGCTAGAACTTTTTGCCTGTTTGCAGTGTTCTGGTGGGAACCGAACCAGGGGGTGTTCAGGCCCATCCCTAGTAGCGCTAAACCCAGACCTTATTCTAGTCCCTCCGTTAAAGGGCCACATGGCTGAGCTTGCACTCCCAAGGCCAAAAGTGCCCCGTCCTCCCCTGGAAGGGACATCAAGATACAGGAATAAGCAAAATTTTCAAGTCTTTTACTTACACAGGCTTCTTATTTCCTGGAGATAAACATAACTAGACATTTCAACCAGGGGAATTGTAAAGGAGTTACAAAAGAGCTATAATAAACATAACTAAGGTAACATTCCAGAATCTTAATATAGTAAATTAATTGCACTCAAGGGTATATACACCAATAAATACTTATGCCACAAAGTGTATAAAAATCTCAGTGATCGCAGTTGTACTAAACACATAAATGATTGCCTAGAGTTTAGTAACACAACTTATTCTTTTTTAAATTTAATTAATGAGTTTTATGATCTTGTACTGCATGGTAAAAACCTTATCTCTGTTTATCTACTTGTTCTCATTTGTTTTGGATTTGACCCATTGTTAGGTGTTATTTTGTTGTACAGATGTTTGAATGGCTATAGTACAACCTTTGGCCAATTTCAGCAGTTTTGACCGATTTTTTTTTCCTTGACTGTACAAAGACATGGAAGCATGAGAGAAAAAAATTCAGCCCATGACATTTTGAGAATAATTGTATGGAATGGCACTGATCGGGTAAATGTTTGTCACAGAGAAATACTGATTTTCTAAAATAAGCAAGAATTATATATTATATATATATATATTTATATTTATATTGTTTATTTTCTCTTTTCTACAATTAAATTAGTTTGATCTCCATTTTCCTATTATCTTGAAGATTCCATGCAAACAAGTACAAGTGAAAAATATTTTGCCTTGACTTCCATTTAAGAATACATTTTCTGAAGCTTGTTAACTAATCAGCAAAAAACTGTCGCTAGTCAGTAGCTATTTAAAATAATTGCGGTTGAAGTCCAGGCAAACATCTAAATATATATATGATATACATATGAGTGAGCTGTTTTTTTTACCAAAGAACGCCTTTGACTATACACTGAAAGAAGAAGCAGTAGGCTGATAAGCTCATCTCTCTGTCACTCTAATCTCACCTACTATCAGCATGCTCTGCAACACAACTGATTCACTCTGTATGCTTCTTCTTCCTCTCCTGATCTGATCTCGACTGTACTGGGACCACAAAAGTCAATACCAATCATTAGGATCTCCTGTCTTTAAAGGTACAAAAAAAAAAGACCATGAATGATGAAAATGTAACAAGAGTAACTGAATTCTTCTTTATAGGGTTCCCTGGACTTGGTAGGTTTAAAACTCTGTTCTTCATTATTGTACTTTTAGTTTATTCTGTGACTCTCCTGCTTGATACTGTGATAATTATATTGGTGTCAACCAAAAAATGTCTTCATTCACCCATGTATTTCTTTCTCAAGAATTTCTTATGCTCAGAAATGTTTTTATTGACTCTGATTGTCCCCAACATGTTACGTATTATATGGCTGGATGGAGCCACCATATCTATTCCTGGCTGCATCACTCAAATCTACTTGTATGGGTCTTCGGGTACTTCTGAATGTTATCTTTTAGCAGCAATGTCCTATGACCGGTATTTGGCCATATGCAAACCTTTGCACTATAACACAATAATGGATCACACTCTCCAGTATTTCTTGGTTATCTTTTGCTGGATTTTTGGGTTTCTGTTAACATTGGTCTCACTTGTTTTTTATCTTGAACTCAAGTTCTGTAGCCGTAATATCATTGACCATTACTTCTGTGATTCTTCACCTTTTGTGAGTCTTTCTTGCTCAGACACATCTGCTTTGCAAATAGCAGCATCTGCCATGGCCATCCCTCACATCACTTTACCGTTTGTTTTCGTCATTGTAAGCTATGTGTACATTTTTGTAATTATCCTAAGAATGAAGTCCATACTGAGCAGGAAGAAAGCTTTCTCCACCTGTAGCACCCACCTCATGCTGGTAGGTGTGTTTTATGGAACCCTTTTAATAAATTATCTCACTCCAGTGAGAGGAAACTCCACAGTCATGAATAAAATAATCTCAGTTATATTTATTTTAGTAACTCCATTGTTTAATCCCATTATATACTGCCTGCGAAGTCAGGAAATTCATACTGTTATATGCAGTTACATACAACGACAGAAATAACATTTGCATAACTTTTAACTATCATCAAACTCATTCTTTATATCAGTCTAATCTGCTATTGCATTAACATTTTTGATCATATTCCGAGAAGAACATGCACATTTTAGCACTGCAGAATTTTAAAGACACATCCAGATAAACTTCAACAAACTTTCTAGAACATACTGTATATCTAACGCTCAGCCCCTCTCCTTCTACCACCACTCTTACTGGGAATTACCAACTATATCATGTACCTGGTTGGAGGCCGAAGTGATGATTTTTTTGTGACTGTTTATATTTTCTTGGGTAACATATTTAACCACTTCAGCCCCAAAAGGATTTGCCCCTTTCCCGAGCTGGCCATTTTTTTGTGATACGGCACTGCGTCACTTTAACTGACAATTGCGGGATCGTGTGACGTTGTACCCAAACAAAATTGATGTCCTTTTTTCCCCACGAATAGAACTTTCTTTTGGTGTATTTGATCACCTCTGCGGTTTTTATTTTTTGCACTATAAACAAAAAAAGAGACAATTTTTTAAAAAACACAATATTTTGTACTTTTTGCTATAATAAATATCCTCCTGAATAAAAAAAAACAAAAAAAACATTTTTTTCCTAAGCTTAGGCCGATATGTATTCTTCTACATATTTTTGGTAAAAAAATCGCAATTAGCATATATTGATTGGTTTGCGCAAAAGTTATAGCTTCTACAAAAGAGGGGATAGATTTATGGCATTTTTATTATTATTTTTTTTTTACTAGTAATGGCAGTGATCAGCGATTTTTATCATGACTGCGACATTGCGACGGACAGATGGGACACTTTTGACACTTTTTTGGGACCAGTGACATTTATACAGTGAGCAGAGCTAAAAATAGCCACTGATAACTGTATAAATGTCACTGGCAGGGAAGGGGTTAACACCAGGGGGCGATCAAGGGGTTAACTGTGTTCTCTAGGTGTGTTCTAACTGTGGGGGGGATGGGACTGACTAGGGGAGGAGACAAATGGGTGTTCCTACTTAGTAGGAGCCCACGATCTGTCTCTACTCCCCTGAGAGAACCAGGATTTGTGTGTGTACACACACACATCCCCGTTCTCGCTCTGTCACGAGCGATTGCGGGTGCCCGGTGGTCATCTCGCCCACCGGGCACACGCATTGGCTCCAGGGACACGCTGTGGGCACGCGCATGCCTCCGGTGGTGCGCACGTGTCTGCTAACGCGTCTTAAAGAGCCGACATACAGCTACGACAGCTCGCCCAGGCGGCTGGTCGAGAAGCGGTTAAGGTCCCTGTTCTTTGTTTAGATGGTTTATAATGCTTTCAGGAAAATATTACACATATATCTGATTCTGCTGCCCTCTACTTTGCTTTCATACATGATGAGAGGACTGCCCCTGTGCCTATGGTCTAAGCCAGGGATCTTCAAGCTACGGCCCTTCAGCTGTTGTGGAACTACACATCCCATGAGGCATTGTAAAACTCTGACATTCAAAGACATGACTAGGCATGGTGGGAATTGTAGTTCCTGAACAACTGGAGGGCCATAGTTTGGAGACCCCTGGTGTAAACACTTCTGCAGATGATGACAGGTAGTAAGTAGGCGAGGATGTCAGCAGGAACACAAGGCACAGTGTGGGAGAGCAGGGCAGACCCAGCCAGATGGTAGAGTGCCAACACCAACTGTAGATGAAGGTGGTGAAGGATCAGACCAGTAGGGAGGAACTGGGGGGTTCATTGTCGAGGTCAGGTTCCAGGCCGAGGTCATACACAAATGATCAGTAGAATGAGAGATAACAGCGTGGTCAGAAGCCAGAGTCATACACATTGTATCAGAAGGTTGAAAGCAGCAGGGTAGTCAGAAGCTAAACCAGGGTCATGCACAGTTGATCAGGAGAAGCAGAGTCCTTAAACGAGCCAAGGTCACAAACAGAGATCATGTAGAGGAGAAATCCAGGGGCAAGCCATGTCAGTAACAGGATATACACAAGGATACATGGAAGCAAGGGTCATGGAAACTCTGAAGATCATCCAACAATCTTCTGTCACTGCTTCTTTCTTTAAATAGGGCATTTGGCACCAGTATCAGAACTGGATGCACGTGCATGCATGCTGGTGCACACCAATGTGAGCATGCAAATAAGCATGCCCATGCAGGATACTGTCAGAATTTCCAGGCCTGTGTACTGAGGTACGTGCACCTTTGTCCTGGGAAGCATCCTAACAAACTGTCAGAATGACAGCTGGGAATTGCTATGTATTACAGTGGAATTATTTATTGCAAGGGTGGCTGTCAAAATGCAGCAACTCCTGTAAAGTTTTACTTGCAGATAGTCTACAAGTGCCATTTAGTGATATAGTGTAAACATGTATTGTAACTAGGAATAAAGTTTAGGTTCGCCACTACCATGGGTTCAAGGTAAATCCTGCATGTTCACGGTAAACTGATGTGGGAATTCACCACAGCAACCATAATACACTGCCTAAAATTTTAATTTGGGTCAACTGGCTTAGAAGGTCCAATAAGGGGACTTTTGAGTAAGACAGTCCCCTCAATACAAAAGGGTGGGTTGCCAGCAGCCATATTGATGATATGCTTTACATGTTGTAGAAAGCAAAAAAGGTGCTGCTGATAAAGTGCAAAGGGACAGATTAGTGCAGGGGTTGCACTTAAAGTAGATGTAAACCCTTACAGGATGACCTGTAGGTAGCACAATGCTGTGCATCTTGGAGAATTTGGAGGTGGAGGGAGGGGAGGAAAAAGTTTGTCAACATGCACTACAGTGATAACAGGCCACGTGTGTTTTTCCAGAAGACATATTTTCTAATTGTTGCTGGCTGCAATTGTTCACAGGCTTTTTTTTTAAATGGACTTTTCATTAATAGGAAAAACAAAAGTGTAAATAAAAAGTATAATAAAAATGTAAATACTGTATGTAAATAATAAACATTTAACAACTGAAGGAAGTTGAGGAACGGCAGGCAACCGAGGCCAAAGGATTCTATGCTTAATTTTTTGCCACTGCCTCTCATTCCTCCTGTCTGAAGAATCCTGCCCGCTTCAACTAGCCTATGGCCATAGGCTTTTCCACCTGCGGCTATGCCTCCAGTGCCCTGATAATAATGAAATAATAAATATTTATGAAGCCTGCCCAATTTCCTCCTCCTCCTTACCATCCCATTTCATCCCCCTCATATTCCTCAAACTCTCAGTGGATTCCACATGCTGGTGGAGGGCAGGGATGGCCTTCTGGAAAAAAATAATGGCTGCTTGGGGATGGCCTTTGGGGAAACATAATGATGGCTTAGTACCTGTCACTGTGGTGTAGCACAGGTGATAAACTAAGGTAAGTTTTATATTAAGATGCCGGACATGGGGGTGATTTATTTGTTCTGCTCTAGCAGATGAGACAAACAGAGGGCCCACACCATAAAACCATATGGACAGGCACTAGGGATAGCCTGGGCAGTTTGCTGGGCTATGTGGGATTATAAAAAAAAGAGGAAACTAAGGAAAAGGGTGTATTATCAGCACTTGCAGGTGAGTGGCTACTCTCTGCCTGAAAGGAGTAATTCCCCGTACACACGATCGGAAATGCCGCCAGCAAAAGACTGGTGTGAGCTTTTGGTCGGAAAATGCGACCGTGTGTACACTCCATCTGACTTTTGCTGGCGGAATTCCAGCTCTCATTGGTCTAACGCCACGTACACACAATCGGGATTTTTGTCGGAAAAAGTTATGATGGCTTTTCCGGCGGGATTCCGCTCAAGCTTGCTTTGCATACACCCGGTCACACAAAAGTTCTCTGAACTTTCGACCGTCAAGTACGCGGTGACGTACAACACTTGGAGATGGAGGGAGATTTGAGGCTCTGGGGAGCTGTGGTTTTTTTACCCCACCAGTGGCTCATTGTGCTATGAGCAAATTTCCTGTTTTGTTTTAGTTTATTTAGCAAAAAATAAAAAAAAATAAAACAGTGATGATTAAATACCACCAAAAGAAAGTTCTAGTTTTGTAAAAAAAAAATCATAGAAATTTAGTTTGGGTACCGTTTTGCATTTGCTGTGCAATTGTCATTAAAAGTGCAACAGCGCTGAAAGCTGAAAATCGGCCTGGGCAGGAAGGGTGTAAAAGTGCCCGGTATTAAAGTGGTTGAGCCAAGCTAAAAGTTAGGCCCCATTCACACATGCGGACCGGTCATTTCATCAGTTTAGTTACGTCTTTTCAAAGAAAAAACGGATGAAGTTTACATTGGTTTTTCATCAGTTTTTACATCCTTTTTTTACATCCACCACCAATAAAAAACAGATGGAAAAACGGACCATTTGTCAGTTTACATTCATTTTTTGTCCCATCCATTTTTTTAAACGGAAAAAAAGCAGGGCCTTGATTTGTTTCACAAAACGGATGTTGACAGATGCCGATGTAAACTGATGTAAATGGATGATCATCCGTCTACACCTGTTTTTCCATAGAGATGCTTGGATGTCCATTTATTATCAGTCAGCCGATGGATGAAAAATGGACAAATGGTCTGCATGTGTGAAAGGGGCCTAAAAGTTAATAAAATCAATTACACATTCAAAATATAAAGTGCCAGAATGTGGTTTCTCTGACACCGCCCTTCAAAACTGTACTGCTCCGTAACACGGCGTTACATTAAAACAAACCTCTTTTCTTTACAGTAGCTTAAAAAAAGTGTTTTGCTTTGTTAAAATATCCCCAATGGTCGTGTCAATCTCACCATGCCTATTTTTGATAGTAGCTTGCCTACTAGCCTTGATGGCGAGAATGTAGTATCAAGATTGTCCTTTATAAACTTCAGTGAGGTTTTCTGCTAAGTATGGTCTTCATGGATTTCAAGCAGGACTCGACAAAGCCTGGCAGATTCTCTCATTCCTAATTATTATATTGTATTTACTATTTCATTCATATGTAGATCAAAGGTGTGACCTTTGTTCTGCATATGACATCAGTTAAAGAAACCGTAAAAGTAGAAAACAAAATTATGAAAATGCATTCCTAATCAGCCCCTAAAGTACTCCTTCAACCCCTTTTCCTCTCAGCTATTATTTTACTGCTGACATTTTTTACATACATTTTTTTACCATTAATATTCAATTTTTTTTGTATTATTGTTTTTATTTTTTTTACGTTTGTGCCACATAAAATGCACTTTAAATAAGATAAATATAAAAATAAAATGTATACTTTTTTTTGCAGTAATCCTACTTTTTTTTTAAATTAACCCTTTCATGTCTAAGTCTATTTCTGACATTTGTTGCTTACAAGTTAAAATCAGTATTTTTTGCTTGAAAACATTATATATACTTTTTTAGCAGAGACCCTAGAGAATAAAATGGTTATTATTGCAATATTTTACGTCACACGGTATTTGCGCAGCAGTCTTTAAAACGCAATTTTTTGGGGAAAAAAGACACTTTCATAAATTAAAAAAATAAACGAAACAGTAAATTTAGCCCAATTTTTTTGTATAATGTGAAAGATGATGTTACACCGAGTAAATAGATACCTAACACGTCATGCTTTGTATTTGCACACACTCGTGGCATGGCGACAAACTGCAGTACCTAAAAATCTCCATAGGCAATACTTTAAAAACATTTAACGGTTACCAGGTTATAAGTACAGAGGGGGTGTTTTGCTAGAATTATTTCTCTCGCTCTAACAATCGCGGAGATACCTCACTTGTGTGATCTGAACACCATTTACATATGCGACTTACGGATGCGGTTTCTTTGCTGTGCGGGCTCGCAGGGATGGGGCGTTTAAAAAAAAAATTATTATTTATTTTATTTTATTATTTTTTCCATAGCTACTTTAAAAAAAATTCTGATCACTTTTATTACTGTCACAAGGAATGTAATCATCAGCAATAGGTAGTGACAGGTACTCTTTTTGGAGGTATCGGGGGTGTAAAAGACCCCAAATCCCTCCTTTGCACTTCAAAGTATTCAGATCGCCAAAAACGGTGATTCTGAATACTAAATAAATATTTTTTTTAAAATCTGCTCCATTGACTGGAAGTGACGTTGTGATGTCGCTTCCATGTTCTTTCATAGGAGACTGGAATAAAGCCATTTCTGGCTTTGTTCCAGTTTCAGCCTAGCCAGCAGAAGTGCTGGATCGTGGATCGGGACTCCTAGTCCTTTAGGATTACATTCGAGCGGCTTTTAGCCGCATCGGTTGTTATCCCTAAAGAGCCAACCGCCCGCTCTAAAAAACGGTACCGGGGTAATGCCTGCAGCTGCATGCATCACCCCGCTATAACCCCTTCAAGCCAAAGCCGCATATGTGCGTACGGTGTTTTAAGGGGTTTTTAACGCTGATCAAAATGAAATACATACAACTATTTGCCAAAAGAAAGTGCAGTTGCCATCCCCCAAAAATATATGTATTATTTTGTTATCTTAAAGCAGAGCTCCACTCAAAAGGGGAAGCTCTGCTCCCCCCCCCCTCGCTGCTACATTTGGCAACTTTTGGGGGGGATCGGGTACCTGGTCTTGACGATTCGCCGCTGCGAACTCAGCCGGAAGTTTGGCCCCCCTCCTCCTTCCCCCACAGTCAGTTCACTCATGGGGCACAGCACACTTCGAGCAAGAACGAGCAAGGAACCTTGCGGCTTCACTGCCGGTTTCCCTTAGTGGAGAGGGCGGCGGCAACACCCGATAGCCAATTAAAAAATCAGCTCAGGTGAGGACACCGCTGGATTCCTGGACAGGTAAGTGTCCTAATATTAAAAATCAGCAGTTACAGTATTTGCCTGGAGCCTGGTGCTACTCTTTAAATATTCAAAGTCATCACAGAATAAACATGCTGTTATGAGAAATATAAAAATTTCTTTAGTCCATAGGCATTATAAAGTTACAAGAGCTGTAGGTAAGGTCTTAGGCTGGATTCCC
The DNA here is from genome assembly GCA_037952925.1 of Lithobates clamitans. Taxonomy (NCBI): domain Eukaryota; kingdom Metazoa; phylum Chordata; class Amphibia; order Anura; family Ranidae; genus Lithobates; species Lithobates clamitans. The sequence continues at coordinate 1,712,809 of JBBGZY010000474.1, read as the reverse complement.
ATCTATGCAGTTTTAGTGCTTGTTGCATTTTGCAGATTTGCACTACAAAACGTGTTCCATAGGAAACCGTGTTAAATGGACTGTAGTGCAAATCTGCAAAATGCAAAAAGCGCTAAAATTGCATAGATGGGAATCCAGCCTAAAGCCCTGTAAACACGCGCCAAATATTGGCCTGTATTGGCAGGCTCAATAGAAACTGGCCTACATTAGGCCCATGTGTACAGCAGCCCATCCGACAGAAGCTGGCCGATCGTCCAGCCTCTGTCGAAGGGACATGACCCAAAAAGGTATGTCGCCTCTGCCAACCATTCTTCATTCTCTAAAATGTTGAATGTGGTGTGTGAAATAAAGGTAATAGCAATGAGCACAAAAAACCCAAACAAACTTAGATCTGATTTAGGCTTTCTTGACAGAGGCAGTGATTATGGCACACATGAGAAATATCTTGAGGGCATCTAAAAAGGAAGGAGGGAAAAGGCAAAAGGGCTGCAGAAATGGGAACTGTGGACACAACATATGCTGCTGTTTCATCTCACTCTTTTAGTGGGTGAGATTGAATTCAACAACCTACTCCTGGAGCTCTCTGTTGCCTTTGGCACGGTAGACCATTCCCTTCTTCTCAAAAAAACTCCACTTCTTTGGTCTCTCTGAATGTATTCTTTGCTGGTTCTCATTATACCTATCCAATGACACCTTCAGTGTCACTTACAATTCAACTTTGCCCTCTCCTCTTCCTTGCTCTGTCCGGTCCCTCAAGGTTCTGTTCTTGCACCTCTCCTATTCTCGATATACACTGCTTTCCTGGGTCAGCTAATAGCCTCCCATGGCTTTCAATACCATTTCTACGCTCATGACACCCAAATCTATTTCTCTACCCCTCAACTCACTCCATCAGTCTCCTCATGCATCACTCATTTACTAACAGACATATCAGACTGAATGTGACACCACTTCAAACTCAATCTACCCAAAACTGAGCTCATAATATTCCTCCAACACATGCCCCTTACCTTGACTTCTCTGTCAAGATCCATGGCTCCACTATCAACCCGTCCCCGCATGCCAAGGTACTAGGTGTAATCCTGGACTCTGAACTATCCTTTTGACCCCTTATCTGATCACTATCCAAAGCTTGCTGCCTCAACCTCTGCAACATCTCTAAAAAACACCCCTTCCTAACCAATTACACTACAAAGCTTCTAGTCTACTCCCTGATCATCTCTCACCTCAACTACTGCAAGACCCTCCTCATTGGCCTACTTTACCATAGGTTATCCCCTCTTCAGTTCATCATGAATGCTACTGCCAGACTCCTTACCAGCCGCTAAGTGACTGCTACCCCACTCTGCTGTTTCATCCACTGGCTTCCACTCACCCAGCAAATTCAATTCAAATTACTAACAACAACTTAAAGAGCCATCCACAACTCTGCCCCCTAGTCTCAAAATACCAACCTAATAATTCTTTTCATTCCTCCCAAGACCCCCTAGTCTCAAGCTCCCTCATCACCTCCTCCTATGCTCATCTCCAGGAGTTCACCCGAGCCTCTACCATTTCTCTGGAACTCTCTACCCCAATCTATCTACTCTTACCCATTGTTAGACACTCCCTTAAAACCCTTCTCCTCAGAGAGGTCTACCCTGACCCCACCTAACAACTTTATTTCTACTTTCTCCATCAGCATATCCCTCACAGTTATTACCTAATGTATCTCTTGACCCTACCTCTTATAGTGTAAGCTCTAAAAATCAGGGCTCTCTGATTCATACTGTACATATCAAAAGTTATGAATTCAGATATTAGAACCTTACATAAGGTATAGACAGCTACAACGGGGGGGGGGGGGGGGGCTCCTCAATTGAGCACCCTATAAAAGTAAATATAATTAATAATATATTTAATTCAGTAAATTATAAGTCCTAGGAAATATTGAAAATTTCCCAGAGGCATGGATGAAGGGATTACACTTAGAGACAGTCTCACCTTCCATTGGGGAGCGCGAGGGGGGGGAGTGTCAGACAATAACAACTTTAAATGAACCAAGTGAGAAGAACACTTTTGGATACCTGAGCAATTTATTGTAAGCCATGTTTACTCAAGGGGGGTTAAGGAAAGGGGTATATGGGAAGAAAGAAAAGGAGGAAGTAAGGGGAAAAGGGGGCTATCATGAAAACACTGTATAGCTAAAAGGGGGGGTAAGGGAGGGAATGAGATTCCTACTGTATTAAGCTGTACTGTAATTGAACTGTCTGCCCTTATGTTGTAAATTGCTGTGTAAACTGTTGGCTCTATATAAATCCTGTATAATAATAATATTAATAATAATAAAGAAGGTGTGGTTTTTACAAATCTCAGGTGTGGAATGTTTTTTGTGTCACCAGAAACTTATGTTGCCCTTTGCAGGCAAATCATAAGCCACGGTCACTGTGGCAACCATGTCGGGGCTTCTTCACTCACCTAACATATACAAAGCCATCAACTTCTACTGTGGCAAGATCTTACTAGACTAAACCATCAAGCACCACCTCCCCACCACTCTACTCCCCTAAATTTCACTAGTAACTTGGTCAAAATGTGCTCCGGCATTGAAGAAGAAATGTGTCCTGAAATATCAAAGTGGATGGGATATGCAATACTACCGGTGTTGCCAACCGCCCGTTCATTTACGGGCAGCCCGTAATTTTAAGCCCATTTTCGGGCTGCCCATTAAAGCCCAGTGCCCGTAAAAATGATGGCCGCAGGCCGACCATGCAACTGCACATGTGCCGTTCCAAAGCCATCCGAGCTCGGGAATGCTCGTACACGTTTGGCCGGGTGGCGCATGCGCAGTAATGTAATGGCACCGCCCGGCACCATTTTTGAATGGAAGCCTGTAGCACTAGTCTCGTTCTCGGTGCGGCAGTGCCACTGCCTCGCGCGAGTGGCTCGCTACTAGCCGCCACAGGAGCACAGAGGAGAGGAGACAAACTTACGCAGCCCGTGTCCCCCACCTCCTGTACCATGTCCGCAGCCTGTGTCCCCCACCTCCTGTACCATGTCCGCAGCCTTTGTCGCTCACCTCCTGTACCATGTCCGCAGCCTTTGTCCCGAACACTTTAGCGGTGCACAGAAATTAGTTTTTGTTCTAGTATACACTATAGGATTGTAACAGACCTGGAACACCTTTGGGCACTCCAAAGAGAATAGTAATGCGGTGCACATAGTGCCCCCTCCCTCACCCTCCTGCCAAGCCCTGTTCTGAGCCACATTCCTGTCTGAATAATGTGTCCGGGTTTCAGCTGGACTAAAGACTGTCCCATTACAGCTTCTACACAGAGATCTTCACGTATTGCTTATGCTAAGAGGTACCTATCAGGGGATATTGCACCCTAAGCAGCAGATAGCGGAGAATCTAGTCTCCTGGTACTGTTGGACCTCAGCGCAGCATTTGATACAGTGAACCACGATACTTTACTTGTCCGCCTCTCAGAAGTGGCAGGAGCCACAGGTCTGGCGCTAAAATGGCTTGCATCCTTCCTAGAGAATCGCTCTCAGACAGTGAAACTAGGAACATTCACCTCAGAGTCCCGGGCAGTCTCCTGCGGAGTTCCCCAGGGCTCACCCCTGTCACCAGTGCTATTCAACATCTACATCCGCCCACTTCTCAATATCATCAGGAAAACAGACCTCTGTTTCCACTCATATGCCGATGACACCCAACTCTACTTTCGCATCACTGGTCAAAAAAACCATCATCAACAATTAGAAGAATGCCTCTGTTCAATTGATGATTGGATGACCATCAGCTCCCTCAAACTTAACGGTTCGAAAACAGAACTTCTTCTCCTACATGCCAACAAAAATTCCAAAATGAAAACCCCGTGGACACCCCCCACCATCCTCGGACAGACCATCACTCCAAGCCTCAAAGCCAAGAGTCTCGGAGTCATCTTTGACTCAGGAATGACAATGGATGCTCAAATAGGATCAGTGGTGAGCGGATCCCACCATCTCCTCCGCCTCCTACGCAGACTCATCCCCTTCATCCCAGAAGAAGACAAACCGGCAGTTGTGGGAACAATCATCAACTCCCGACTCGACTATGCAAATTCGCTCTACATAGGACTACCTCAATATCAGCTTGCGCGCTTACAACTCATTCAAAACACGGCGGCAAGACTGTTAACAGGAAAAAAACCCTGGGAATCCATTTCACCATCCCTAAAGTGCCTACACTGGCTAACCGTAAAGAATCGGATCAAATTCAAGACCCTCTGCCTCACCCACAAATGCATACAAGGAAATGCTCCGCTATATCTGCAGGAGAAAATAAAACACTACACACCCAATCGCAGCCTTCGATCAGCTAACCAAAACCTCCTCATCATTCCAAAATATCGCTACAAAGCAAAGGGAGAACGAAGATTTGCAGTCCAAGGACCTCGGCTATGGAACGCTCTTCCGACCCACATCCGCATGGAAGAAAACCATCAGGCCTTCAGGAAAAAACTAAAGACATTCCTTTTCTAAAGAGCTGGCAACAGAGAACGCATTATAGCGCCTTGAGGCGATTTAGTTCGCATTTGCAGCGCTCTACAAATCCTTCATTCATTCATTCATTCATTCCTAAGCCCCCGTGGCATCAGAGGGGGTGGGGTCACCCGTTTACGTCACCGGGTGGCCCCGCCCTCAGCTATATAACAGCTGTCACCAAGAAGCGTCAATCGACGGGAGCCTCCCATGGAGGCGGAACTGTTGCGCCTTTTTTTTTCTTTTTCTTTTTCGGTCCATCGGGCGGCATGGATTTACATGTCGCTGCACAGTTTTATTTTTTTATTTTTTGATAAAGGACTTGTCCTAAGCTGTCTCTTGTCTTTTTTACATTTTTTTGACACTTTATTTTGTGAATTGGTAGGGGTACAATGTACCCCATTACCAATTCACATAGGGGGGCCAGGATCTGGGAGTCCCCTTGTGAAAGGGGGCTTCCAGATTCTGATAAGCCCCCTGCCCGCAGACCCCCACAACCACCGGGCAAGGGTTGTGGGGATGAGACAAGGTGCTTTGGGGGGCTACTCCAAAGCACCCTCACAAACAAACTCTCAGACAAACTTACAAAGATGGCAGTGGACTCGAGGAGGACTGGGAGTTAGGCAGCTGTGAAGGGGCAGAGGAGGACACTAATGTGCTTGTCCTATGGAGAGGTGAAAGGGGCACAGGAGGAGGCGGACACTGTCACAGCCTGTGAACTGGAGGGACACAGAAGGATACTGAAGGGGGACAGAGGAGGAACCTATCATGTCCACAGCCCCCCACCTCCTGTACCCCCACCTCCTGTACCATGTCCGCAGCCTTTGTCCCCCACCTCCTGTACCATGTCCGCAGCCTTTGTCCCCCACCTCCTGTACCATGTCCGCAGCCTGTGTCCCCCACCTCCTGTATCATGTCCGCAGCCTGTGTCCCTCACCTCCTGTACCATGTCCGCAGCCTTTGTCGCTCACCTCCTGTACCATGTCCGCAGCCTTTGTCCCTCACCTCCTGTACCATGTCCGCAGCCTTTGTCGCTCACCTCCTGTACCATGTCCGCAGCCTTTGTCCCCCACCTCCTGTACCATGTCCGCAGCCTTTGTCCCCCACCTCCTGTACCATGTCCGCAGCCTTTGTCCCCCACCTCCTGTACCATGTCCGCAGCCTTTGTCCCCCACCTGTACCATGTCCGCAGCCTTTGTCCCCCACCTCCTGTACCATGTCCGCAGTCTTTGTCCCCCACCTCCTGTACCATGTCTGCAGCCTTTGTCCCCCACCTCCTGTACCATGTCCGCAGCCTGTGTCCCCCACCTCCTGTACCATGTCCGCAGCCTTTGTCCCCCACCTCCTGTACCATGTCCGCAGCCTTTGTCCCCCACCTCCTGTACCATGTCCGCCGCCTCTGTCCCTCATCTCCTGTACTATGTCCGCAGCCTTTGTCCCCCACCTCCTGTACCACGTCTGCAGCCTTTGTCCCCCACCTCCTGTACCATGTCTGCAGCCTTTGTCCCTCACCTCCTGTAGCATGTCCGCAGCCTGTTTCCCCCACCTCCTGTACCATGTTTGCAGCCTTTGTCCCACACCTTCTGTAACATGTCCGCAGCCTTTGTCCCCCACCTCCTGTACCATGTCTGCAGCCTTTGTCCCCCACCTTCTGTACCATGTCCGCAGCCTTTGTCCCTCACCTCCTGTAACATGTCCGCAGCCTGTGTCCCCCACCTCTTGTACCATGTCCGCAGCCTTTGTCCCCCACCTCCTGTACCATGTCCGCAGCCTTTATCCCCCACCTCCTGTACCATGTCCGCAGCCTTTGTCCCCCACCTCCTGTACCATGTCCGCAGCCTTTGTCCCCCACCTCCTGTACCATGTCCACAGCCTTTGTCCCCCACCTCCTGTACCATGTCCCCAGCCTGTGTCCCCCACCTCCTGTACCATGTCCGCAGCCTTTGTTCCTCACCTCCTGTACCATGTTCGCAGCCTTTGTCCCCCACCTCCTGTACCATGTCCACAGCCATTGACCCCCACCTCCTGTACCATGTCCACAGCCTTTGTCCCCCTCCTCCTGTACCATGTCCTCAGCTTCTGTCCTCCACCTCCTGTATCTTCTCTGCAGCATCTGACCATCTCTTGTATCATGTCTGCAGTCTCTGAGGGGGAGATTGGAGGAGTCAAGAGTGGGAACACCGCTGGGTTGGGGGTCACGAGAGAAATCAAACATGTGGATTGTGGAGAGGAGACTATGGGATAAAACCAGAGCCACCAAGCTGGAGGCATCTGACCGAGCCCTACATGGTGCACCTGAGCGGAGGTCAGTGACAGTGTGTCAGGCCAGTCTGAGGGGGGTTGCTGATGTAAGGGGGAGTGAATACAATAATGTAAGGGGGCACTGATACAAAGGTTCCCCCTTATATTAGTAACACCCTCTTACCTTGGTGTATTCACGCTGCGGAAGATGGTCTCTGGTCACTAAAGCCCCGCCCTTACATCAGAGTTCCCCCTTAGATCATGATCTGCAGTGTTCCCCTTTACATAAGAGTTCCGTTTCACTGTAAGGGGGGAATCCTGCAGACTCTGATGTAAGGGGGAACTTTGTGCTGGCTGGGTTACAGTAACCTTACCTTCATGTTAATGGAAAAAGTTGGTTTATACTTTTGTTTAACTTAAACACATTGCTAATAGAACTAGCTATATGTTTATAGTTTAAATATTGATATTTGCACTGTTTAGCAGTGAAAACAGTCATTTTAAGTACTTTTTTTCAGCGCCAGTAAAAAATGCGGCTCTGCCAGTAAATTTCAGGATTTTTACCAGTAAAAAAATTTGTGTCGTTTGTAAATTTTGCCATCCTGCCAGTAAATTTCATTTCAGGGGGTTGGCAACACTGACTGACACAATGGACACAACATAAACATATCTACAGAGAATTATTAGTTTCATGCTGACAAAAACAAAAACATATTAGAGGACAAAAAAAAATCAGTATTATATTGATGCAACCAGAAACCTACTGTAGATGTGTCACAGGACCACTTGTTAAAGAAGATTGGGCTGTAAAAAAAAAAGCAGGTGGTCTGTATCTTCAAACATCTCTGCTTTCCTAGTCCTAAGCTGCTGCAAGTATCCCACACATCCAGGTATGTAGAAAAACCTGCTCTTACCATAGAACATTGAGTTTCTTCCTACTGCTCTTTACACTATCACTGAACTGATTTGCCTCCTGCCAGCAGGAGAGATGGGAAGTCAAGGAACTTCATAGACTTTTATGCTGGCCGTAGTGGAATGTGGCAAATGAAGTTCAAGAGGGGAGCCATACTGTGGACTTCTACTGACCATTGAAACAAATTTCCCAGAGGAAAATTGCCAGATGGAGGGGAAAGAGTTGTATTTTTTAGGCTAGGGTTGCCACTTTTTCTTCAAGCCAAACCTGAACACTTTAGCGGTGCACAGAAATTAGTTTTTGTTCTAGTATACACTATAGGATTGTAACAGACCTGGGACACCTTTGGGCACTCCAAAGAGAATAGTAATGCGGTGCACATAGTGCCCCCTCCCTCACCCTCCTGCCAAGCCCTGTTCTGAGCCACATTCCTGTTTGAATAATGTGTCCGGGTTTCAGGTGGACTAAAGACTGTCCCATTACAGCTTCTACACAGAAATCTTCACGTATTGCTTATGCTAAGAGGTACCTATCAGGGGATATTGCACCCTAAGCCCCCGTGGCATCAGAGGGGGTGGGGTCACCCGTTTACGTCACCGGGTGGCCCTGCCCTCAGCTATATAACAGCTGTCACCAAGAAGCGTCAATCGACGGGAGCCTCCCATGGAGGCTGACCTGTTGCGCCTTTTTTTTTCTTTTTCTTTTTCGGTCCATCGGGCGGCGTGGATTTACATGTCACTGCACATTTTTATTTTTTTATTTTTTAATAAAGGACTTGTCCTAAGCTGTCTCTTGTCTTTTTTACATTTTTTTGACACTTTATTTTGTGAATTGGTAGGGGTACAATGTACCCCATTACCAATTCACATAGGGGGGCCAGGATCTGGGGGTCCCCTTGTTAAAGGGGGCTTCCAGATTCTGATAAGCCCCCTGCCCGCAGACCCCCACAACCACCGGGCAAGGGTTGTGGGGATGAGACAAGGTGCTTTGGGGGGCTACTCCAAAGCACCCTCTCAATGTTGAGGGCATGTGGCCTGGTACGGTTCAGGAGGGGGGGCGCTCTCTCATCCCCCCTCTTTTCCTGTGGCCTGCCAGGTTGCATGCTCAGATAAGGGTCTGGTATGGATTTTGGAGGGACCCCTACGCCATTTTTTTTTAAATTTGGTGCAGGGTTCCCCTTAATTTCCATACCAGAACTGAAGGGCCTGGTATGGATATTGGGGGGACTCCTATGCAATTTTTTTTTTAATTTTTGGCTCGGGGTTCACTTTAATATTCATACCAGACCCAAAGGGCCTAGTAATGGACAGAGGGGGGAACCCATGCCATTTTTGACCCGACAATTCATTACAGCCGCGATCAGTTTTAAATTACTTTTTTCCTTTAGAAATGTCATTTTGCTGCGGTACTATTCTAAACTGTGCCACTTTACAGGCATACTAAAGACACCCCCCAGGCATGATATTTAAAGGAATATTTAATTGGTATTGTTTCACTTTAAGCACGATTAAAATCACTGCTCCCGAAAAAACATCCGTTTTAAAAAAAATTCACATTGATACATGTCCCCTGGGGCAGGACCCAGGTCCCAAAAACACTTTTTATGATAATAACTTGCATATAAGCCTTTAAAATGAGCTCTTTTGGTTTTTCATGTTAGTGTCCCATAGACTTTAATGGTGTTCCGGCGGCTCTCAAATTGCTGCGAACACTGCATAATGTTCATTGTTCGCCAAACGGCCGAACAACCAAAGCTCGGCTCAAACTTATGCTCGGGCAGAACCGTTCACCTATCCCTAATGAACATCACAAAATTCAAAAATATATAAGTAAAGAAAAAAATACCAAAAGAAGAGTACTAAAAAAATATTCAATAATCGTCCCAGAGGTTAAAATGTCCTGATTTGATAATAAAAACTGTAAATTTACAAATATTGAAGTTCCTCTGAAATTCTATGTAAATAGCAATGTAAACAGTTACTTTTCTTCCGTGCAACTATTCAGTGCAAATATAACAATGTAAACAGTGACTTTTCCTCCGTGCAAGTGTAGCAAACTAGACGGTGAATAATCTTCAGTGCAAATGCAGCAAAGTAAACGGTGAATAATCTTCAGTGTAATAACACCTCAATAATAGGTGGCCCCTTACTTTACCGCTGAAAGGTAACAGCGTTTATGTAAAGCAAATGGAGATCCCCAATCGCACAGTAGGTCCCTCGGCCGGCTTCCTATCAATGGTGTGACACAGGGCCCATCTAGAAAACCTTGTGTCCTGATCAGTGATTTAGGATGAGGTATATGTGTCTCTCGGAGGGTGAGGATATAAGTCGTGGAAAGTTCTCCCAGGTAGATATATATATAGGGAAAGAAAAGGGGTCCCGGATAGTGTAGTATGTAAAATATAAGCTTTTATTCAATAGATCCAACTGCAGTACTCACATTTAAAAGCAAGGTAACATGCAAAATGCCATGAGCAGCGAGCTCGCACACTGATGTCACTTCAGATGCCTGTCTGTTCCGACGCGTACCATTACGATTACGTGACTTCATCAGGGAAAACAAAACAGGCAATGGAAATGTCTTTAAATAGCCTTAGTGTGTGATTCAATCAGCGGCCATTTTCTGGTAGTCCAATGTTAATTTGTTTGGAGGCCATTTTTCTGTAGATATGTACATAGTGGACATTTTCTTATGGTTTGGTGTTAGATGGATAGAGACAAGGCCATTTTCTAGTGGATATTACTTAGTAACAAAACGTATGGTGCAATCTAAACTTCCTAACATAATAATGAGCATGAGATAAATGATTTAAGAAGAGGCTGGCTAAGGGTGAATAATCTTAAAACTAAATAGATACAAAATATGTATATATTAAAATAATATTAAGTACCCGGCAAAGGAATATACAGGGACATCAGAAGTAATAGCAGTGACATCTTGGTGCTAGATACCATCCTAGAGTTCCAGCCAGGCACCGCCAGAACCAGAGGTAGCTACCACAGCACTTATGACACCCCCAGGGTTCTCTCCTGCTTCTTTCTTTACCACTGTGGTGAGCTGGTAGAAACCTAATGAAGAATGCATCCACACCTGCCAACTATGGGTACCAAAAGCTGTGGTTCTTCTCCAGAAAGACTTCACTTCCCACAAGGGAGGATGACTTTGACACCTGGATAGACCAAGCTTTACTGGCAATAAAGGAATGGGGCGTAGTTGATCCCATAAAGCAACAGCAAATAGTTGGGAGCCTAAGCACAGTGGCTTCTGACATCATCAGAAATCTAAAGCAAGAGAAACCAGATTGCATTGCTGCAGAGTGTTTGGAAGCCCTCTGAGAGGTTTATGGAAGAATGGAGACTTACCTCTTTGAGCCTACTTATCAGTGAGAAAGGGAGAATTTGTTAGTCTTCATCGCAACTAGACAAGATTCTTCATCAAGTTGTCCTGAAGGATGGAACAGAAGCTGAGGCTGGACCTTATTGGTCCAGATTTTTAAAAAGGCACAACCTTTCGACCAAGCAATGCTCCAACTCCAAGCAAGAAACCAGAGTCTCCTCTTGACCCATTCTAAAATTATGAAAACAAATTATGAAAACAAAGACCCAGAAACCTAATGCATCGAAGGGGCAGAGACAAGGCACCACTACATACTCGGCTCAGACCAGTCTGGTGCAACAGAAGAAGTTGAGAGTGGAGTTCCCCTGGTTATCGAGGCTCTAAATCTGTAGCTCAGATGGTCCACTATAGCTCAGATGGCCCAAACCTTCTTTGAAGTTCAGAAGACTGTTGGGCAGGTGGTACAGATTCAAATGGGAGATGCAGAAATCTCTTACTGATGTGCAATGGGAAGTGTTTGTCTTTGCTTCAGGAGGGAAGGCGTCAAGAGAGGCTGAATTAGCTAACACCATGCTTACTTTTGGAAAGAAATGTTATGGCTGTGGAGAAGCTGGGTACTTCAGAGCACAGTGCTCAAGAGGAAGAGCCCCATATGATATTGCAGAAGTCTGAGAAATGTTACAGAAGTTGCTATCTGGAAAGCCAGTGGGAATCTTCAGAGGGCCCCAGATAAAGGAGTAAACCGGGTGCCCACCTACAACAGTTTGCTCTAAATTAAAAAATACTAGGAAACAGCAGACGTCCAAAACCTCACAGAGGACCCCCCTCCGTTGTTCCTGAGAAAACATCCAACTTACTCTCCTTGTCCCCAGGGAGATGGTCATGAAAAACATTGCACAACATTCTTCCAGATCTTCAACAAAGCCTTTGACCCCCCAGAAGTGAGTCCAGATACAGACTGCTAATCCTACTCCAAGTAGGTTTCCAGACAAGTTAGTGGGACCTTCCCCCATCATGCCAGTGCAAGTAGAAGGCATCTATAAAAAGACAAACACCTCAAACACCTACCCCTACAGAAGTTAGAAGATATAGAGATTTAGGGTCTTGGAACACAGAATCCACGTGATGATAGGTACCTGCTAAACAAATTTATCTTTGACCCCTCCATGGCTGGGCAATCAGAGAAATTCAATACATTAGCCATTGTGTGCTCCTGCCCACCTGGAACCAACAAGAATTCCTTTACAGTAGGAACAAATACTGACCTTGTCAGGAGACCACTTACTCCTCTTGTCTTAAAGCAGGACACCCCAACTGAGAGTGTACACCCCATGAAACAGCAAGTCTATCGCTGCCTGACTCAAGAACAGAAAGCCCCAGTGGAAGGAATGAGGAAGTTGTGACGATTAGACAGAGATAAGATACTGCAGCCAGGAGAAATGGCTTGTCTTCAAGCTTCAATCAAACTCAACTGTGATCAACGCAAACCCTTTGCTGTCTTTAAATCCAATTCTCTGGCAAATGACACAGGGTGGAGGTAATCCTTGATAATCCTTGGTAATCCTTGGCCATGTCGAACCAGGACCTTACAACAAAGTCATGGTAAGATTCCAGTCAGTGTTCACAACATCACTGACTTGCCAGTGAAATATGGGTCCATATGCTGAGCACCCCACTCCAGTGGAAAGAGAGAGCCAAAACCAAGCTTTTGGGATTAAGGGAAATGCTTTTGAAGAGTGATTTTGATGTCGGCTGTGCAAAGCATGCAGGAAGACATGCCAGTCAGAGAAAGAGCTTGACAGATTTCACTGGGTGATCAGGAAGATTTCTGTGAGCAACTAGCAGAGTTGAATAGAAGAGTTGAAGAGAGTTGTAGAAGATGGCCATCATTCCAGGGTCACAGAGTCCTTATGTCTCCTCCCTAGTGGTGGTGTGGAAGGAAAATGTGTATTGACTACCCCACACTCAAAAGGAGAACCCTTCCTGACCAATATACTGCACCTTGGGTAGAAGATGCCTCACAATGTCTGTCAGGGGTGAAGTGGTTCAGTGTACTATACCTGAGTACCAGGGTAGATTGGGTACTACTAGATCCCCATGCAACAGGAAGACAGAGAGAAGGCGGCCTTCATTTGTACAGTAAGGCTCTTCAAATTAACCAGCATGCCCCTAGGTCTGTCGGGGGCTCCAGCATCCTTCCAGAAATTGATGGACAAGACAGTAAAGAACATGAACCTGGTGAAGATGTTGTTGTACCTAGGCAATATTATTGTCTTTGGCTGAACCCTTGAGGAGAATAAAAAGTGCATAGAAAAAGTCCTAGAGAGACTTCATCACAAGGGGTTGAAGTTGCCCCTAGAGCAGTGTTTGCCTTCTACCAGCTTTCTGTCACATATTTTGGACATGTTGTCTCAGCTAAGGGAGTGGCCGCTGACCCTAAAACTGGAAGCTGTCACCTCCTGGTCAAGACCTACCAATGTGACTGGGCTTGGGTCATTCCTGGGATTTTGCTTATATTATAAAATACTATTTGAGGGATTTGCTAAGATAGCTTGGTCCCTCAATGAATTATTGAAGAGTGAGTGTGAGGATGATGACCCAGACTCACCAAAACCAGCCAAACCAACTTAAGTACCCAGAGAGTCTCAGGAGTGAAACAAAGACCAGTGAACTGATTAGTGTGAGCAAGTCTTCTGTCAGCTAAAGAGGATCTTAACGAATGCCCCTGTTCAGATCTATGCTGATCCAACCAAAATGTCAGTCAAGATGGGCTAGGTGGGGTGATGTACCAAGTGCACGATGGACACCTGTGGCTTGTTGCCTACAGTATGTGAGCAGAAGCCTTTCCCCCGCTAAGAAGAACTATCCCATCCAGAAGCAACAGACAGCATGCTTTTTTGAAAGACATAAGTTATTAGACAAATCTGATTTCTTTTTATGAGAAGGTAAACCAAACCTTAGACAAAGGAGTGGCTGTGGACATAGTATACTTGGATTTTGCAAAAGTGTTTGACACCCTGGAGTGTCGATGTTCAGATCTGCTGACAGATTTTTCAAAAGAAGTATGTCTAGTTCACAAAGAATGGGATTGGCTTCAGTTACAAAGCCAAGAGTTTATTTTCACACTCAAAGGACTCATGAATGCCTACTCTTCCTGTTAGAGCCCTTTCACACTGGGGCGGGGGCTATTATTAGCGGTGTTTTACCATCGGTATGCGGCCGCTAGCGGGGTGGTTTTACCCCCGCTAGCGGCCGAAAAATGGTTAAATACCACCGCAAAGCGCCTCTGCAGAGGCGCTTTGCCGGCGGTATAGCCACGCCGTCCCATTGATTTCAATGGGCAGGAGCGGTGAAGGAGCGGCATACACTCCGCTCCTTCACCGCTCCGAAGATGCTGCTGGCAGGACTTTTTTTACCGTCCTGCCAGCGCATCGCTCCAGTGTGAAAGCCCTCGTGGCTTTCACACTGGAATGAAAGCAGCGGCACTTTCGGGTCGGTTTGCAGGCGCTATTATTAGCGCAATAGCGCCTGCAAACCACCCCAGTGTGAAAGGGCTCTTCAAGATTTAGAAGGAGGTGACTCAAACTCACCCCCTAACACATTTAGATAGGCCATTCCAATAGTGGTGTCTTGTGGACAAGGCAGCCTTGCCTCTTCTAGCCAATGGTGTGAGGTTGCCCTGTAAATTTCATATATTAAAGAAAATTATGTTGGAGTATGTAAGTGTTGATTTAAGTTTCATTTCAGTTATGTATATAAGCTGACCTAATGTTATGGATATTATGGTATATTAGACTCTGTCCCTTCTTAGGGGACCAAATAATTCTTGCCGGGGGAGAGTGTAGCCAAGTACATGGCTATGATGAACACGTTATGACAGTTTGCAGTGGCTCTTTACACTATTACTGAACTGATATGCTTATTCATCTCACTGTCTGCCTCCTGCCAGTAGGGGGAGCTGGAAAGTCAAGGAGCTCCATAGACTTCTATGCATGACCTCAGTGGAATGTGGCAAATTAAGTTTAGGTAGGGAGCCTGTTTATTCAAGGTCATGTGATATTTTAAGTTCTTTCAGGGTTTTTGTTTGATATGTGCAAAGAGAGATCACACAAATACTTAAAAGTATAACATTTATTAAATGTAACGACAGATAATACTAGAAAATACAACAAGAATACTTAACTAGAGGCGCATTTTTCTCCTGCCATGGGTCTGCCATTAAATGGCATGGTGCAGGTAATCAGGACCAAACACTTGCCTCATGACTGTTTTGGGTGGGACAAAGACCTTATGGGATTTGGCTGTGGTAATATAGAACTTAGAAAGCCCACCCCCAGCCAACTCCCTTGGCAATATGACCCCTCAAGGACTTGACCAGTTAACAATAACATTTCTTTGGTATACGGTAAAGCTATGCTTATGTTCTTATATGGCTCCTTGACCAGGATGTAGAGGCCTAGAATTCATTAGTGAGCCACAATATGAACCAACAATAATAGGGAAATATGCAATTTCCACAACAGAGAAATGCTGTACGCTTCTATTGACCATTGATCTGAATTTCCCAGAGGGAGATTTTCAGGAGGAGAGGAAAGAGCTGGATTTTCTTAGGCTGTAGAGGACACAGCTTCATCTTGCCATCAGTGTCCAGTGTGCACCACCACTGCTGCACAAAAATGGCCTGAGTGGGAATCCGAAGTCCAGATGTGCTGACAGCCAGGGTCTTTTTGCAATGATCATGCAGGCATCTAGCAGCCTTATTACTGTCTGCAGGCTTGATTGGGACTATCCTCATGTGTCTATGCATTATTCACAGTCTGGTGGTACAGAACTTTATTATAAGTTACCTTAGCATAGCGATTATACTATCTAGCAGACTTTGTCTGAGCCTACTTTCTGTATGTTTAGTTACACTCAAACGAACATTTATTATAACCAAGGCAGAGAGAAAAGGTGGGACTTTAAATGAGGTCTATGACATATAAGTCAATGTTGCCTCCATCCCTAATTGAGAAAACAAGAGAGGGTTCGGGACTTTAAATGAGACATGCAAAATATAAATGAGTAACAAACTGTAATTTTAGTAAACAAATTTATTACATATAACCATAAATAGGTCAAAACTGGTACACACATACACATAAATATGATGTCAACTCCATACATCTTGAAAATACACATCAATGCAAAGGCATAGTATTAATGGTAGCTCACAGATCAATTTCTAAAATCATGGATTGGTGGGAACATGATAAAAGGAGTTATCTGATAGGCATTGGTCAACCATAAAATGATACATATCTAAATGTTACTCTAAGAAGAAAACACATTGGTATAGCATCCGTAGCTCGATGCGTTTCATGGTTGTTTACCACTCATCAGGAGCAGATGCTGCCAGGGTGTCTAAAAAGTATGAAGTATAAGGTATCAATACTAAGTCAAACTGAGTATAGAAATGCAAAATAGTAGAGGGGAAATGCTTTAACATCTACCCATTCTTACTGGCTAACCATGAAGCTCGAGTGTGGCAACAGTCAGACTGGGTTCAGGTAGTATAGCTTGGGATCTGAGGCGGCACACAGGCAGGCTAGGCATCAGGGAACAGGTGAGTGAATGTGCTGAAAAGATGTGACTAGGAAACCAGTTCCCACTGGACAGTCCATGAAGATGTGGAGTTGATCGTCCCAAACATCTCAAAATGAGTATAAGGGGCGTGGCTTAGCACATGAGGAAGTAGGACGCTTGTTCCCGGAGCTCCCGCACACGCCGCACACACAGAGGCTCTCAGCGCTTCCCAGCACACCCATCCAGGCCTGATATGGGGAGGAGAGGTGGGGGAGACATCCAGCGTTCCTCCGATCCACATCTTGCAGGTGATATCGACCGTTTTTTCACCCATTTGGGCCATAACCGCTCCGACCCCCCCCCGTCCAAGATGGCGCCGGCCCGGACCACAGGCACACATGCGGCCTCACAGGGAGCACTGTCGCAGCGCTCCACACCCCATATGAAGACCAGGCAGCGTGCTAGGTCCCCCCCTGACTCAGAGACAGGCTCGGTCCGCTCCACAGGACACTCCCCTGAATCCCACAGATCCTATGGATGGGACATGGAGGCATACATCAAAGCTCTCCCCACCAAACACGATTTTGAGGCCTGTGTGCAACGAATGGAACGTTCATACAGACAAGAAATGTCTGAACTGCGCAGAGATTTCACCAATAGAATTGAGGAAGTGGAACACAATATAGAAGAAAATACATCCACCCTGCATGCGCATGACGCTATCCTACATGAACATACCCTCCAGATCCAACAACTGATGTACCATCAAGATGACCAGGAAAATAGGGCCAGACGTAACAACATACGCATACGCGGCCTACCCGAATCGGTTGAAACTAAGGACTTAGCCCCTGCAGTAATTGCCATGTTCAACGAGCTACTCCAGAAAGACAAAGACGCCCCTCTGGAACTTGATCGAATCCACAGAGCCCTTGGCCCCAAGAGTCAGAACCTAGAGCACCCCAGAGATGTGATCTGCAGAGTTCACTTTTATGCAGTTAAAGACGCCATTATGCAGGCTGCACGCTCTCAGAATGCAGTACACTTCAATGACACCGCTGTGTCCCTGCTCCCTGACATATCTAAACTGACTCTGGACATGCGACGCGCCCTAAAACCCCTGACCGGAGCCCTGCAAGCAAAACAAATCAAGTACCGCTGGGGTTTCCCCTTTAATCTGTTTGCATCTCATGAAGGGAAATCTGCGATTTTTCGCACGCTGGGAGATCTCCCCAGGTTCCTCGGAACTTTTGAACTGCCACAGATCTCCATCCCAGATTGGCCACTTCACGCAGCCACCCCTGGCTTCCAAACTGCAGCAGGATGGCAGAGACGCACGAAGAAGAACAACAGATCCAAACCGGACTTCTCCACTGCGACAGACGGCTGAACTCAGTTTAATGATGTTTGACTTATTTCCTTAGATTTCTCACAGGTCCCAGACCGGTGCAGACGTCCCTGTTTGCAGTTACTGTTGGAACACTTTATCACTAACCCATTTTCTTTTTCCTTAAAACATAGGTTTTATGTTAATGTTCCATCCCCCTTGCTCCCTGTGAGGGGAGATTGCCTGTGACAACAGGCCACATACCTCCCCAGTCCTTAACCACCCTCAGCCTCACCATCCCCCCCTCATCCCCCCCTACTCCTCCCCCCCCATCCCCCCCATCCCCCCCCCCCATCCCACACCATCCCCCTCCTCTCCCCCCCTCTCATCCCTCTCCTCTCCCTCCCCCCATACATCCCTTATTAAAACTGTTAGCATTTTGTAGCTGGATATGGAAGCCCTCTGGGCTGCTTATAAGTTGAGATACTCAGTGAGATAGGCCTTGCCTAGCTAAGATGTGTACCCATTCAGTATTTACGTAGCAGCACAGAGTTCTGAGAAGCTAAGTTTATAGTTCTTATGTACTGCATCTTTGATAAATGTTGCCCGGCGTGTGCGGGCTCCTCTGTGCATAACCCGCTGTACCCCCCACTTAGGCCCTTCAGCGCCCACAGCGGTATTAGCTGAAATGTTGTTTACAACACTACTAGTGAGGCTTTTGCGGCCTCGTTCTCCTCCTCTCTCTTCTGTACTTCTTTTCTTACTTCTAAACCTAATTTTCTTCTCCAGTTTCGCCACTAGAGGTCTCCCCTCTCCCTCTTTCTCCCCCACCTCCCATCCCTTGGAGACAGCGAGCTTCCATGGTCTTTATTATTATACACACAGTAAATTTATTCTTACATGGCAGCACAACCCTCCCTAAAGATCTCCTCGCTTAATTGCAGAGGTCTCAACGTCCCGGAGAAGAGACGACAAATATTATACCATTTTCATAAAATAAAAACCCAAATCCTCCTCCTACAGGAAACTCACTTTAGAACAGATAAATGTCCACAATTTCTCCATAAACAATTTCCTGTTTGGTACCATAGTACCAACCCCTCCGCAAAATCTAAAGGGGTCTCTATAGCATTTCACACCTCCTTCACTCCAGATGTCCTTGACACATATATTGACCCCTTGGGAAGATATATTTTTCTTAAATTGTCTTATCTGAATACCATTTATACTGTCATTAACATATATTCTCCCAACCAGAATCAACAACAATTCCTTTCATCAGTGATCTCCCGTTTGAAAAGATTCTGCACGGTTAACATGATCCTGGGAGGGGACCTCAATGCCGCCCTGATACCTCGTCTTGATTCATCCACTGGTAAGTCCTCGATCTCCCCGACCTCCCTGACCAACATTAGAGCACTTCTATCTGACCTATCCTTAATAGACACCTGGAGGATATTGCATCCTAACACTAAAGACTACACATTTTTTTCTCCTGCACATAACTCCTACAGTAGACTGGACTACCTCTTCGTTTCCCAATCTTTATTAGATTACACACCCTCAGCCTCTATCGGTCTTACCCTTTGGTCAGACCACGCCCCCATTCACTTGAGCCTAGGACATATTCCAACATGCAAACGGAGCTCCTCCTGGAGACTTAACGATAATCTATTGTTCGATTCCGTATGCTCGCAGGACATTCTACAGACCATCAGACACTTTATTGAAGATCATGCCCAAGACACCACTAACCCGTTCACTAAATGGGAGGCGCTTAAATGCGTACTCAGGGGCAAATTAATCCAACATGGAGCCCGACTGAAACATGCCCGCACTGCGGATATAACACGACTTCTCTCCACCATTGCCAAACTAGAAGAATCGCACAAAACGGACCTAACTAGCTCATCTCTCCTAGAACTCACCAACGCGAGAAAAGACCTCCTGCATATTTTTGCGGAGAGGTCTCTTGTCGCCCGAGACAAGGGAAGGTTCAATCACTACTCACAAGCCAATAAATGTGGCAGACACCTAGCGCACACCCTCCAACCTCGCCAAGCCAGGCGACCTATACCGCTAATAAACTCCCCCGTTAAAGGTAAACTCATACAGAACTCAGCTATTGCCGAGGAATTTCGCACATATTATTCCGCTCTCTATAATCTCACCCCCCAGAATCCACGCTCTACACCTGCCCCACAGGACTTGTCCTCCTACATCCAAGAGACAGCACTCCCATCTCTTCCTCTTTCGGAAACGGAGGACCTTGAGACCTCCCTGTCCGAAGAAGAATTTCTATTCGCTATTAAAAATCTTAAGAACGGCAAGAGTCCAGGTCCAGACGGATTCTCTCCCCGCTTCTACAAAACGTTTGCGACGCAACTATCCCCACTACTAGCAAAGGCATTTAACGCCATTGATGAAAACATTGCCCTGTCCCCATCCATACTCCAGGCCCAGATAGTTGTAATCCCTAAACCCGGAAAAGACCCCTCCATTTGCCCCAATTATAGACCAATATCCCTCCTAAATGTTGATCTAAAATTGTACGCTAAGATCCTTGCAAACCGCCTCTCCCCTCTGCTACCACAAATTACACACAGAGACCAGGTGGGCTTCGTTCCTGGCCGTGAAGCCAGGGACAACACCACCAAGACCATACATCTGATCACATATGCTCACCGTCATCATATACCTGCTTGCCTCCTCTCCTGTGACGCAGAGAAGGCCTTTGATAGGGTCAGCTGGTCTTTCCTCCGAGCTACCCTTTCCCAACTGGGTCTTGGCCCAAAAATGCTGACGCGAATCATGTCCCTCTATTCCGCTCCCTCCGCCACAGTACTAGTGAATGGTATCCAGTCAGAAAAATTTATGATATCTAACGGCACCAGACAAGGATGTCCTCTCTCCCCCCTCCTGTTCGCCCTAGTAATTGAGCACCTAGCACAGGCCATAAGATCTAACCCTAATATACAGGGGATACAAACCCCATCGTCCCACTGTAAACTCTCCTTATATGCCGACGATCTCCTTCTCTACGTCACACAACCTCACATCAGCATACCCTCCATATTGGCCGAGATAGACAGATTTGGTAGTCTTAGTAATTACAAGCTAAACATCTCTAAAACGGAAGCCCTGAACCTTTCACTATCACACGTTACCCTCGCTTCCCTCAAATCCAACTTCTCGTTTCAATGGCGACCAAACTCCATCTCTTATTTAGGCACAGCTATACCCCAACAAACCTCCGACATATATTCCCTGAACTTTAGCCCTTTACTCCAAAAGCTGAGAAAGTTGACCGAAGAACGGACAGACTTACCTTTATCCTGGATAGGACGTATCAACACATTAAAAATGGACATACTCCCCAAATTATTATACCTATTCCAAGCCCTACCCATCGCTCTTCCCTCCACGTACTTCCGCGCCCTCCGTTCTATGGCTATCAAATTCATCTGGAAAGGCAATCACCCAAGACTGAAACACAAACTATTATGCTCTCCTATCACCAAAGGGGGTTTGGGCCTACCGGACTTTGAAATGTATCATACGTCCGCAGTCCTATCCCGTATCCTTGAGTGGTTCCCTCGCCCTATGACCAAAGCAGCCACGATGGTAGAACAGGACTTGTCTACATATGACCTACGAGCGCTTCTTTGGGGTTATGGAAAGATATATAAATCCTTCACGACATTATCCCCCCTTACTAGAGATGCACTGACAATTTGGTACCGCAAAAGAGACACACTCTCACTATCCTCGGAACCCAGCCCCCTTACATCCCTGTTTGAAAACCCAAACCGTCCTGAAGGACACTCAACCCACTCCTTAGACGTATACAATAGAGATTTATGGCCCACTGCCCGCCAATTTGTCGACTGCACCCTAGGCACCTTCCTATCCACCCCCACAGACGTCTACTCTAAGATAACATGGCTCACCCGCGGACACCTAAACTCCTATTGTAAGACCCTACATGAATCCAGACAAACACATAGACCCTTGACTGGATTTGAACTACTATGCACCCTCCCCGAAACTCCACGACACACTTTATCATTGATATACAAATCAAATATAGACCATACCCACGACACTCTACCTAACTACACTGCCAAATGGTCAGCGGAGGTCGGGAAAGATATAACAGAGGCGAAATGGGGGAAAGCCTTCCTCTTCACGAACAAAACCTCCGTATCAAGTTATACACAAGAGAAAAACTACAAATTGATGTCGAGGTGGTATCGGGTCCCAACTACTCTCAGGATCATGTTCCCATCTAACTCAGACAGATGCTGGAGATGTAACACGATGGAAGGTACTTATATACATATCTGGTGGGAATGTGATGTTATTCTCCAATTCTGGACTCAAATTTTTCAAATCTACTCGGAAGTATATAACAAGCCACTATTACCATCACCCTCTATAGCCCTCCTCTCCATCCTCCCAGGGACAGTCAAATCGCAAAAAAACGGCCTTCTGAAATTTTTCGTTAGTGCTGGTAGACAACTCATACCCAGACACTGGAAAACTACTACGCCCCCCTCCTTAATAGAATGGGTCGGAGAGGTAAACAATTACATGCTAATGGAGGAAATGCAGGCCCAAGTCCTAGACAAATACGCTAAATTCTCTTTTGTCTGGAGTATCTGGAGGAGTTACTCTACCTCAGACAAACTCAAACAAAGACTCTCTGCTAATAACCCCCCATAGGGACTGAACAACCCTTACTCACTATACTCATTATTTATAGTGAAGACCCCATATATATATATATATATATGTAGACCAAGCTCGCTGTCTCCTTATCTCTCCTTACCCCCCCACCCCCCTCCCCTCTCTATCTTCTTTCTATTCTATACCCATTCTGCCTTTTTCTAATCTAACTTTCCTACCTCTTCCCTTTTCTAGATCTCCGATATAATCCTTTTAGATGCAATATGAATATAGGACCTCCCGTGGAAATGGAGATCCAAAGTTTCTGATACTAACCTTTCTGATATAACCTATGCACACGTTGATTACTCTAGGCTACCTATGTTTAGGGGTGCAGCAGGCTCCCAAAGGGGCATCCCAGCATAGAGTAGTTAATGCCTAAATGTTAACATACACCTGTCGTATGGGTTTGAAGTCACACTTCACCTATAATAACTCTGATACCTGGAAATGTTTGCACTATCTCAATATTTAAAAAATATAATTGTTTAGTAGGAGACTATAAGTCAGGTAACTGACACTGTTTACACTTTTGTATTCTGTCTTCCTTTTTGTCAATGTTAATATTCTTTATATTCTCGCAAAAAACATCAATAAAAACTTATTGAACCAAAATGAGTATAAGAGTAAATGTCAAGTATGCTAATTAGTATTGAGGAGGAACTCTGTATGATCAAATTAAATAGTCAGGGAGGGGTAGGGGGGTAATAAGGTGGATGGTGTATGTTGTAACTCATGTGATAGATAAAACCCATAGTTTGACTGATGTGACGTAAGGTGTGCAATGTGAAAATGATAGAAAAGTTAAAAAATTAAAAGAGTATGACATGAGTGATCCAAAGACTGAACACCATGTAGAACACAAAATAAAAGAAGACTGCCAAAAAAGTCACCTATAGTCTATAGAGTGTGACTCGTGTGCAGTTGTTCATAAAGTGACAGACAAAGACGCAAACCTGTTCCCATGATGCTGAGCTGAATACTCAGCTCTGACCAATGGTGGACCGCCAACGTCACACAGGCCAGTGAAAAAAGTGAAAGACGCCATCACCTGAGCGCAAAGTTGCCCAACGTTTGGCACCAAAACCCTTCTCCATATGGCCGCAGATGGAAAAAAACAGACGCCGGTGCCATGAGGTCGACCTTGTGGACGTCATGCGTCCGGCGTCGGGTGCATAACGTCGATGCACAGGGGAACCCTCGAGCACAAATGGATAGGGGAGGGGCGGACCCCGGTGCACCTTGCAGTTTCCAATGTCGGACAAACCACAACGCCACCATACACTGATGGCCATCACCTCGAGAGATACTAGATCTAGCAGGACGTGTGTGTCTAAATGTAAGAAGTCAAGAAATTACTAGAAATACTGATATGGGTAGATCAGATATGTGAAGGGGACAGCCTAGCCTGTGTGTGAACCCACAATATTGCAGGAAAGTAGTAACATACAGGAAAAACATTTTAGACACCCTAGTGATATGTGCCAAAAGTGGGCCATCAATAGATGCATGTTTCCATCCCTAATGTGGATAAGACAGAGAGAAAAGGTGGGACTTTAAATGAGATCTATGACATATACAGAAAGTCAATGGTGCCGCCATCCCTAATTGAAAAAACAAGCTTGAAAAAAACAAGCTTGAGGCTCCATGATCTGGGAGCCTGGCTGAGGACAGGATTGGAGTGGATGATGTCTGAGTACCAGTACCAAAGGTCACTCTTCCACATGAGGTCCTGGGTGAGGAATTTGTGAAGAGCCTGGGAAAGCATTAAGATGAGACCATTAATTCTATTGTGCCTGATACCGGGGAAAGATTTGGTTGCTAATGGAAATCGCTGCTGTCAAGAACGTACAGACTGCTGGAATCAGTTTAAAGGCTATTTATGCACTGGTGTCTCTTCTTGTTGAAGGCATGTGACCTATAATGGTTCGGGAGGGGGGGGGAGCATGCCAGGCTGCATGCTTGGATTAATGGTCTGGCGTGAATCTCAAGCAATTTTCTTTTTCTTTTTCAAAGTATGCAGAACACCTGCCAAACCAAATCCAAGGCGGTTCACCTCATCACTAGCCATAAGGAAAGAGAAAGGGAATAGTAATGAACCAAACTGCACTGGGTTCTGTTCAGCAGGGGTGGTTCGGTGAACTTCAAAGAAATTCAGATGCTAAATTCGAACCCCACTGAAACTGAAACCAGTAGGGACCAAATCTGTCATAAAAAGTGACAATTTTCTGGGCTAATAGGCAAGGGAGTGTAAAAAAATAGTATGGGGGAAGGATACTGTTCTGGAGAATATTTTCCAATGCAAAAAATATTTTTAAAACATTACATGCAGCCGGGAGGAGTGATTTTGTGCACCGACATTTACAAAGGTAAAAAGTTTGAGTTGCTATGGATTTTTAAGAGTACTTCACACAAAACAAACAAAGAAAACTGTGAGGTCCCCCAGGAAGTCCTCACCAGATCCTCTGGGTCTGGGATGGATTTTAAGGGGGACAAAAAAAATTGCATGAGGTCACTCTAAAAATCCATACTAGACCCTAAATCAGAGCATGCAAGAGGAGGGACAAGCATGCACAGCCTCCTTCTGAACCATACAAGGCCACATGCTCAACATGTGAGGATGCCTTGCCAAGAGGGAGGCCCCCTGGCAGAGCTCCTTGACTTTATGTTGATGAAAAAAGGGCCTCTTTCCCCCACAACCCATGCCCAATGGTTGTGGGGATTTGTGGGAGGAGGACTTTATCAGAATCTGTAAGCCCCTTTAACAATAACAGGGTCCCAAGATATTGCCTCCCCATGTGAATGAGTATGGGGTGCATAGTATCTCTACTCATTCACAAAAAAAGTTGTAACCTAGAAATAAAAACATCCAAATATTTGAGTCATTTATTTACCCCAAAAGCCCCTTATTTTAAATCCATCATCAATCACATTGTCCAGCAATGCAAAATCCATGTCAATCATGATTCTCAACAGCTGGCGACCTACCAAAAGAAATAAAATCGGACACTGAGATGTGCTTGCTTGCTTGTTGCCTGCCAAATAGTAGTGCGGTGGATCACAGCTCCGATCACAGAATTTCCTGGTGACATTATTGACCAAGTATGAGCATGTCTATATATGGTCAATAATGTCACTGGGATTTCCAGCCCTTTGCTTATTTGTTTACATGACCAGGGATTCCTAGCCATGTAAGTGAATGGGTGGTGGTGATGGCACTGTCTGTTAAAGGAGAAGTACAGCCAAAGCTTGTTTGGCTGTACTTCTCCTATAGATCACAGGAGTGCAGTTCCTCTTGCACTCCTATGACCCGTTTTCAGCAGAGAGCGGGTTGAAGTCTGCTCTCTGCTGACATCACAGACTTGGTCCAGGCTAGGTGTCTCCACCACCATAGAGATGGTATCCGCCTAGATCCCTGGACCGACACCTGGCTCAGCCTCTCAGTGAGCCGCTGAGAGCCTAAGCCGGCCACTCCCTCCACAGCCCAGCGCTCCAGTGAGCGAGAAGGGTAAAGAGCAGAGAGCTGTGACTGTAGTGTAGTAGGCGCCGGTGGGACAGATGCAGCATTGGGCTGATGCTGCATCCCCCTAGGTAAGTATGAATAAAAAAACACATACTTCTCTTTTAAGGACTTGGCAGTGCCTGAACCCACTAGCAACCCTAACAACCATTAACAGTGGAATGATGTTATACATGAAGTTTGGCTCCTGCCAAATGGGTACATTTGGACGAATGCCCAAACAGCCAAAGTTTGATTATTTGACAAATACAGCATCTCCCATGTTTGTATTTAAACAATGTGTTTAAAGCTGAACTGTACCCACCCTTTGGCCAGTCCACCCTTGAATTATTCACTATCCCTGTGTATCGTTGGATGCATGACAATGCCATTGCCTTTGCCAAAGAAGTTTGGGAAAATGGTGTTCATACAGTATATAGCCAGCTAACCAAAGGATGTGACTGAACCCCATTAACAATCAGAAGAAACTATGGCAATAATGCCCCAGCATTGGTCAGTTTTTAAAAAAATACTTTTATACTCTTATACAAACATACTGTATATTTAGTTCTGGATAAACATAACAAGCTCCAGCCAAGGGAACTGACAGGGACATGAGTTAAAAAAAGCTCAGACAAATTAACTATCCAGAACCTTAAAGTGGTAAGATAATTGTTCCCAAGGGGTATCTGAAGCAATCAATGCTAATGCCACGGAGTGTATAAAAATCTCAGCGATTAGGCTTAATAATTAAGTACAGGATGCCCCAAAAGCAGTAACACAACTTTTATTTCAATATTTTTTTTTTTACTTTTTTCTTTTTTTTTACTTTTATATATTTAGAAAATTATAATATTTTTATTTTCTTTCTTTCTTGCAACAACCCTGGTAAGTGTGCCTCATATTTTTAATTTATCTCACCTGTTCGGCATCTGTGTCGGGGCAATGCTTTGTTGTTCAAGTCTGAGTATGTATTATTATTCATTACAGGTATTTATATAGTGCCGACAATTTACACAACACTTTATATGTAATTTGCACATTTGCTTCAGTCTGTAGCTATATACAACGTTTCGCTCATGTCAACAGCACTAAATGGAATTTATTTTAACTATTGCACAATTTTAATGAAAGTGAAACTTTAAAGAAAATGATTCCGGCGTATGAAATTGTACAAATAATTGATCAGAATGTCACTGGGTAGATGTTCCATTATCAAGGATTCCTGATAAATAAATTCATCTTTCTCTTTACTGCAAAGACTTTATTTTGATCTGAAACCACATATTTTCCCTTTATCTTGGTGGCATCAGACTCCAATTTTAATGCTGATTCTCTTTGTAACTGCAAAGCCAGGTAAAGAATAGAGCAACCCACAGAGATAAGATAAAAGTCTAAAAAAATCTTGTAATTTTTAATTGTACGTTTATTTATGTAAACCTGACTGCACACATTTTTTTGTACATTATCCTTTAGATTATCCAACAAATATGTTTTACACAGGTCTAATTTACTTTTGATCAACTTTTAACTCAATATTAACTTTTAATAACTTAACTTTTAATTAAAAAATCTAAAAAATCTTGTAATTTTTAATTGTACATTTATTTATGTAAACCTGGCTGCACGCATTTTTTGTACATTATCCTTTAGATTATCCAACAAATATGTTTTACACAGGTCTAATTAACTTTTGACTAACTCTCAACTCAATATTAACTTTTAATTAACTTAACTTTTAATTAAAGTGTAACCCCACCCAAAACTTTATTTTATTGTGTCACCAATTTGCAAGATAAACATCACCCACTGCATACAGAAAGATCTTCGTGCCCCATGTTGGGGACATTTAAATAATTAAAAGTTACTAAAGACTAAAATGGTAATGTGTGTATATATATATATATATATATATATATATATATATATATATATATATATATATTGTCTATTTATATATATATATACCGGTATATATATATATATATATATATATATATATATATATATATTGTATACATATATATTTATATACAATTAAACAACAAACTGCTTGTATAGCAGAATTTTTTAAGCATTATTTATTTAGTTTATTTATTTATTTTCTTGTATAGATACAAGATACACATCCTACCACTGTCACAGTGTAAAATAGTTTCACCACCCAGGATGTTAGGGGAAATCTTAAGTAACACAAGCAGAAATAAAAAAATGTATAACCTAATTTATTAGGTTGGAAGAAGACTAGAACCCTATGCAAGTTTTTTTTTTTAATTTCTGTCTGTGTCCTTATTTAAGATTTTATCTAATTATTGTCTGGTCAAACTATTTTTGATCATTACAGAAAATGGGAGGAAATTTCCCTAACAAAGCCCCAGATAGCAAGTGTTCTAATACTTCCCCATTCTAAACGAAACTAAAAAGAGAGGAAAAACAAAACAAAAAAAACCCAAAAATGTACTCAATATATATAACCACTTATATCCCTTATACTACATAGAAATGAATGGTAGTCTGGAATCACACAGACAGTGAAATCATTTTGCTAATGAGAGTTAGACTTATTAATTGACAATCTGATTAAGTGTACATTATTTTCAATGCAGCAGCCAAGTGGTTAAATCATTAGGGAACAGATTTCCGCACCTGTCTGTCCCCAGGCCTTGTGGAGATTGAGAGTGTAATGCATGCTTTCTGAACAAGTCTCTTTAGAAACTCTACAAGTCTCTAGAAACTCGATTATATTCCCGTAGTATGTGTCATGTGAAAATAATTTTGCATTCATCTTTGTCTACCTTAACCACTTGCCGACCGGCTCACGCCGATATAAGTCGGCAGAATGGCTCTGCTGGGCGAAACCCAGTATGGGTACATTGTTCCTTTAAGAGCCGCCAGGGGGCGCGTGCCTGCTGCACAGCGGGGGACCCAATACGCGTGGCCGGCGGGCACGATCGCCACCGGCCACCAGCAATCGCGGGCACGAGAGCCAGCACGAGGATTTGTGTGGTGTGTAAACACACAAATCTCTGTTCTGTCAGGGGAGAGGAGACATGTTGTGTGTTCCTGGTAAGTAGGAATAGCGATATGTCTCCTCCCCCAGTCAGTCCTATCCCCATACAGTTAGAACACACTGAGGGAACACATTTGACCCCTTGATCGCCCCCTTAGTGTTAACCCCTTCCCTGCCAGTGTCATTTACACAGTAATCAGCGCATTGTTATAGCACTGATAGCTGCATAAATGTCAATGGTCCCAAAAATGTGTCAAAAGTGTCTGATCTGCCTGCCGCAATGTCGCAGTACCGCTAAAAATCACAGCTCACCGCCATTACTAGTAAAAAAAAAATAATAATAAAAATGCCATACATCTTTCCCATAGTTTGTAGACACTATAACTTTTTCACAAATCAATCAATATACGCTTATTGCGATTTTTTTAACAGAAATATGTAGAAGAATATATATTGGCCTAAACTGATGAAGAAATTTGTTTTTTAAAAACATTTTTGGGGATATTATAGCAAAAAGTAAAAAATATATATATATTTTTTTTTAAATTGTCGCTCTTTTTTTGTTTATAGCGCAAAAAGTAAAAACGGCAGAGGTGATCAAATACCACCAAAAGAAAGCTCTATTTGTGGGGAAAAAAGGACGCAAATTTCGTTTGGTTACAACGTCGCACGACCGCGTAATTGTCAGTTAAAGCGACACAGTGCCAAATTGTAAAAAGTGCTCTGGTCAGGAACGGGGTAAAATCTTCCGGGGCTGAAGCGGTTAAAGCAGAACTAAACTGTATCTGAGCACCACAAACTGAAAACGCTATTTCATTCGTTTTTATTAGTCAAAGCAAATCCACTCGTCCATCCATCCATCCATCCATCCATGTCTCAATATTTAATTTTTTTGAATAATCACTCTGAACCCCCCCTCCTAGCATTTCTATTGTACATTACATGTACATGGGATGCACTGCAATTGTTTTACATATTGACAGCCGAAGAAGATGAACTTTTAAGACCTCAAGAAGACCTCAATAAATTAATGGAGTGGGCAACTAGATGGCAAATTAGGTTTAACATTGGTAAATGTAAAGTAATGGTTAAAAATATAAATGCAGGTTACTTACTAGGGGGAGAAGGTCTGGGGGATTCCAAGATGGAGAAGGAACTGGGAGTCCTATGCCGCGTACACACGAGCGGACTTTACGGCAGACTTGGTCCGGCGGACTTTTCGACGGGCTTTCTGACGGACTTTCCGAATGAACGGACTTGCCTACACACGATCAACCAAAGTCCGACAGATTCGTACGTGATGGCGTACGACCGGACTAAAACAAGGAAGTTCATAGCCAGTAGCCAATAGCTGCCCTAGCGTCGTTTTTTGTCCGTCGGACTAGCATACAGACGACCGGACTTTTTCCAGACTCGAGTCCGTCGGAAAGATTTGAAACATGTTTCATTTCTAGGTCCGTCGAACTTTTGGGGAAAAAAGTCCGCTGGAGCCCACACACGATCGAATTGTCCGACGGACTCCGGTCCGCCGGGCCAAGTATGCCGTAAGTCCGGTCGTGTGTACGTGGCACTAGTGGATGAGACTTAGCAATACCATGCAGTGTCAAGCTGCGGCATAGGTGTACACAGCCTATTATATTAGGGTGTGCACCTCAAAGCTCAAATACATATGGGTGTGTGCATGTGTATATATACTGGTGATGTCAGTAGAGCAGTGGACAGTGTCAGTAGGGCAGAGATTGGTGTCAGTAGGGCAGTGGATGGTGTCAGTAGTTTTTATTTGTATTATTTTTTTTTTACAAACTTTTTAGGAGCCTTGTTGGGGCCTTTGTAAAATATACAATGTTTTAACAAGGGAATCTGCACCACACAGGGTGAGTATGGTGTGCCCACGCCTATAACTGCGGCAAGTAAAGCCAGCAGACTATTAGCATGCATTAAAAAGGGAATTTACTCCAAAGATAAAAAGATACTTCTACCACTTTATAAAACTCTGGTTTGGCCACATCTGGAGTATTCCATCCAGTTCTGGTCAACAACCCTAAGAAAGGATGTGCTGCATCTGGATATGGTTCAGAGAAGGGCAACAAATGAATAAGTGGGCTGGAGCACTTCAATTACGAGGAAGAACAACAGGTGCTAAATGTATTCTCCTCGGAGAAGAGACGCTTGAGAGGAGAAATACAAATATCTCAATGGTGAACCCAGCGTAGGTAGGAAACTATTCAGTCTCAGGGAGTGTACGAGGATACGTGGCCACACAATGAGATTGAAAGAGAAGTGGTTTAACCTTAAGCTGCGTAGGGGGTTTTTCACCATCAGGGCGGTAAGAATGTGGAACTCTCTTCCACAATCGGTGGTGTCAACAGGAAGTATTGATAGTTTCAAAAGACTCTTGGACGTGCATCTTATCGAACGCAATATACAGGGATATAGGAAATAATTATCGATACGAACACACACACACACACACCAACATTGTTGGATGGACTATTGCATAGATGCTGCTTTGTTTGTCCGTTCAGACACGGAGCCACGGCTCGACCCTGCCCCCCTCTCTCCTCATTGGCTGATTGACTTTTGAGTGATAGCAGAGGGAGCCAATGGCACCTACTGCTGTCTCAGGCGATGAGGAGGGAGAGTCCCTGGAGGGCCAAAGCTTTCGGGAAACATCGCTGGATAAAGATGGGGCTCAGGTATGTATTAGGGAGGGAGGGCTGAGAGTTTTTTTTTATTTAATGCATAGAATGATAGAAAAGAAAGATAAAATACCTTCTGCCTTTACAACCACTTTACGTAATGACAAAGGAACTGCCAAATAAACAGACCCATAGTGAAAATATAAATCGTTCTGGACCATAGGGGGTGTAGAGATATGAGAGCTGGAGTGGTTAAGTGCTATCACCATGCATTGAGAACAAGCAGTATAGATATGACCATATTTTCTGTCTTTGCAGCCACAAGAAGAGGATGATGAATGATGAAAACATTACAGTAACTGAATTCTTTTTTCTGGGCTTCCCTGGACTTGGTGGGTTTAAAACTCTTTTCTTCCTTTTAACACTTTTAATATACACAGTGACAGTGCTACTCGATATTATGATCATCATATTAGTGTCAACCCAAAAAAGTCTTCATTCCCCCATGTACTTCTTTCTAAAGAATTTCATTTTGGCTGAACTGATTTTAGTGACTTTGGTTGTCCCCAACATGATTCGAGTGATATGGCTGGATGGAGCCACCATAACTATCTCTGGCTGCTTTACTCAAATCTACTTCTATTGCGCAACCGGTACTTCGGAATGCTACCTCCTGGCGGTAATGTCCTATGACCGATACTTGGCCATATGCAAACCATTACACTATAACATAATAATGGACCACAACTTTCAGTATTTCTTAGTTATCTCTTGCTGGATTTTTGGCGTCCTCATTACATTGATCACCTTCAGCTTTTTGCTTGTTCTCAAATTCTGTAACAAATATCTCATTGATCATTATTTTTGTGATCTCTCTCCTTTTGTAGATCTTGCATGCTCAGACACCTCTGCTCTGCAGATCGATACGTATGTTATGTCCTTCCCCCACATCGCCTTACCATTTATATTAGTTGTTGTCAGTTATGTGTATATTTCCGTAGCTATCATAAGAATGACGTCTATCCTAAGCAGGAAGAAAGCTTTCTCTACTTGTAGCACCCACCTGACAGTGGTGAGTGTCTTTTATGGAACCCTGTTAATTAATTATCTTATTCCAGTGAGAGGTGACACGGTGGTCATCAACAAAATATTATCAGTTATATTTATATTGGTAACACCTTTGTTCAACCCCATCATATACTGCCTGAGAAGTCAGGAAATGAATGCTGTCATATTCAGTTACATACACTGGCGGAAATAAAATTCTCAACTTGCTTTTTACTATTAGTTTACCCACTTGTCTACCAGGGTACGTTTATAAACGGCACGGTACACAAGTGATACTACTGCAGCCACAAACCTGGTACTGGCTTTAACAGCCAACAAAAGGCTTTCCAATAAAAGTAACCTGGGTGGCTCTAGAGCCAATCAATCACTGTTATGTGTCTTTTAAAGTGTGCCCTACTCCACCGCTGGCACCCATGGTGGTTCCCAGGATCTCCTGTTCTTCTGAGGAGCCCAGGACCACAGGAAACAGCCTGCACAGTAAGACCAGGAGGAACCATTCCCCAATTTTCTCCTGTGACAAATGACCCCGGAAGCGCTGTGTATTATGTTACTTCCAGGGTCACTGTAGCGTTTTGAATTACTAGAATAGCCTGCATTAACAACCAGCAAAGAGCTTTCCAATAATAGTGATCAGTGAGGCTGTAGGGGTGCCCAATCACTTTTATGGGGCTATCAAAAAGTGCCCCTCCGCTGGGGGCATTCACAGTGGTTCCTGGGCTCTCCCATTCTTCTGGGGAGCCCAGGACCCCAGGAAACAGCCTGCACAGTAAGACCAGGAGGAACTTTGGGAACTTCCATTTCCCAGTTCCTACTGTGACTAATGACCCCGGAAGATTTGTGTATTGCGTCACTTCCAGGGTCACAGTTGTCATTCCTAGGCTAGAGCGCAGGACCACAGGAAACAGCCTGCACAGTAAGACCAGGAGGAACAATTCCCCAATTCCTCCTGTGACTAATGACCTTGGAAGATTTGTGTATTGCATCACTTCCGGGGTCACAGTTGTCATTCCTAGGCTAGAGCGCAGGACCACAGGAAACAGCCTGCACAGTAAGACCAGGAGGAACAATTCCCCAATTCCTCCTGTGACTAATGACCTCGGAAGTGCTATGTATTATGTCACTTCCAGGGTCACAGTAGTCTTTCGAATGACTAGTGCAGTATTTCTCACCTTCAGTCCTCAAGGCGCCCCAACAGGTCATGTTTTCAGGCTTTCCATTATTTTGCACAGATGATTTGATCAGTTTCACTGCCTTAGGCTGGATTCACACCTATGCATTTTTAGTGCTTTTTGCATTTTGCAGATTTGCACTACAGGACGTGTTCCATAGGAAACCATGCTAAATGGACTGTAGTGCAAATCTGCAAAATGCAAAAAGCGCTAAAAATGCATAGGTGTGAATCCAGCCTTAGTAATTACCACAGTTGTTTCATCTGAGGGAAATCCTGAAAACCTGACCTGTTGGGGTGCCCTGAGTACTGGAGTTGAGAAACATTGGACTAGAGCATCTGAGGATGCAGCTAGCTGCAGCTGTGAGATTGGTGCCCACATAAACAACCAGCAAAGAGCTTTCCAATAATAGCGATTACTGAGGCTGTGGGGGTGCCCGATCACTTTTATGGGGCTTTCAAAGTGCCCCTCTGCTGGGGGCACCTGCAATGGTTCCTGGGCTCTTCCATTCTTCTGGGTAGCCCAGGACCACAGGGAACAGCCTGCACATTAAGATCTGGAGGTACTTGGGGAACTGCCATTCCCAAAATTCCTCCTGCGACTAATGACCCCAGGAGCATTGTGTATTATGTCACTTCCAGGGTCACTGTTGTCATTTTTGGGCTAGAGCCCATGGCCACAGGAAACAGCCTGCGCAGTGAAACCAGGAGGAACCATTCCCCAATTCCTCCTGTGACTAATGACCCCAGAAGCACTGTATATTATGTCACTTCCAGGGTCACAGTAGTTTTTGGAATGACTAGTGCAGTGTTTCTCACTTTCAGTCCTCAAGGCGCCCCAACAGGTCATGTTTTCAGGCTTTCCATTATTTTGCACAGATGATTTGATCAGTTTCACTGCCTTAGTAATTACCACAGCTGTTTCATCTGAGGGAATTCCTGAAAACCTGACCTGTTGGGGCGCCTTGAGGACTGGAGTTGAGAAACACTGGTCTAGAGCATCTGAGGATACAGCTAGCTGCAGCTGTGAGATTAGTGCCAGCGTTAACGGCCAGCAAAAGGCTTTCCAATAAAAGTGGTCAGTGAGGCTCTAGGGGCCCCTGATCATTGTTTTGAGGCTTTCAAAGTATGCCCTTCAGCTGGGGGCACTCATAGTGGTTTCTGGGCTTACCCATTCCTCAGAGAAGCCTGTGACTGCAGGAAACTGCTAATGCAGTGAGAATAAATGGAAATTGGGAAACATGCATGCCCTCGATCCCTCCTGTGACTAATGAACCTGGAAGTAACATGTATTTACCCACTTCTGGGGTCACAGCTGTTATTCCTCGGCTAGTGTAGATAAGGATGCAGCTATTCAAGCATGATCTTTGCTTGAATAGCTGTATTGGAGGGCAACGGAGACATTGGGGGGTCTAATAGGCCACCAATGTCTCCATAAAGAGGACCGTTCTCATGTCCATGCTATCACATTGAGGGCTTGTTAGCCCACTTGTGATAGCAATTAAGTAAAAGAAAAGTGTAAAAAACATGTAAAAACATATTTTTTTTTAATTTTCAGTTAACTCTAAACTGATAACCTTTTAAAGCCAAACTTCCTATAAGAGTTAAAAAAACAATTAATGTTCTTTAACAAAATAACATACATTCCACATTAATAATTGTGCTACCATAATTAGTGTGTGCTGCAAATTGCCTCCAGCATTGCTGCTATTTCTTCTTGCTGAAGGCTGCCATTTTGTTGAAGCTCAGAGCAATCACTTTCTTATTGGAAGCTCTCCCTCTTTCCCTGGTCTCAAAAACTATATGTCACTTTCTGTAATAAACCACTTGACCTCTCGAAGATTTACCCCCCTTCCTGACCAGGCCATTTTTTTCAGTACGACACTGTGTAATTTAACTGACAATTGTGCGGTCATGCGTCATGCGATTTATGTACCTAAATAAAATGTATGTCCTTTTTTTTCCACAAATAGAACTCTCTTTTGGTGGTATTTGATCACCTCTGAGGTTTTTATTTTTTGCGCTAAAAACAAAAAAAGAGCACCAATTTTGGAAAAAAAACCAATATTTTTTACTCTCTGCTATAAAAACACATCCATTAAAAAAGTGTAAAAAATAAAATTTCTTCATAAATTTAGGCCAATATGTATTCGACATATTTTTGGTAAAAAAAATCCCAATAAGCATATATTAATTGGTTTGCGCAAAAGTTATAGCGTCTACAAACTATAGAATATTTTTATAGAACTTTTATTTATTTATTTTTACTAGTAATAGCGGCGATCAGCGACTTATAGCAGGACTGCGATATTGTGGCAGACAATCGGGACACTAACTGACACTTTACACTTTTTGGGGACCATTGACACTAATACAGTATTCAGTGCTAAAAATATGCGCTGTCACTGTACACTAATGACACTGGTTGGGAATGGGTTAACATCAGGGGCGATCAAAGGGTTAAATGTGTTCCTAGGCAGTGTTTTACTATACTGGGGGAGACGTTTTTATTAGGGGAGGGCATGGACCCGTGTTTCTGATTTGCAGGAACAAACACAGGATCCATACCTTCCCTGCTGACAGAACGGCAATCTGCTTTGTTTGCATAGGCAGACTGCGGTTCTGATTGGTTGCTAGGTGGTCCTAGCAACCAATCATTAGCACTGTTATTATGAATAATTAATTCCAGAAGTTCCGGTCCTCTGTTCTGTGCTGCTGCGTCTCCCCCTCTGCATACATCCCCCAGTAAGGTAGGAAGGAGCAATGAGCAATGTCCAGAGCTGGGGGGACAATGTGCAGGGGTCCAGGGCTGGGAGTGGGGGGCAATATGCAGGGGTCCAGAGCTGGGGTGGCAATGTGCAGAGGTCCAGAACTGGGGGTGGGGGGCAATGTGTAATGTGTAGGGGTCCTGAGCTTGGGGGGCAATGGCAATGTGCAGGGGTCCTGAGCTGGGGGGGCAATGTGTAGGGTTCCCGAGCTGGGGGGGCAATGTGTAGGGTTCCCGAGCTGGGGGGGCAATGTGCAATGTGCAGGGGTCCCGAGCTGGGGGGGCAATATGCAATGTGCAGGGGTCCCGAGCTGGGGGGCAATGTGCAGGGGTCCCAAACTGGGGCGGGAAATGTGCAGGGGTCCAGGGGTGGGGGCAATGTGTAATGTGCAGGGGTCCCGAGCTGGGGGGGAGGGCAATGTGTAATGTGCAGGGGTCCAGAGCTGCGGGGGGCTGTGTAATGTGCATGGGTCCAGAGCTGGGGGTGTGTAATATGCAGGGGTCCAGAGCTAGGGGGGCTGTGCAATGTACAGAGGTCCAGAGCTGGGGGGGCTGTGTGTAATGTGCAGGGGTCCAGTGCTGGGGGGTGTAAAATGCAGGGGTCCAGAGCTGGGGTGGGGGGCTGTGTAATGTGCAGGTTTCCAGAGCTGTGGGGGGGGCTGTGTAATGTTCAGGGGTCCAGAGCTGTGGGGGGGGCTGTGTAATGTTCATTGGTCCAGAGCAGTGGGGGGCTGTGTAATGTGCAGGGGTCCAGAGCTGTGGGGGGGCTGTGTAATGTGCATGGGTCCAGAGCTGGGGGGGTGTAATATGCAGGGGTCCAGAGCTAGGGGGGCTGTGCAATGTACAGAGGTCCAGAGCTGGGGGGGCTGTGTGTAATGTGCAGGGGTCCAGTGCTGGGGGGTGTAAAATGCAGGGGTCCAGAGCTGGGGTGGGGGGCTGTGTAATGTGCAGGTTTCCAGAGCTCTGGGGGGGGGCTGTGTAATGTTCAGGGGTCCAGAGCTGTGGGGGGGCTGTGTAATGTTCAGGGGTCCAGAGCTGTGGGGGGGCTGTGTAATGTGCAGGGGTCCAGAGCTGTGGGGGGGCTGTGTAATGTGCAGGGGTCCAGAGCTGTGGGGGGGCTGTGTAATGTGCAGGGGTCCAGAGCTGTGGGGGGGCTGTGTAATGTGCAGGGGTCCAGAGCTGTGGGGGGCTGTGTAATGTTCAGGGATCCAGAGCTGTGGGGTGATGTGTAATGTGCAGGGGTCCAGAGCTGTGGGAGGGGCTGTGTAATGTGCAGGGATCCAGAGATAGTGTGTGGGGGGCTGTGTAATGTGCAGGGGTGCAGATCTGTGGGGGGCTTGTGTACTGTAAAAGGGTCCAGAGCTGCGGGGGGTTGTGTAATGTAAAGGGGTCCAGAGGTGCAGTTGTGGAGAGGGGGTACACAGTAGTGACAAAGAGATATTGTGGGGTGCAGAGATATGCAGGGAGCACAGTGGGGTGTTTTTACATTTTAAAGTTAGGGGGGTGCCAGATATAGGATCCGCCCTGGGTGCCAAATGCTCTAGGTACGCCCCTGTCTCCATGGCAGCAGGGTTTGTCCTGTTCAGATTTTTTTCCCCTCTTCTGTGTTACCTGGGCAGTCTGTGTCATTCCTGCTACTTCCTCAACCCCGCACAAGCAGTAAATCTTTAGGCTATCAGCTGAATGGCTTGTTGTGACTCACCGATTATCGGTACAGTGCTGAGAATACAGGACATGATTAAACAAAACAAAAGCCTTCTTGTACTCATAAAATATGCTGAAATTGCTTTCCTGCAAGCCAGAGTCAGAGACATGTAGCAAACCTGAGCACAATCATTATTTTAACAATTAAACATTGCCATTACTTATGGTTTTGTGTACACTGAAAATAGGGAGCTAACTCTTTGTCTGAGCTAAACTAGTCAGGGACTCCTTAGCTATCAGCGACTGTTAAGATAATTAATATTTTGGTGAGAAGTATGTAAAATACAATCTAATGTATATATAGTGCAAGAGTGTGCAATGTACAATATAGTGTATATAGTGTAATGCCGCGTACACACGATCGCACATTGATCAGACATTCCGACAACAAAATCCATGGATTTTTTCCGACGGATGTTGGCTCAAACTTGTCTTGCATACACACGGTCACACAAAGCTTGTTGGAAATTCGGAACGTCAAGAACGCGGTGACGTACAACACGTACGACGAGCCGCGAAAAATGAAGTTCAATAGCCAGTGCGGCTTTTCGGCTTGATTCTGAGCATGCGTGGAACTTAGTGCGTCGGAATTGTGTACACACGATCGGAATTTCCGACAACGGATTTTGTTGTCGGAAAATTTGAGATTCAGATCTCAAATTTTGTGTGACGGAAATTCCGATGGAAAAAGTTCGATAGAGCCTACACACAGTCAGAATTTCCGACAAAAAGCTCCCATCAAACATTTTCCGTCAGAAAATCCGACTGTGTGTACGTGGCATAAGAGTGTGCAATGTACAGTATAGTGTATATAGTTCAGGAATGTATAATATACAATATAGTGTACAAATTACAGGAATGTGTAATGCGCAATATAGTGTACATATTGCAGGAGTGTGTAATGTACAATATAGTGTAAGAGTGTGTAATGTGCAATATAGTGTATATAGTGCAGGAGTGTGTAATGTACAATATAGTGTATATAGTGCACAAGTGTGTAATGTACAATATAGTGTAAGAGTGTGTAATGTACAACATAGTGTGTATAGTGCAGGAGTGTGTACTGTACAATATAGTGTACATATTGCAGGAGTGTGTAATGTACAATATAGTGTAAGAGTGTGTAATGTACAATATCGTGTATATAGTGTAGGAGTGTGTAGTGTACAATATGGTGTATATAGTACAGGAGTGTGTAATGTACAATATAGTGTATATAGTGCAGGAGTGTGTAATGTTCAATATAGGGTACATATTGCAGGAGTGTGTAATGTACAATATAGTGTAAGAGTGTGTAATGTGCAATATAGTGTATATAGTGCAGGAGTGTGTAATGTTCAATATAGGGTACATATTGCAGGAGTGTGTAATGTACAATATAGTGTAAGAGTGTGTAATGTGTAATATAGTGTATATAGTGCAGGAGTGTGTCATGTACAATATAGTGTAAGAGTGTGTAATGTACAATATCATGTATATAGTGTAGGAGTGTGTAATGTACAATATGGTGTATATAGTACAGAAGTGTGTAATGTACAATATTGTGTATATAGTGCAGGAGTGTGTAATGTACAATATAGTGTATATAGTGCAGTAGTGTGTAATGTACAATATAGCGTACATAGTGCAGGAGTTTGTAATGTACAATATAGTGTAGATAGTATAAGAGTGTGTAATGTACAATATAGTGTAAGAGTGTGTAATGTACAATATAGTGTAGATAGTGTAAGAGTGTGTAATGTACAATATAGTGTATATAGTGCAGGAGTGTGTAATGTACAATATAGTGTATATAGTGTAAGAGTGTGCAATGTATAATATAGTGTAAGAGTGTGTAATGTACAATATAGTGTGTATAGTGCAGTAGTGTGTAATGTACAATATAGTGTACATAGTGCAGGAATGTGTAATGTACAATATAGTGTACATAGTGCAGGAATGTGTAATGTACAATATAGTGTATATAGTGTAAGAGTGTGTAATGTACAATATGGTGTATATAGTGTAAGAATGTGTAAAGTACAATATAGTGTATATAGTGCAGGAGTGTGCAATGTACAATATAGTGTAAGAGTGTGTAATGTACAATATTGTGTATATAGTGCAGGAGTGTGTAATGTACAATATAGTGTATATAGTGCAGTAGTGTGTAATGTACAATATAGCGTACATAGTGCAGGAGTTTGTAATGTACAATATAGTGTAGATAGTATAAGAGTGTGTAATGTACAATATAGTGTAAGAGTGTGTAATGTACAATATAGTGTAGATAGTGTAAGAGTGTGTAATGTACAATATAGTGTATATAGTGCAGGAGTGTGTAATGTACAATATAGTGTATATAGTGCAGGAGTGTGCAATGTACAATATAGTGTAAGAGTGTGTAATGTACAATATAGTGTATAAAGTGCAGGAGTGTGTAATGTACAATATAGTGTACATATTGCAGGAGTGTGTAATGTACAATATAGTGTATATAGTACAGGAGTGTGTAATGTACAATATGGTGTATATAGTACAGGAGTACCATATATAGTGTATATAGTGCAGAAGTGTGTAATGTACAATATAGTGTATATAGTGCAGGAGTTTGTAATGTAGAATATAGTGTATATAGTGTAAGAGCGTGTAATGTATAATATAGTGTATATAGTGAAAGAGTGTGTAATGTACAATATAGTGTATATAATGCAGGAGTGTGTAATGTACTTTGTGTGTGGGACATTCATTTTACTACAAAGGGTATGATGGTAGATGTAGGAAAGGAGTACGGAGTGTATGACAGCAGGTAGTATGTATAGAAGGGGAGAGACTGGGGTACAGTGGCGGTCAGTTTATGCAGAAGTGGATTGTGGAAGGTATGGTGGCAGTTATTATGTACAGGAGAGGGATACATAGTATTTGATGGCAGCTGCAGGCCTCATCCCATTATTGTTCTTTTCAGCCGGCTTTTACCGGTATATAAAAGCCATCCGAGCAGCTAATTAGCTGCTGGACTGCTTTTACAGGCTGTGGGTGTGCCTTCACCCACCACACTCCCACCCCCGCTGCCCACCACCAAGTTTCCGGGATCTCTGTCCCACCAGAGATCCCAGAACTGAAGCTGGCTATTCCATTAGCTTACCATAGAGGCCACGGAGGATTGGAAGATCTCCGATGACCTGCATGGTGTGTGACACCAGAAGCGACGAGTGCTGTTCTCAGTTCAGTTTCCCCCGGGATGTAAACAGCTCCATTTTTAAACAGAAAAAGCATCTGAACACACTGATCTTGATGTGATCAGATGCTTTTAAGGGAATAGAGATATCTAGAGTCTAATAGGCCCCAGATCTCTCCATAAAGAATATCTGTCACATGCCTCTTGCTGTCACAAGTGATGTTTACATTCCTTGGGAAAGCAATAAAAGGGCTAAAAATAAATTATTAAAAAAAATGAAAGCACCCCTGTCTGCCCGTACTTGCGTGCAAAGGTGAACGCATGCGTTGGTCCTGTACGCATACGTAAAAGGCAATCACACCACACGCAAACGTTAAAAAACTCCTCTGTGGATCTAAACTGGTAGCCTGTAAATGCTTATAAAGCGTCACCTCTATAGATGTTTAACCACTTCCATACTGCGCAATTTCCAGCACTCCTCTCCTACATGTAAAAATCATATATTTTTTTCTAGAAGATTACTCAGAACCCCCCATTTTGGAAAAAAACACTTTCATGATGAATAAAAAAAAAACAAAAAACAGTTTTTTTGTTTAATGTGACAGATGATGTTACACCGAGTAAATCGATACCTCACATGTCACACTTTAACCGATTCAGCCCCGGAAGATTTTACCCCCTTCCTGACCAGAGCACTTTTTGCGATTCGGCACTGCGTCATTTTAACTGACAATTGCGCGATTGTGCAACGTTACAACCAAATAAAATTGACGTCCTTTTTTTCTCCACAAATAGAGCTTTCTTTTGGTGGTATTTGATCACCTCTGCAGTTTTTATTTTTTGCGCTATTAACAATAAAAAAACGTCAATTTTGAAAAAAAAATGCAATATTTTTTACTTTTTGCTATAATAAATATCCCCTAAAAATATATAAAAAAATTATTTTTTTCCTCAGTTTAGGCCGATATGTATTCTTCTACATATTTTTGGTAAAAAAAATCGCAATAAGCGTATATTGATTGGTTTGCGCAAAAGTTATAGCATCTACAGAATAGGGGATAGTTTTATGGCATTTTTATTAATAATTTTTTTTTTTTACTAGTAATGGCGACAATCTGCGATTTTCATCGGGACTGTAACATTATGGCAGACACTTCGGACAATTTTGACACATTTTTGGGACCATTGGCAATTTTACAGTGATCAGGGCTATAAAAATGCATTGATTACTGTAAAAATGTCAACTGGCAGGGAAGGGGTTAACACTAGGGGGCGATCAAGAGGTTAAGTGTGTTCCCTCCTGTGTGTTCTAACTGAAGGGGGGAGTGGACTGTGTAGGGGAAGAGATAGATCGCTGTTCATACTCTGTATGAACAGACGATCTGTCACTTCTCCCCTCAGAGAACCGGAAACTGTGTTTACACACACAGATCCCAGGTTCTCCGTGTGCCCGAGCGATCGCGGGAGCCCGGCGGTGATCGCGATCTAGTGGCCACAGGACGAAGCGACATTACATAACATCGTTTCGCCCAGCCGTGCCGTTCTGCCGCAGTACAACTGCGGCAGCTGGTCGGCAAGTGGTTAAAGTTGTGCACTCTTGTGAAATGATGCCAAACTTCTGTACTTAAAAATCTCCATAGGTGACGCTTTAAATTTTTTTACAGGTTACCAGTTTAGAGTTACAGAAGAGGTGTTGGGCTAGAGTTGTTACTCTGACTCTAACGTTCGCTGTGATACCTCACGTGTGGTTTGAACGTTGTTAATATGTGGACACTACTTACATATGCAATCGCTTCTATGTTCTGTTTTTTTTTATTGTTTATTTTACTTTATTTTTATTTTTTTTACACTTTTCCTTTAATTTTCACTTTTATGCCAATTACAAGGAATGTAAACATCCATTGTAATCGGAATAGTACATGACAGGTCCTCCTTATAGAGAGATCTCTCCTCCAGACTAGAAAGCCTGAGATAAAAAAAAAAAAGTCCCCGGCATTGTTTACTGCCGCCGCCCTGGACGTGACGTCATAACGTCGTGCCCAGGCCTCTGAGAGTCATAGAGACTGCCGGGGACCATCTGTCCCTCGGTTTTCTCTATGACTAACTTCCGGCACTGTCGGGTTCCTTCTCCAGCTCGCTGATTGCACAGGCGAGCCGGTAGAAGCA
Source organism: Lithobates clamitans (assembly GCA_037952925.1). Classification (NCBI taxonomy): domain Eukaryota; kingdom Metazoa; phylum Chordata; class Amphibia; order Anura; family Ranidae; genus Lithobates; species Lithobates clamitans. Next base: position 1,669,012 of record JBBGZY010000474.1, on the reverse strand, counting down.
CCGGAGGGCGGCAGGAGGGGGGGGGGGAACGTGCCTGTAAGAATGATTAAGCGGCTGAACAGCAGCTATGATTGTTCTTATAGTGAAGGGAATCGCCAGTTGAAAAACATTTTTTACCAAAAAATGGGTATTATATTGTGTTTGTGTGCATTAAAATTCATCAAAGTGTAAAATTTGAAAAACTACTGCCCAAGTACTGTGTGACATAAAAAATTGTAAAACCCCAAATTTTATTCCCTGAGGCCTCGGCTAAAAATATATATAATGTTTGGGGGTTCTAAGTAATTTTCTAGCAAAAAAATGCTGATTTTTACTTGTAAGCAAAAAGTGTCAGAAGAAGTCCTGGTCTTAAGAGTACCTGTGACTAGGGATGAGATTAATGTAACAAAAAATGGAAACTGAAGGACCACACCACTGCTCCAAGGTCCATATACAAACCAACAGCTGACAAGGCCTGTGCTCACAATCACACTGAAAACCACTTCTAGCCCATTCACTTTGTTTTCAATCAGTTTGGAACCCTAAATGCATTGGATACTCTTTGGATTGTCCCCCAGACTTTTATTGGAATAAAGGTGCTTCTAGACCTCTTAGCAGTGGTATAGTGCTTCAGTTTCCATTTTTGTTACATTACACTATACGCCAAGGAGATCCTGAAGATCCTCTGGGGTGCAGAAGTTTCACTTTAAGATACCAATAAGATAACCTTAGTGGGCCGGCACTATTTTTCCACTTTCTTCAGCTAGGGATTAAATATGTTTGGATCCTAGTCCAAACCCACCCAGGAAGCTGTTACTGTCCTTGGCCAACCATAAGTGACCTAAGCATTCTCCATTTTGCAAATAAACATATACACAGAGCTTTGGCCTGGGCCTCGGCCACTTATGATTGGCCAAGAACAGATGACAGCTTCCTGGTGGGATTTCTCAGGTGTGTTAAGACTAGGATCCAAACATGCCAGAGCTCATCCCTACCTGTGACATCGTTAACACCACCACCGCCAGGTCCACACTTACTCCATCAAGTTCGTGGCTTCCCCGGCTTCTCCTCCCAGCCAATCTAGTCTTTTGTTTGTTTATTAGCCCTTAGTTCACCTTAGTTCATTAGCCCCAATTAACTTCTTTGCAGTGTAAGGTGAGCACCTATATGTGTATATCAATTGCGTCATATATGTGAGGTATCATCGCAAATGTCAGCGTGACAACCATATTTCACAATTGACTCTAAACTGATAACCTGTAAAGACTTTTAAATCATCGCCTGTAGAGGATTTTAGGTACCATAGTTTCATTTTCACAGGCCTGTGCAATTTTAAGACTAAAATATAATGTTTGCCCAAAAAAATTATATCAAGAATAATGTACCAGTGAATGTGAGAGATGACATCACTAAGGGAGCTAGGGAGGAGGTGGAATCCTTATGGGTAGAGCTCCAAAGGGATGAAGCTAAGGGGAAAATAATACTGGGAGTATGCTATAGGCCCCCTAACCTGAAGGAGGAGGGAGAGACAGATCTCCTATCACAATTCGGATTAGCAGCAAGGATGGGAAGTGTTATCATAATGGGGGATTTTAATTATCCAGACATAGACGGGGCGGAGGGAACCGCGCATTCGTCTAAGGCCCACCAGTTCCTAAATGTCTTGCAGGACAATTTCATGGATCAGATGGTAACTAGAAATAAAGCGTTACTGGATCTACTGATTACCAACAATACAGACCAGGCCGATCCTAGGCAGGTGCGCGCCCCAACGCTTTAAGCTGCCGCAGACTGCATTGATTGCTAGAATCGCCGGCCGCCCAGCGCCTAGCACCCAGTGACGCCAGAGGCCGCCCCAGCATTCATAGCACGCCGCCTCTGCGACTGGAAAACAAGCTCGGCTCCACCCACCTCTGCCATCTTCAGACAGCGTGGCTCAGAGGGAGGGGAGCGAGCAGAGCATTTCTGAAAAGAGTTGCCTGACGGAGCCTGCCTGCCTTGCTGTGAGACTGTGAGTGACTACACTGCACTGCACCTGACATGAACCTTGGCCTTACCCTGTAAGTAATTTGCTGTGCCATCAGACGCAGCCACTGTGCCCATAAAATGCAGCCACTGTGCCCGTCAAATGCAGCCATTGTGCCCATCAAATGCAGCCACTGTGCCCATTAAATGCAGCCACTGTGCCCATTAAACGCAGCCACTGTGCCTGTAAAATGCAGCCACTGTGCCCATCAAACGCAGCCACTGTGCCCAAATGCAGCCACTGTGCCATAAAACACAGCCACGGTGCCCATTAAATGCAGCCATGGTGCCCGTCAAATGCTGCCACTGTGCCCAAATGCAGCCACTATGGCATTAAAACGCAGCCACTGTGCCATCAAATGCAGCCACTGTGCTCACCAAAGCAGCCACTGTGCCCATTAAACGCAGCCACGGTGCCCATCAAATACAGCCACTGTGCCCATCAAATGCAGCCACTGTGCCCATCAAATGCAGCCACTGTGCCCATCAAACGAAGCCACTGTGCCCATTAAACGCAGCCACTGTGCCCGGTAAACGCAGCCACTGTGCCCATCAAACGCAGCTACTGTGCCTGTCAAATGCAGCCACGGTGCCATCAAATGCAGCCACTGTGCCCATCAAATGCAGCCACTGTGCCGGTCAAATGCAGCCACTGTGTCCATCAAATGCAGCCACTGTTCCCATTAAACACAGCCACTGTGCCTGTTAAACGCAGCCACTGTGCCCATCAAACGCAGCCACTGTGCCCATCAAACACAGCCACTGTGTCCAAACGCAGCCACTGTGCCATAAAACTCAGCCACGGTGCCCATCAAATGCAGCCACTGTGCCCATCAAACGCTGCCAATGTGCCCAAACGCGGCCACTGTGCCCATCAAATGCAGCCACTGTGCCCATCAAACGCAGCCACTGTGCCACTAAACGCACGGGGGGGCTGTTTGCAGGGGGCCCCATACAACATTTTCTATGGGGCCCTGTGATTTCTAGTTACGCCCCTCCTCATGACACATCACAGAAAGCACCTCCATGTTAACAGAGGACAGAATTAAAATTAGACTTGGGAAACTTAACATTAATAAATCACCAGGACCAGATGGCTTGCACCCGGGGTTACTTAGGGAACTCAGTCAAGTAATTACCAGACCATTGTTTCTAGTTTTTACTGACTGGACTGGTACCAGCAGATTGGAGAAAAGCCAATGTAGCACCAATATTTAAAAAGGGCCCAAAATACACCCCTGGAAATTACAGACCATCTAGCCTAACATCAATAGTATGCAAGCTCTTGGAGGGGATGATAAGGGACTATATACAAGATTTTAGTAATGAGAACGGTATCATTATCAGTAATCAGCATGGATTCATGAAGAATCGTTTTTGCCAATCCAATCTATTAACCTTCTATGAGGAGGTGAGTTGCCATCTAGATAAAGGAAGGCTCGTAGACGTGGTGTATCTGGATTTTGCAAAAGCATTTGACACAGTTCCCCATAAATGTTTACTGTACAAAATAAGGTCCATTGGCATGGACCATAGGGTGAGTACATGGATTGAAGACTGACTACAAGGGCGAGTTCAGACGGTGGTGATAAATGGGGAGTACTCGAAATGGTCAGAGGTGGGTAGTGGAGTCCCCCAGGGTTCTGTGCTGGGACCAATCCTATTTAATTTGTTAATAAACGACCTGGAGGATGGGGTAAACAGTTCAATCTCTGTATTTGCAGACGATACTAAGCTATGCAGGGCAATAACTTCTCCGCAGGATGTGGAAACCTTGCAAAAAGATCTGAACAAATTAATGGGGTGGGCAACTACATGGCAAATGAGGTTTAATGTAGAAAAATGTAAAATAATGCATTTGGGTGGCAAAAATATGAATGCAATTTATACACTGGGGGAGAACCTCTGGGGGAATCTAGGATGGAAAAGGACCTGGGGGTCCTAGTATATGATAGGCTCAGCAATGGCAGGCAATGCCAAGCTGCTGCTAACAAAGCAAACAGAATATTGGCATGCATTAAAAAAGGGATTAACTCCAGAGATAAAACGATAATTCTCACACTCTACAAGACTCTGGTCCGGCCGCACCTAGAGTATGCTGTCCAGTTCTGGGCACCAGTCCTCAGGAAGTATGTACCGGAAATGGAGTGAGTACAAAGAAGGGCAGCAAAAGTAATAAGGGGTCTGGAGGATATTAGTTATGAGGAAAGGTTGCGAGCACTGAACTTATTCTCTCTGGAGAAGAGACACTTGAGAGGGGATATGATTTCAATTTACAAATACCGTACTGGTGACCCCACAATAAGGAGAAAACTTTTTCACGGAAGGGAGTTTAATGAAACACGTGGCCACTTATTAAAATTCGAAGAAAAGAGGTATAACCTTAAACTATGTAGAGGGTTCTTTACTGGAAGTGTGGCAAGGATGTGGAATTCCCTTCCACAGGCGGTGGTCTCAGCGAGGAGCATCGATAGTTTCCAAAAACTACTAGATAAGAACCTGAATGACCGCAACATACAGGAATATACAATGTAATACTGACACATAATCACACACATAGGTTGGACTTGATGAACTTGTGTCTTTTTTCAACCTCACCTACTATGTAACTATGTAATGAATTTCTAAATATGTGTTTGATGACTCTGAAAATATCATGCAACATAAAAACTACCACCATTTTATTTTCCATGCTTTTATAAAATACTTTTTGCGGTTTCCAGTGATTTCTAGTAAAAATGCAGATTTTAACCACTTAAGCCCCAGACCGTTTTGTTGGCCAAAGACCAGAGCACTTTTTGCGATTCGGCACTGCGTCGCTTTAACTGACAATTGCGCGGTTGTGCGACGTGGCTCCCAAACAAAATTGGCGTCCTTTTTTCCCACAAATAGAGCTTTCTTTTGGTGATATTTGATCACCTCTGCGTTGTTTTTTTTTTGCGCTATAAAAAAAAAGTGACAATTTTGAAAAAAATGCATTATTTTTTTACTTTTTGCTATAATAAATATCCCCCAAAAAATATATAAAAAAACATTTTTTTCCCTCAGTTTAGGCGTTTACGTATTCTTCTACATATTTTTGCTAAAAAAAAAAAAAATCACAATAAGCGTTTATTGTTTGCTTTGCGCAAAAGTTATAGCCTCTACAAAATAAGGGATAGTTTTATGGCATTTTTATTATTTTTTTTTTTTACTAGTAATGGCGGCGATCAGCGATTTTTATCATGACTGCGACATTATGGCGGACACATCAGACAATTTTGACACATTTTTGGGACCATTGGCATTAATACAGCGATCAATGCTAAAAAATTGCATTGATTACTGTAAAAATGTCACTGGCAGTGAAGGGGTTAACCTCTAGGTGGCGCTGTAGGGATTAAGTGTGTCCTAGGGAGTGTTTCTAACTGTGGGGAGGAGGGGCTGTGTGTGACACTACACTGATCACCGCTCCCGTTTACAGGGAGCGGTGATCAGTGACAGTGTCATTAGGCAGAACGGGGAGATGCTGTTTACATTAGCATCTCCCCGTTCTTCCTCACCGTGAGACGATCGCGGGTATCCCCGCAGACATCGGGTCTGCTGGACCCGCGGTCACAGAGCTTCCTGCGGGCGCGCGCCTCTTAAAGGGCAACGTACAGGTACGGTAATCTGCCTGTACGTGCCCTTCTGCCGCAGTGAGGCGGTCGGGAAGCAGTTAATATGCATGCAAAAAGTTCAAAAGGTAGACAGTTTTTTTTTGTAATTTAAATAGGTCAAAATAAAAAAAAAAAAACTCTTTATTTCATTTGTAAGTAACTTTGTACCAGAATCATATTTTAATGTCATGACAAATTACAGAATATAATGTATACATTGTATCTACTGTAATAAAATTTTCTTTTAATACTACTTACTACTAGAAATATGAAAAAACTAAATAACATTTTGCAAGACAATATCATGAAAAGGTTAGCTTGTACTTAAAAAAAAAGTGCATTACTTTATCTTAAATAATAAAGGTCATTGCTGAATAAACAGGTCAAAGACAGAAGTGTAAAAATTGCTCTGGTCCATAGGAAGTGTACAGGTTTGAGGGGAGATGTGGTTAAGGCCCCATTCTTGTATGTATAGTGTGGCAATATGTGGTAAAATATGTGCATTTTTACAATGCACAGCAAAACACCTGTTCTATGTTCACTGTACAGTAGAGTGCAACACATGACTCACAACCATGCTGCATTTTTTAAAAAGTTGAGGTGCATTTTTTGATCCAATTGTGGTGTGTTGGCCACCCATTCCTAATGGATGGGCTGCCTTAACACAGCAACAATTAAAACACAAATAAACGCATGTTAACCAGGTAAGCAGGTGCTTCCAAGGGGTTTACTGTATTGTGTGTTCTTTTGTATGTTTTTGACTATTGTGGTTCTCGTTGCTATGTTTGCATTTATCTGTAAAACTGTGTATTGCAATGTGGGTTAATAGCACTATTTAGTTAAGTCCTGAGAAGCAAGGGTTAACACTGCTGGCCAGGTTTTCCGGAGCTTTTTGGGAAGTACCACCCTTTGCTAGGGCAAACATATAAAAAGGGAGGGGATCACCTCTAAAGGGGTTTGGTTTTGCTCCATGCATTGGAAGGGAATAGGAGCTGTGCCGGGATGTGATTGCTACCTTGACTGTTATAACCCCTTGTGGGAGCCCAGTCGAGGTTCCAGAGATATGGACTTATACTTCTACCTAATAGACCGACTTAAAGCGGAGTTCCACCCTGTTTTACAAGTTTTGCTCAATCACATGCCAGGACTATATTCAGTTATAAACGGATATTTTTTTTTTTTTTTTTTCATTTGTACCTGTGTTTTTTCAATGTCCATTTCTGCTTCCTGTCTTAGCTCCCTGCGGATATGGGCGGGTCATCTGCGGCTATTTCGTAATTTCCTTTGTAGCTGCAATGTCTCCTGGGAGCTCCTGTCATTATTCCCAGGAGTCATTGCAGAGGCCTGCCGCGAGTTCTCACGGGATTTCGATGACGACGCCCGCCCGTTGTGATGGCAACCCTGAATTTTACAGGGCTGCTCTCCGTAAATACTGAGCATGCGCGGGAAATAGCGGTGAATGCTGGGAGCTCAGCATTCACCAGATCCCGGAAATCCATGCTTGTGGGTTTCATATGCCCACAAGCAAGATGGGAACGGTCACGATCAAGATTTATAAGTATATATTTAAAACGAAAACGGACAGCAGCAGCTTAAAACAACTGAAACAGTGAGTGTCACTTTATGATTGTACATGTGTAAGAATGATTAAAAAAAAAAAAATGGGAATGGTCGAGTGGAACCCCGCTTTAAGGTATGACTTCCGGTATATAGAAATAAAATAGAATATTTATTGAGATATCATTAAACTTACCCCAAGAACCAGGGGCTATAGACCTATGCAATCAGGATCACCACACTGTACCTTATGGTTTACTGTCATTCATTGATGAAATGATATGTAATATATCTTTTATGGATTTGTGATACTGTGTTGAATGTTCCCCTAGGTTCTCGGGGTTATTTTTAAAGATATCTCAATAAATATTTGATGTTAAACCTATATACATGTCCTATATTTTGTGGGTATCAAAAAGTCTCTCCTCATCCCCATCACCTCCCCCTTGTGGGTTTTAGCATTTTAGACTGGGACTGATACCAAGGCGGTTTGTGGTACAGCCACATAACCGAAGTAAGCATAGTAAGGTATGACTCCCTCGTGGGGCAATCAAGGGCACCAGTGGACTAACTTAGAGGCACTTAGAGGAGAATGTACAGGAATGTGTATTGAAGACAACTTGCTGAACTGTTCATTTGTCATGTTTAAACACAATAAAAATGTTATTTGGCATTTAACTTGGCCTGGTCTGAAGTTACTTGAGGAAAACCTTGAAGGGGTGCATGCATGCATGATGTATCATGAGAACAGGGCTTTAAAGGGGAATAAGACAAGTTTGAGAAGATGCAGAACACAGAATGTTTAACGTGCAGTGAAGTTATCCAGGGGAGGCTATATTGCCATCACTAATGACTACAGTACTAGTGTTGAGTGCTTAAGCAGCCAGCCAGTCAGGAAGTGGTGTGACTTGGCAATGGTGACGGAAGGCCCTGGTGGTGAAGGCACTTGTGTGCTTAGGCTGCTTCCCTAGCAATCAGAACCCCAATACTGGTCAGACATCATGGCACGAGGAATCCTAGGGACCCTGCCTGGAAGTCACAAAACATGGAGTGAGGCCCTCAGGAGAAGAATAATCATGTCTTATGTATGAAGTGACTTCCTAGTATTCAAGTGTTATATACAAATCAATGTCTGGCTGGCTGGTGGAGTCCAGTACAAACGCAACGGTAACTGCTCAAAAATGCTGCACAATACAGAGCGAAGAGCTATGAAGTGTAATGAGGAACTGTTATCTTTAGTGTACAGAGTGTAATAAGGAACTGATGTCTGTAGTGAACAATCTGAAGTGTTACAGAAGTTGGGCCATGTATTACAAGGAGTTAAATGTGTTCTTGTGGCGAAGCATCGCTTTTAAGTTGGACAGCTGCCCTTCCCACTTCAATACCAAGGACTTTCACCCCCTTCCTTTGCTGGCCAATATTCAGCTTTCAGTGCTGGCGCACTTTGAATGACAATTGCGAGGTCATTAAACACTGTACCCATATGATATTTGTATCTTTTTTTTTAGACAGATAGAGCTTTCTTTAGGTGATATTTAATCACCAGTTTTTTGTATTTTTTGCTAAACAAATGAAAATAGACCAAAAATTTCGAAAAAAATAGTTTTTCTTTGTTTTTGTTATAAAATTTTGTAAATAAGTAATTTTTCTTTTGCACTGATGTGCGCTGATGAGGCAGCACTGATGGCCACTCATGAGGAGATGCTAAAATGCAGCACTTATGGGCACTGATAGGCGACACTTATGGGCATTGATAGGTGGTACTGATGGGCACTGACAGGCATCACTGATGGGCAATGAATGGTATCACTGGTGGGCATCACTGATGTGGCTGCACTGATAATCATTGCAGTGATTCTCAGTGCAGATATCCCCACTGAGAAAAGCCGCTTATCGTCTCTCCTCTCCTCATATGCTGTCAATGTGAGGAGAGGAATGCCGATAACTGACACTTCCTATTTACGCTGTGATCAGCTGTGATTGGGTACAGCTGATCACATGGTAACGAGCCTACGTCATAGATTTTTTATTGTGATCAGTGATGCGGTGTGTCCGAGCAACACACTGCACCATGGGTCACTGCACTGCGTGCCCCCAGCGGCGCATAAGTGGCCGTTTTAAAGGACGTCATATGCTGCCCACTCAGAACAATAAAGCCACTGCCCGGCCTATAGCAGATTGGTTAAAGTGTTATTAATCCCAGGAGCCTGCATTCACTATATCTGGTCTCCCACAGTACAGGGAAATGCAATTATTTTAGTAAATATAAACTGCTAAATACCTTTTCTCATCAGCAGTATATAGCAGTCTTGTGACTTCTATCAGTGTCTGGTTAAAGCTTGTAGGAGGAGTTTTCATTCTCCTCTGTCTTTCCTATGAGGCTGCATGACCCCTGGCCCTCTGTCTGGACAGTGTCAATTTCTAGCAATACACACCAAACTGAGCATGTGCAGAGTGCCCCCAAGGCTCTGTACTAGCAGGAGAGAAATTGGGGACTGTGAAGGCAGGGGAGGATCAGAGAAGACAGGAGCAAACAGCCTTTTTACACAATGCAGAGGATTAACCCCTTAGGTTCCACAGTCACTATAACAAGCGTGCTTTACTGCATATACAGACTGATTTTACTGTTGTGGGTTTATGTCAACCTTGCATTAAAAGAAAGATTCAGCCCACTTTTGGGGACACTAGCGAGCTCTTCTTCAAGGTCCCCATACGAGCACAGTCAGCCTCACCTACATCTACATGTGATAATGCATTGCAATGGGTCAATAAAGTGTAAATTAGCCCCTAATACTAGAATTACATGTATAGTGTTGGATGTTCCTCACCAAGTCAATCAATGAGAACATTAGAGCACATACATACAGTGGATATAAAAAGTCTACACACCCCTGGTAAAATGTCAGGTTTCTGTGATGTAAAAAAAATGAGACAAAAATTTATAATTTCAGAACTTTTTCCACTTTTAATGTGACCTATACAATGTACAACTTCAGTTGAACAACAAACTAACATCTTTTAGGTGGAGGGAAGGAAAAATAAAAAAATAAAATAATATGGTTGCATAAGTGTGCACACCCTTATGCCCCGTACACACGGTCGGACTTTGTTCGGACATTCCGACAACAAAATCCTAGGATTTTTTCCGACGGATGTTGGCTCAAACTTGTCTTGCATACACACGGTCACACAAACTTGACGGAAAATCCGATCATTCTGAACGCGGTGACGTAAAACACGTACGCAGGGACTATAAACGGGGCAGTAGCCAATAGCTTTCATCTCTTTATTTATTCTAAGCATGCGTGGCACTTTGTCGGATTTGTGTACACACGATCGGAATTTCCGACAACGGATTTTGTTGTCGGAAAATTTTATATCCTGATCTCAAACTTTGTGTGTCGGAAAATCCGATGGAAAATGTGTGATGGAGCCTACACACGGTCAGAATTTCCGACAACAAGGTCCTATCACACATTTTGCATCGGAAAATCCGACCGTGTGTATGGGGCATTAAACTAATACTTTGTTGAAGCACCTTTTGATTTTATTACAGCACTCAGTCTTTTTGAGTATGAGACTATCAGCATGACACATCTTGACTTGGCAATATTTGCCCACTCTTCTTTGCTAAAACACTCCAAACCTGTCAGATTGTAAGGGCATCTCCTGTGCACAGCCCTCTTCAGAACACCTCACAGATTTCCAAAGGGATTCAGGTATTGGGCTCTAGCAGGATCATTCCAAAACTTGAATCTTCCGGTGAAGCCATTCCTTTGTTGATTTGGATGTATGCTTTGGGTCATTGTCATGCTGAAAGATGAAGTTCCTCTTCATGTTCAGCTTTCTAGCAGAAGCCTGAAGGTTTTGTGCCAATATTGACTGGTATTTGGAACGGTTCATAATTCCCTCTACCTTGACTAAGGCCCCTGTTCCAGCTGAAGAAAAACAGCCCCAAAGCATGATTCTGGCACCACCATGCTTCACGGTGGGTATGGTGTTCTTCTGGTGATGTGCAGTGGTGTTATTGCGCCAAACATATCTTTTGGAATTATGGCCAAAAAGTTCAACCTTGGTTTCACCAGACCATAACACATTTTCCCACATAATTTTGGGAGACTTCAGATGTGTTTTTGCAAAATTTAGCCAGACTTGGATGTTTTTCTTCTTATGAAAAGGTCTTTCCACTCTACCCAATAGCCCGGATATATGAAGAATAGGGCAGATTGTTGTCACATGCACCACACAGCCAGTACTTGCCAGATATTTCTGCAGCTCCTTTAATGTTGCTGTAGGCCTCTTGGCAACCTCCCTGACCAGTTTTCTTCTCGTCTTCTCGTCTTTTCATCAATTTTGGAAGGACATCCAGTTTTTGGTAATGTCACTGTTGTGCTATATTTTCTCCACTGGCTGATGACTGTCTTCACTTTGTTCCATGTTATATCTAATGCCTTGGAAATTATTTTGTACCCTTCTCCTGACTGATACCTATTAACAATGAGATCCCTCTAATGCTTTGGAAGCTCTCTGTGGACCATGGCTTTTTGCTGTAGGATGCGACTAAGAAAATGTCAGGAAAGACCTGCTAGAACAGCTGAACTTCATTTGGGGTTAATCAGAGGCACTTTAAATGACGACAGGTGTGTACTGACCCCTATTTTACATGAATTTTATGCCCCGTACACACAATCGGACTTTTCGACAACAAATCCTTAGAATTTTGTTCGAAAGTTGTTGGCTCCCACTCATCTTGCATACACACGGTCACACAAATGTTGGCCAACAATTACGAACGTAGTGACGTACAAGACGTACGGTGAGCCAATAAAAAGGAAGTTCAATAGTCATGTGATATCTCCATTAGTTTTACAAGACCAAGCGTTTCCAGCTCCTCCTTGATTCAGAGCATGCATGAACTTTTGTGCGACGGACTTGTGTACACACGATCGGAAAGTCCAACAACAAAGATTTGTTGGCGGAAAATTTGAGCCAACATTGGAGCCAACAATGCTAGCCAACATTTGTTGGTGGAAAGTCCGACATTTTAGTTTTTTATTTTTACTCCCCCCACCTCCCCAAATATTTCAGCTTACTTTTTCAATTGAGTTGTACAGTTTATAGGTCACATTAAAGGTGGAAAAAGTTCTGAAATTATTTATCTTTGTCTCATTTTTTTACTTTTTATATCCACTGTATACATCAGAATGTTTGCAACAAAAGGGAAGATTTCAGGATCATAGTGTAATTGTTCTCCCAAAGCAAAGCTAAAGCATTTCAATGGACAACTGCTCCTACAAAGAGTACCTATGATACAGATATTAAAGTAGAACTTTAGTCAGAAAATGAAGGCCTGCTAGATGACTTCAGGTTGGCCCATTTTGCAGGTATAGATATGTTAAACACTAAAAATAAGTGTCTATACTGTTTAAAATCCAGCAATACACTGTCTTACCCTGCTCTGCATATGCTCAGTTGCTCTCCATTTTCGGCATTGTGTCAAAAATCAGAGCCACTAGAGGCCAATCTGCTGACAGCCTAAAGATTTACTACTGCTTAGGGGCTCTGTGCTTCAGCAAAATGGCAGCCTCCGGCAAAACGAAACAGGAACAATACTGGAGCCAATTTACAGCACACACTCATTTTGGGAGCATAATTATTAATGTGGAATTGTACAAAAAGAGAGTAATCTGCAGTGTGCGAAACAAAATACCAAATACTTAGTGCTATCATACAAAAGGTTCCTTCAAGTACCAAGCCCAAAAATGTGGCATAAAGAAATAGTTAATAATTATACTAAAAATAGTCCCAAATCGTCCTTTTCCTGTCCAATAGTGCTAGTGATCACTTAATCGTGCTCCACATTACCCGCTTGTGGACCACCCCACACACATATATTGCAGCAGGGTGACCACTCTGTGCCAAATCATGTACCTAGTACATAATCTGACACTTATGGATCTGGGGCATGTGCCGCCGTAGCCCCGCTCCCCCTGTGATTGGCGGATTCTATGTTCCATAAAGGGGGGAATGTACTGATCCCGTGTTTCTGCTAAGCAGATTTATCTCAAAGGTGTTCTATCGGGTTGAGATCAGGAGTCTGTGCAGGCCAGTCAAGTTCCTCCACCCCAAACTTGCTCATCCATGTCTTTATGGACCTTGCTTTGTGCACTGGTGCGGAGTCATGTTGGAACAGGAAGGGGCCATCCCCAAACTGTTCCCACAAAGTTGGGGGCATAAAATTGTCCAAAATATCTTGGTATGCTGACACCTTAAGAGTTTCCTTTACTGGAACTAAGGGGAGAAAACCCAACCCCCGAAAAATAACCCCACACCATAATCCCCCCTCCACCAAATGATTTTGACCAGTGCATAATGCAAGGTCCATAAAGACATTGATAAGTAAGTTTGAGGTGGAGGAACTTGACTGGCCTGCACAACCTCAACCTGACAGAACACCTCTGGGATGAAATGGAGTGGAGACTGAGAGCCAGGCCTTCTAGTCCAACATCAGTGCCTAACCTCACTTCTGGAAGAATGGTCAAACGTTCCAATAAACACATTCCTAAACCTTGTGGGCAGCCTTCCCAGAAGAGTTGAAGCTGGTATAACTGCAAAGGGTGGGCCAACTCAATATTGAACCCTACGGACTAAGACTGGGAAGCCATTAAAGTTCATGTACATGTAAAGGCAGGTGTCACAATACTCTTGGTAATATAGTGTAGATGACAGCTGGTAAAGAAAGGTGTAAAATAACTAACAGTGCAGTCCATACATGGGTAATGATGTCACCCAGGAAACCCCACCTCTATGGTTACTTTAGTGGTGGGAACTGGAAGAAGTCATTTGGGACGAGTTAAGAGACAGGTCTGGAGGGTTTTTTTCTTCAGGCAAGTGGGTGTTGGGCATCATGATTAAAGTGGATCTGCATCTCTGGACGATGTGACTGACAGTGAATTTACACTGTGCTACTTTTTTCTCTATTAAAGGACTTGTCAAAACCTGTGTGTGTGTGTGTTTGTTTACTATTGCCTTGTTTTTTGTGAATAAGCAGGAGTAATCATTCCACTGTGGGGGGATTGTTTTTTGGGGCTCCATGATTTTTAAAGGGGGATCTGCAGAAAAGGTTCTTATGGACAAGATGTGGACAAAGGTGCTTTGCCAGGGGGTACCTTCCATATTGAGGGCATGTGGCCCCCAGGAAGGGGAACCACAGGCTTGTCCCCCTAATTTTTTGGTTAGTCAAGCCTCATTCACATCTCTGCATAGTGGGAATTCATATTCTTGCATGCCTCTTTTTTTTGCCGTTTTGGGGCATTTTTGTCCCATGCTCAACAATCACCCCAAAAAGGCTCCAGAACATTTTTCTGTGTGGTTCGCTATGCGTTTGGAAATGAACAGATGTGAATAGAGCCCCATTCAGGCCCCATTCACACTTAGCGTAGTGGGAGCGCACTTTTTTATGTGCATTTATCCCGTGATATGCATAGGGCATCCAATTGATTTCATTGGGCTGCTCTACACAGGACAAAGTAGCTCATAGGACATTTTGGCGTGTTGCATGTTTTTTTTGCAATGCATTTTGCTGCATTTTACACTCATCTTTTTCGCATGGCAAAATTTTTTTGGTGTGCCGTTAACAATTAATAGCACCAAAAGTGCAACTAGTTAATTAAAGGTATATCTGATTGTACAATCTCTGTATGATTTCCTTTATATTTACCAATACAATATAATAGGACACATCATCTATCCAATCACTCTTTATCAAATCAGGAAGGCCCTTGCACTACATAGTTGATGGTAGATCTAAAGGAGATTGTAGAATCAGATTGTATAGTGTATGTTGAGCTCAGGACAAACTTCTCCTGTGTCAGTATTACAGCTCTATCCACAGGCTGTAATCTGATCACTCAGCTCCTGCACACTCTGCCAAATGAACGATATATGCCTGTGTATTTAGTAAGAACGGTATTCACTGATTGCATTCGGAAAACATCACCTGATGAGGTGGGTGGTAGTGATCTGCTGGAAGAAGGGAGGGCAAATGCAGGGTGTGTGCTGAGGTCAGCTGGTAAACTCCTTCCTGTGTCACTTCACAAGGTCTGTCCAGGAAGCAATGGAGAAGTTTTTTTATACAGCCAGCTGGACATTGAGGTAAGGGGTGTGTAATATAATTAGAAAGTTTTTTTTATTTCTGCAAAGGAAATACATTAATATGTACACTATATTGTCAAAAGTATTGGGACACTTGCCTTTACACGCACATGCACTTTAATGGAGTCCCAATCTTAATCTGTAGGGTTCAGTATTGAGTTGGCCCACCCTTTGCAGATATAACAGCTTCAACTCTTCTGGAAAGGCTGTCTACAAGGTTTAGGAGTGTGTCTAAAGGAATGTTTAACCATTCTTCCAGAAGTGCATTTGCGAGGTCAGGCACTGATGATGGACGAGAAGGCCTAGCTCGCAGTCTCCAATCTAATTCATCCCAAAGGTGTTCTATTGGGTTATGGTCAGAATTCTGTGCAGGCCAGTCAAGTACCTCCACCCCAAACTTGCTCATTCATGTCTTTATGGGAGGGGGGATTATGTTGTGGGGACGTTTTTCAGGGGTTGGGCTTGGCCCCTTTGTTCCAGTGAAGGGAACTGTCTGCATACCAAGATATTTTGGACAATTTCATGCTCCCAACGTTGTGGGAACAGTTTGGGGATGGCCCCTTCCTGTTCCAACATGACTGCACACCAGTGCACAAAGCAGGTCCATTAAGACATGGATATGCGAGTTTGGGGTGGAGGAACTTACTGGCCTGCACAGAGTCCTATTGTGGTATATTGGTACATAAGGGAGCTGGAATTTAGACAAAAAATGAACTTTTCCTTTAAGTATGATTGCACACCATAGCAATACACAACCATCTTTTCGAATCGCTAACCAAGCCACAGTGGACTTTGTCAAATTCTGTGCATGACACTAGCTAGTCACTAAGGGACTTAAACTATTAAAATACATTCGCAAGGCCCCGTGATCTTATTTTTAAAATAATACTAAAATAATACTAGACACTTAGAGCTGTCATGAAGTGAAAAGATAGACCTAATAATTAAATTGCTTGGTAATGAGTCTGCAAAGGGCAACTCAGGATGAAACAAAAACTACCCAGAAATAGCCCTGGGACATACTGACCAGAGCTATGGCTTCACAGATGTTATAGTGGTAAGTATCGAGGACTTGAAGATATGTTATATCATAACAAAGCTTTGAGGCACTAATTGTTTTGGGAGTATGCTACTTACCACAATAAAACATTTTTTGGAGGATAATGCCCTAGGCCAGTGTGCCCTCTACTTTGTTCTATGGTTTCAGTGTATTCAGTGCTTACCCAGTCTCGATAGGGTAGCAAGGCTTGGCATGTCCATAAAAGCCAGGATGGGAATTTAGGCAACTACCATTTCTGGGGGCCACTCTCAAGCACAGCAGGATGTACACTTCTTTGTTTGCTGATTTGGCCCTTCCTCCCTCTCTCTGCCCCTTGTTGGAGTGTAAGCAGGAGGAAGGATCAATGTTCTCGGTACTAAAGCCAGCAGAGGGAATGATGGCTTGCCTGATAGGCTTCCTCCCATGCAGATGTCTATCTCTCAGTCTGCTCTCTAGGCACTTGGTTGTACAATCTCTCAATCTCTGCTGGTACCACCTGGGCTCCTGCACACCAGCTGCTGGAGATAGGAACCTCATCTCACTGAGCAGGCCAGATGCTGGAGTTGACTGCATAGGAATAAAGCTATGAGGCAGGTTATCATTCCCTTAGCCAGCTCTATTACTGAGAAGGGTGAACTTCCTTTCCAGCTCAAAGACCGCCAAGTAACCGGGGACCGGAGGGCTGCAGGCCAGCATATCAAAGCACAAGGAAGAGTGTATTGGCATTGTTTAGCATTTTTTATTTAATGTATAAATATATTACTAATGCACTCACAGAAAAAATCCTTAAATAGTGTCAGATAAGGGTACTCACCGAGGCCGAGATGTTGAGAGTGGTAACCTCTTGCGACTAAGCGCACTCAACTCCTGGAGATGGTACAGGGGGTGAAGGGCACAAAGAGGCACGAGTCACCAGCAGGCTGGGCAGGTCTTGCGTGAAGGTCACCGGCAGGAAGAGAGTTGTGCAGGACTGGAAGATGCTGAAGCTCGGGAAGAAGGATGAACAGCTGATCCAACAAGAGGCCGGGGGTCAAACACCGTTGACTAGTAAGAGTCTCTAGATAGGCAAAAACAGTCCAGTGCAAGGACTGTTAGCAGGTCTGTCAGCAGGCTGATGACTAGTACTGAAGATTGATAGCAAAAGTCCGTAGGCCGGCCGAGGGTCAAACACAGGTGACTGGAAATAAAGTCTGTGAGCAAGCCAGGGATCGAGCACTGAAGACAATAGCAAAGTCCAGGAGCAGGCTGAGGGTCAATCACTGGAGACAGGAAGCAATATCCGTAGACAGGCCGAGGGTCAAACACAGTAAGCAAGTGGAGAAGTCCAAGAGGCAAGCCGAGGGTCAGATGCAGGTAGAGATTAGAGCAGGTCAAGGTCAATCTGGGTCACAACAGGTAATCAAGAATCAGGATACAAAGCAGGAAACACAGGGGGAGCTGAAAAACAAACCAGCAATCTGGTCATGGCACAGAGTGACTTTTATAGGCCAGTGGGAGGCTCATGTTGTGCACGCTATTGCGTACGCGCGTTCGCCGTTACGCTGAATCGCGCACGTGCAGTAGCCGTTTCGCTGAATTGCACACAAACATTAGCCGTTTAGCCGAATTGCGCACGTGCATTAGCCGTTTCGCTGTATTGTGCCCAGGGATGCGCCGGAGTGCCGCTCTACCGCGCATGTGTGAAGGAAGGCAGCGAAATTGGTGAGACTGGTACTTGCCTCTTTCCTGACAAATAGTAAGCATGTAGAAAGAAATATAATATAACCAGGAGCCACCACTGTGGTCACCAGCATGGGTGTACAGCTGGAGTGAAGCATATGGTCCAGTACTATGCTTAATTCCATGCCAACCATGGAGCACATACACACCTCTCTCCCAGCCTCCGATTTCCTCACTTTGACAGTCTTTCCACCCACCAGTGTGCAGATCAAGAAATATTTTGGGGAGGCCTACCCTTCTTCAACCTGGCAACAATACATTTTAGGAGGCTTTCAAAGATTTGACAATCAGGCGGGGTTCACACTGGTATGGCAAGACAGTCGTAGGATCTGTGGATCCGACTTTGCCCTGCGACTTGAAGTCCGACATCCGTTCGACTTCAATGAACGGAGATCCAACTTTGATCCCGACAATGCCAGGCACTTTGTGTCTGGTATGAATCTTTAGGGCAAACTCTACACCAAATAAAATTTAAAAAAAGCATGGGTTCCCCCTCCAAGTCCATACCAGACCGTTCAGTCTGGCATGGATTTTAGGGGAACCCCCCATGCTGAAAAAACAGTGTGGGGTCCCCCCCCCAAAATCCATACCAGACCCTTATCCGAGCACACAGCCCAGCAGGTCAGGAAGGTCAGGAAGTTCAGGAAAGGGGGTGGGGACGAGCGAGTGACCACCTTCCTGGATCGTACCAGGCTGCATGCCCTCAACATTGGGGGTTGGTGCTTTGGGGCAGGGGGGACCTGTGCCTTGGCTTATCGGAATCTGGAAGCCCCCTTTAACAAGAGGACCCCAGATCCAGGCTCCCCACCCTATGTGAATGAGTACCCCTACCCATTCACCTTAAAAAAGTGTCAAATATAAACACAGTACACAGGTTTTTAAAAGTATTTTATTAAAGCAGCTCCGGAGTCTCTTCCGATTTCTTATCCCCTCTCCAGCTCTTCTGCCTCCTTGGCTGATGTCTTCTGCCTCTGTTGGCTCTTCTCCCCTCTCTGGGTCTTCTCCACTCTCCACTGATGTCTTCTAGCCCTCTCTGGTCCGCTGTCTTCTACCTCTGTCCGCTGTCTTCTGCCTCTGTCCGCTGTCTTCCGCCTCTACCGGGTCTTCTCCACTGTCTTCTCGCTCTTTTGCCAGGTCTTCTCCGCTGTCTTCTCCGTCTGTTCTTCTTCTAATGTTGACTCAACGCTCTCTTCCGCTCTAATGTTAGGTGCACGGTGTGCCACTACTTATATTGGCATGGGGCGGGGTCACCGGGGGATGTCATCTGAAGGCCCCACGCCCTTATGACATCACTGCCCAGGGCATGATGGGGCGATGACGTCATAAGGGGGCAGGGTTTGGTATGGTCTTGGAGGGGGAACCCATGCCATTTTTTATTTTGGAGTGGGGTTCCCCTTCAAGATCTTAAGAGCACAACTCGCATGCCAAAGTTGGATCAGGTAAGACGGCGATCCGACTTTGATCCGACTTCAGTGATATTCAATGTGCTGAAGTAGGATCAAAGTCGGACCAAAGTAGTGCAGGGAGCATTTTCAAAGTCGGACCGACTTGTGTCTGACCAGTTAAGATGGCTCTCATAAAGAAACATTGATTTTCACAAATCATGCGACATGAGCTCCCAATGTCGGAGTGTTTGTCGTATAAGTGTGAACCCAGCCTTAGTTCTAATTGTCTTTTACTCATTGAATCATATATTAATTAGCCGCACAGTTTCCTAATAATTAAGTGAATATAGTTGCTTTGGAAACAAAACAGATGATAAAAAAAACTATTACTCAAAAACTGCTGCATTTGTCACAAGAACATGTGTGGCCAATGGACGGTTTCCTTTCTTTTCTTTCTTTGTTTAATTATTGTTTTTATTAAGGAGTAAAAAAAAAAATGGAAATACACGGTACAATGTATTACAAACAGTACAAGGAAAAATTATATGAGTGGGGAAGCATGTTATGTCTTATTACAGCAAGTAGTTATAAGGATATTGTAACCACTAGTGTTACACAAAGTGTACAAGACTTTTAATAAGTTGTCAATAGAATATTTGTCCCATCGGATATAATATGAGTATTCGTATCTTGGCCACATTATGATTATAAATTGACAGAGTACCAATACAAAACTAAAACATAATAACAGTTGAGTACCAGAAAAATAGTGTAGAAAGAGTAGAAGAGAAATAGTAGGGTTGGGTGGGGAAAAGAGGGTAGGGAGGGAAGGGGGGGGATTATCCCAGATCCGGGCTTCTGTTATACACTATTAATCTACTAAAACAGTTTACTTAGGGTCTGACATAATTTCCGCAAATGCAGATGTGTATTTAAAGGCAAACCAGCAGGACCATATTTTTCTAACATAATCAGATTTATTTCTAAGGGAGAGGGTGAGATCCTCCATATAATATATGCGATCAACTTCTATTAGCCATTGGCGTAGAGTAGGTATATTTTTTTGTTTCCAGAATCTGGGGATAAGTGCCTTAGCAGCATTAAGAAGGTGAGGAGTTATAGATTTCCTATACGACCCTACTGATTTGCCTGTACAATGTAATAATACAACGAATGGATCGTTAGGAACCTCATATCCTTGAATCTCTTTGATCCAGTGAAGGATGGTCATCCAGAATGGTCGTATCAGCGGGCAGGACCACCAGATGTGAGCATGGGTCGCATGTTCCCCACAGCCCCTCCAACATAGGGGTGGGATGTGGGGAAAGTATTTATGAAGAAGTGCTGGCGTATAGTGCCATCTTGTTAGGAGTTTATAGTTTACTTCAGCTGTGTTTGTGGCCGAGGAAGAAATATGAGACATTATGAGGATAGTGGACTTTTGGGTTGGAGACAGTTCTTTCTGAAGTTCCTTTTCCCAGTTATATATGAAAGCTGGATCTTCTGCAGAGTTTTGTGTTTGCAATATTTGATAGAAATGGGAGATGGGTCTCTCTACTGGTTGTGGATCTGCCAGAGCAGCTTCAACGGGTGTCAGTTCAGTGAGAGACCTAATGGGTTTAGGGAGGGAGTGAACAAAGGCCGCAAGTTGCCTGTATCTCCAGTGATCCATAGGAGTAGCCACAGAGTCTTGTAAAATTGTAGTCATGGGGGTAATTCCCGTCGATGTAGTGACCTGGTGTAGCTGAGTCGCCGTTCCCAGGGACCATGTATGGGTTTTGGGGTCTGGGTTCCCTGGCGGGAAGTAGTTGTGGCCTGTCAAAAGCATGAGGGGGGAGTTATAAGGCCAATTGTTTGTTTTGCAGAGAGTGTCCCACATCGCGAGGGTGGAATGAGTGAGCGGGGAGGTCTTGGGTGATAAGGTTCTGCATTTCGAAGGAACCCATAGTTGCGTAAAGAGATCAGAGCCACTTAACTCAGTTTCCAGTTCCACCCAAAGCTTAGATGTTTTGTGGAATCTCCAATCAGAGATTCTGGATAAAATAATCGCCAGGAAATAGTTTTTAAAGTCTGGTAAGGCCAGACCTCCCTCTCTTTTAGATCTGTTGAGAAGGAGTCTGGCAATCCTTGGGCGCTTTCTGTTCCATATATATTTGCTAACCAGCGATCTCAATATTGTAAAGAAACCTATTGGTATCCCAAATGGGATCATTTGAAATAGAAACAGCAGCCTGGGTAGTATATTCATCTTAATAACCCCTATCCTCCCTAGCCAGGAGTGGGCCATCTGAGACCACTTTTGTAAGTCAGTTTTAATCGTGTTTAGAAGCGGTAAAAAGTTTGAGCGGAACAGGGCGTCCGGGTTCGGGGTGAGATAAATACCTAAATATTTCATTTTATGTGCCTGCCAGCTAAAGGGAAAGGAACTTTTCAATTGGGAGGCAGTCTGTGCGGGGATAGATATGTTTAATATTTCTGATTTGGACATATTGATTTTAAAATTGGAGATGGTTCCATACTTAGCGAATTCTGACATGAGATTGGGGAGAGATATGAGAGGTTGTTGTACGTAGAACAAAATGTCGTCTGCGTATGCGGCGTATTTATGTTCGGTTGGTCCTATAGTAATCCCGTGTATAGAGGGGTTATGTCTCACCGTGGACAAAAAGGGCTCAAGCGATAGGGCGAATAAAATAGGTGAAAGAGGGCAACCCTGTCGAGTGCCGTTGTGTAAAGTAAATGGGGCGCTAAGGGTGCCGTTCACTCTCAGTTGGGCCGTAGGAGAAGTGTACAATGCCTTTATTTGGGACAATAACGGGGCTCTAATGCCCAAGTGGGTCAGTGTTGCCAACAGGAAGTCCCAGTCCACCCTATCAAACGCTTTTTCAGCATCTGTTGATAATAAGAGGGTGGGCTGGGACGATCCACGGACGTGCGTTATTAGCGATAGGGTACGAAGGGAGTTGTCCCTTGCCTCCCTACCCAGAATGAATCCCGTCTGGTCGGAAGTGACCCACTGCGGGAGCAGGGGAAGGAGTCTGTTCGCTATAGCTTTAGCATAAATTTTGGCATCAATGTTCAACAATGAAATGGGGCGATAACTGCCACATGCACTAGGGTCTTTGTCAGCTTTAGGAATAACAGTTATGTGTGCATGGGTAGTTTCAGGCCTGAGGAACTCACTGTCGGGAATCGCGTTAGCATAAGAGGTTAAGTGTGGGAGTAGAATATCTGCAAATTTACGGTAGTAAGCTACAGTAAAGCCGTCCGGGCCCGGAGCCTTACCATTTGCCATGGCTTTTAATGCAATGCGTAATTCTGCAACAGTGAGCTCCCCATCCAAAGAATCAAGTATATCAGGTGACAGCCTGGGTAGGTTAGCTTGAGCTAGGTATTCCCTAATGAGCTTAGACTTAGTGTCTTGATCTGTTACTGAGTGTTGGACGTGATATAAGTGTTGGTAAAACTCCCGAAATTCTTTGGCAATTGAAGGTGTATCATGGACCAGATCATCTGCAGAGTTTTTGATTTTAGCTATGAAGGTGGCTGTTTTCTTTTGTCGGAGTGAACGTGCCAGTAGTCTACTCGGTTTATTACCCCATTCATAGAAACTTTGGGCCACTATGCGGGCTTGTTGTTTTTGTTCCGTGTGGAAGAGGGACTTTAATTCTTCTCTTTTCAGAGTTAAGCTATGAAATACCGCTTGAGATTGGTTCGCTTTATGTAATTGTTCGAGGTCTCTAATCTCATCTAGCAGCTTAGATTGTTGGAATAATTGTTCCTTCTTTTTCCTAGACCCCATTTCTATAAGCCTCCCTCTAATGTGGGCCTTGTGTGCCTCCCATAGTGTGCCTGCTGAGATGTCAGGATGTTTATTTTCAGCAAAGTAGAGGGACAAACTCTCGCCTATTTGTTTTCGATCTATTTCCTCTTCTATGAGGTGCTCGTTGAGCTTCCAATTGGGGGACCTATGAGGTAGTGAGGGGATTTTAATGGTTAGTGTGATCGGGGCATGGTCTGATAGGGGTGATGAGTTCTTTTCTTTCTTTGGTGACAACTTAAATTTTTGGATTTCCCATCCCTTTGGACAGTGATCACTAGGACAAATAGAGAGGGTAAATCTCCCTATTAAGGGTACAGACAGCAATAGAAACTTGAAGCAGATAATGGCATGCAATTTTGCTTTACATGTGACTTCATTTAGCCCTGGTCCTAAGCACATGTGCATTGACCTCTCAGCTACCAGCATACTGTAGGTGCATTAACATCCTAATACCTAGTCCCTTGCATATGTGCATTACTGTCCAGTCCTCAATATGTTAACCCAACAATGCCCAGTTCTCATAACATGTGTGTTTTCTAATACATGTACTGTATCTAAGCACTACAGTTGTCAGAGGCCAATTGGCCACATTAATGTGCTTAGCCAGTTGTGGTAGATTTTTCTGCTTTCTGTCTAAAGAGTTCTGCTTAAAGAAGAAAAAGGAAATATCCCCCGTGGGGTTTTCTAGGCAGCAAGAAATTATGAAAATTGTAAGCTGTAACTTGAAAAGGTTTTTATTTTGTTGGACTTCAATGGCAACATGATCACAGGAAATGACCATGATGGTTAAAATAAGAGTTGTGCTACAGGAGATAACACAAATAAAACTGGCACAAAATTATACAATGTTCAAGCGCTATGATAGGATGGTAATTCTGACGCGTTTTGACCCCGTTGGGTCATCTTCAGAGGATTCAGGCACTGTAACAAAATTTACGTATTGAAATTCATGGATATGACCATAAAAATTAAAATATAATATAATACATATATGTTTATCAGTATAATAACCAATCACATTGTGTTTAAACAGTTTCTCCTGAGCCTAAAAATCTCAGATATCTCCCCCACCGGGTCCCGGCAGGGGTCCCAGGCCTTCCACCACGTCAACAGGGGGAAAAGAGGGCTGATTGCCCATGCATGTCTTACAAGGAGTCACATCAAGTGGATAATTCCCAAGACCGGGGAAGGGCGCTGCTTAAAGGGGAATTGCTTAAAGCGGGGGTCCACCTATCTATCATTTTTTTTTTTTTTTTTAGTTCATTCACAAACTTTTCTTCTCAGCATTACATACTCACATATTGTGTGTAATATGTCCGCCTGTGTCAGATTTTGTCGGAAAGAATAACTTATATTATTCACTGCAGGCGGTTTCCATCTTCATTGTGGGCATTTGAAGCCCACAAGCATTTATTTCCTGGATGTGGTGAATGCTGTGCTCCCAGCATTCACTGCTCGTTCCCGCACATGCTCAAGGGCATCCTGGGAAGCCTGAGACTAGCTCCCAGCAGTCTGGGAGAGGCTTGAAACACACCTACTCCCATGGGAGGAGAACCAGGAAGTGCAAAGAAGAATAGAAAAATAAAAGGTAATTACGGCGATTTAAATTTTTTTAAACGGCATGTCAGCATCTAGGCAAGGAAGAGAATACATACAGATATTGTTCAAAATTTGGGTGGAACCCCGCTTTAAGAATTCTGCTTAAAGGGGAATGTTCTTCTATTTACATTTGGATTACAGATATTCCAAGCTTTGAGTGAGTAATTCAAAGGCCCCAAAACTGGGAAGGCTGTGCTGTGAACCCCACTGGCCAGTGGTTTAGTTAGGATCTCTAGATAGGCCTCAAAGTTACCATTCTCCTGTTCACCATCATGCCTGCTTTGAAGACTGTGCTAACTGGCTTTGGTATCTCTGTCTGGTTTACTGCTGACTTTCTTTATCTGATTCAAATTTCTTTTCATAGTTTTTCACAGTTGATAAAGACCATTCAACAGTTTCAGGTGTGGTCAGGGAAAGAGGATCCAAAAAATGTATGAATCATTCTTTCAGCATCTTCAAGTGAACTTATGCTTTGTAATTCAGGTTTACTTTAATGAAGGCCCCACCTTCCATTTGCTCCCCCCATTACTTCTTTTCAGGAACAGGTTACTTCAATGCACCTGTTGACAAGTGATACATGGAAGTAATTTGCCAGCCTTGTTGATTTAGATTATGAAAGGCAGAAAGGAAACCAATATACCAAGAGGGAGAAGATACCATATCCATACAGATAAGGTCCCGGAGAAACTAGACCCAAGACTTCAGTGTCCCAAAATAGCAGTACCTTCTAGTAAGCTCCTTCCCTGAGAATAAATATTTCTAGAAGGTGTGCCTAAATGATTAAATGTTGGTAAGCAGACATCTTACAAGGCTGCTTGATTTTCAGCACATCCGAAGATGGTTCACTATCAAGTGATAAGATAATTCATCATGATTTCTCTAACCATTAAAATGTAATGAACCATATTTTAAAATGCTCCAATACAATTTAAAAAGTATATTTATTATTTACAGTAACATTTTTTTACCCTCAATATTTAATTTAAAAAGACACTGTTACTTTGCCCATTCAGATTTAAGTGACAGTGTCTGAAAATATTAATTAGTAGCCTGGCCCAAAAAGAAGTGCCACATCCAAATAAATCTGGTTACAGAAAGAATATATACAAAGTGGAGGACTTTAAACACATTTTATAAAACACATTTTATCTTAAAATTATACATATTTTATGAATCGGTGCAGAAAATAGACAAGGATAAAAACATGAAAGGAAGAAAAAAAAAAAACATTTAAAATAGCAACAGCATTAAAATATTAAAACATATACAGTATATGGCCTTTACAGTTGTGGGAACAATTGAATTCTGTATAGCTCAATGTTTTTCTGTGATAGATGACTCCACTTCATCAGGAACATAGGGAAAGGAGGGAGCAGAGGGTCAATACACTCTCCTGCAATCAGAAGTCCAGACGCTTAAACTATTCTCTATGCTGGGGCCACAGCACAATAATAAATGGTTATCATTGTCCATGCAAAAAATGTAAAAAATTAAATCTAATCATATAAAGTGTAAAAGAAACAATATGTGCTGTATTAAGGACAAGCAAATGGGTAATAAAGTGCAAACAGGGCGGAACTACCACCATAGCGACCCATGCGGGCGCTATGGGGCCCACAGCCGAGTGGGGCCCGGTGAGGATGAGGCCACCACCAGCAACAGTCTCCCAGCCAGGGGAAGAGAGAGGAGAGGAAAAGGCAAACTGTTCGTATCAGCAGAGAGCTGAATTGCCCGATGTAATAATTTTCATTAGAACTTCCAGTGTTTCCGGGGCTCACGTCACATAGCTCCACCTCTTGGCTCGGCGCCTTTGATAGAAAGAACGCCAATCCAATGCGGGACGTGTGACATCATCAAAGGCGTCAGGCCAAGAGGTGGGGCTATGTGACGATGAGCCCCGGGAAGACAGGAAATTCAAATGAAAGCTATTACAGCGGGCAATCCCGCTCTCTGCTGATCCGGGTGACTTTTCTCTTCCTCTGCACAGGTGAGGCTGTATGGGGCACAGGCAGGCCAGGCTGTATTGGGCACAGGTCACGCTG
Source organism: Lithobates clamitans (assembly GCA_037952925.1). Taxonomy (NCBI): domain Eukaryota; kingdom Metazoa; phylum Chordata; class Amphibia; order Anura; family Ranidae; genus Lithobates; species Lithobates clamitans. The sequence continues at coordinate 1,642,052 of JBBGZY010000474.1, read as the reverse complement.
TATGGGGCACAGGTCATGCTGCATTGGGCACAGGTCACACTGCAGTGGGCACAGGTCACACTATATGGGGCACAAGTCACGCTGTATGGGGCACAGGTCACGTTATATTGGGCACAGGTCACGCTGCATTGGGCACAGGTCACGCTGTATTGGGCACAGGTTACGATGTATGAGGCACAGGTCACACTACATTGGGCACAGGTCACGCTGCATTGGGCACAGGTCACGCTGTATTGGGCACAGGTTACAATGTATGGGGCACAGGCCACGCTGCATTGGGCACAGGTCACGCTGTATGGGACACAGGTCACACTGCATTGGGCACAGGTCCCTCTGCATTGGGCACAGGTCATGCTGTATGGGGCACAGGTCACACTGCATTGGGCACAGGTCATGCTGCATTGACACTAGGGCAGCTGTGGGGGAGGGCTGTTTGCAGGGGGGCCCCATCCAACATTTTGCTATGGGGCCCTGCTATTTCTGGTTATGCCCCTGAGTGCAAATGTGACCTTGTGAAAATAAAAAATATGCAACATAATGCTAATAGCGACAATCAATAAAAAACAGCAAAAGTCAGTCCATATTGGGTGGAAAAGTCCATGGTGAAGTAAATCAATTGATCCAAAAAGTGCACCGTGCATAAGAAAACGGGTAAAGGGATCCATTACTAGCAGCACCCTGACAGATCCTTACCCGATATGCAGGACCATAGATTATAATGGTCAAACAAGCAAAAACAGCTATACACCCAAGGAGAAGAGCAGCCTTCAATGAATCAAGGATCCAATAAGGTGACTCGAAATATTAGAAAAAAAAAACTGCCATAGTGAAGCCCATCAAAAAATTCAAGGTGTTTATTCAAAAGCTGTAGCAACAAATACTTTAAAAATGGAAGAATAACAGCTAACGCCCATGGAGAGCAGACATGCTGTCTGAGAGCTCTCTGATCCCCGGGACGCTAAGCAGAGTGTAGAGGCAATTAGCAGCCCCTGCTGGCGAAAGCATCACTACATGCCGCCGAGCAGCATCGCAGCCAGCCAGTGACAAGAAGAGCATAGGGGAGGAATATGAGCTTACCTCTCCATACACATGCTGAACGAACAAAATGGCATCGGAAAAGGTGAAAGGAAAGGTGAAGGAGAGTGTAGCAAAATCCGGCGGACACCCACTGGAAGTCGGCCACAGTGCTGCAAGAAGCGGTGGAGCTCATGATCGTGAATCACCGGCGGTAGGACGTGGTTTGTCGGCTGTTGACCGGGAACCACAGGGGTCCGGCTGCGGCTCTCCAGTAATGGGGAGGGGATCCTCTATAGCGGACTGGGGGACCGCGGTGACAGAGCAGGATCCAATGGCAGTTAGTGGAGGTACCCAGATGCCTGAATGAGCAGGAGAGAGATCTCCAGCACAGAACAACGGTGCCCCAGTAGAAACCTATGGCAGCCCCCCACTTAAAGAGGGATCCAAGGCCTCCGATCAAGAGAGCCTGTCAACACTAAAGGTGCAGTATCCAAGTTCAGATGTGTTTGATATGGATAAGGATAGACCTGTGGCTCAAACAGAATTAAATAATGGAGACATAGGAAAACATATAAAATGCCCTCCCTACAAAAAGAGATATTCAACAATTGATAGCTGCAGTGGAACTTTCTTGCAAGCAATCAGTAGAGGGACTCATAGAAGATACAGTGGCATTGGGGCAGAGAGTGGAGATAGTAGAAAATAGTCAGGATGATATTAGACAAGAGATGGCAGAAGTTCAAGATACAATTAAAAATCATGAGGTGGTTATGAACTCACTTTTGGACCGATTAGATGACTATGAAAACAGAAACCGTAGACAAAATATTCATATTTGGGGGCTACCTGAAACAATTGAGACTCCTAAACTACTTCAAAGTATACAAGGTCTATTTCGACAGATTCTGGAAGATTCAGTACCGGAAAAAATCTAAATAGATAGGGTACATCGCACCCTAATGTCAGCACCCCTAACACAGAAAGCCAAGAGATATTATTTGCAAGTTACATAAATACTCTACGAAAGAGGCCATTATGAAGGCGGCACGTAGTAAATCTACTATTGATTTTGAGGGGGGTCCGATTTCCCTGTTTATGGATTTATTAAGGCGCACTCTCATGCAATGGAGAGCAGTCCGACCACTACTAGAGGCACTACGTGTAGTAAATGTTAACTATCGTTGGGGATTTCCACTCTGTTTAACGGCCTCTCGGAATGGTAAGAAGGCGGTGTTACAGACTAAAGATGATTTACACCATTTTGTGGAAACACTGGACTTACCAACAATTGATTTTCCAGATTGGAGACTGAATAGTTCACTGCCATATATACAGCCCCCAGAACGCTGGCAGCAGGTTCCAAGAAGAGATAGACGCAGGAATAAAAAAAAAGGGTTGAGCCCGACTCTTTAGAGTTTAGGTAAAAGAGAGTGGCAGAAATAAGCAGCGATACATACCCAGCCGCAAGAAACAAAATATTATTTGACTTTTTTTTTTATCATCTCCCGGGGGAGCAAGAAGTTAGAATTTAGTTGATTTTTTTCTCTTTTCAAATAGGTCGGTCCCAGAATAAGGGGCTTTATATTCTGCAAGATTGCAGACAGGTGGAAGGCTCTGGGTATGGGCGATATGCCCTTTCGCAGACTCTTCCAACCCTTAAGCCTCATACACACAATCTTATTTTCCGCAGACAAAACTGCAGACTTTTGTCCGAAGGGCGTTGGCCCCAAACTTGTTTTGCATACAACCGGCACACAAATGTCGTCCAACAAACACGAACGTAGTGACGTACTACGTGGTTTTTCAGCTCTTTAGCGCCACCCTTTGGGCTCCTTCTGCTAATTTCATGTTAATAGAAGTTTGGTGAGTGTTGATTCATGCTTTTCATTTTGCGCTTTTCATTTTGCACTTTTCATTTCGTTTATGAACGGCCGTTCGTCAACCAGCCATGTTGCAGAATCGGAGGAGATAACATGTTATTTATTATTTGCCTTGGAGGTATTGCTTTGACCCAAGTCCAGTCCAGGAACAGGAGGAGGAGGATTTCTTGGACCAAAAATTGGTTGCTTTATTAACTGCTTCAGCCCCAGAAGATTTTACCCCCTTGCTGACCAGAGCACTTTTTGCGATTCGGCACTGCATCGCTTTAACTGACAATTGCGCAGTTGTGCGACGTTGCACACAAACAAAATTTACGTCTTTTTTTTCCCACAAATAGAGCTTTCTTTTGGTGGTATTTGATAACCTCTGGGGTTTTTATTTTTTGCGCTATAAACAAAAAAAGAGCGACAATTTTGAAAAAACGCATAATTTTTTACTTTTTGCTATAATAAATATCCCCCAAAAATATATAAAAATACAAATTTTTTCCTCAGTTTAGGCTGATATGTATTCTTCTACATATTTTTGGTAAAAAAAAAAATCACAATAAGCGTATATTGATTGGTTTGTGCAAAAGTTATAGCGTCTACAAAATAGGGGATAGTTTTATGCCATTTTTATTATTTTATTTTTTTTACTAGTAATGGCGGTGATCTGTGATTTTTTTCGGGACTGTGATATTATGGCGGACATGTCGGACAATTTTGACATATTTTTGGGACCATTGGCATTTATACAGCGATCAGTGCTATAAAAATGCATAGATTACTGTAAAAATGTCACTGGCAGGGAATGGGTTAACACTAGGGGGCGAGCAAGGGGTTAATTGTGTTCCCTAGTGTGTTTTCTAACTGAAGGGGGAAGTGGACTGTGTAGGGGAAGAGATAGATCACGGTTCATACTCTGTATTAACAGACGATCTGTCACTTCTCCCCTCAGTTTACACACACAGATTCCAGTTCTCTTTGTGCCCCGAGCGATCGCGGGAGCCCGGTGGTGATCGCGACCACCGGGCACTCGCATGGGCTCCGTGGGTGAGCAGGCGGCACGCATGCCCCTAGTGGACAAAAAGGGAACCGACGTTACATGACGGCGATTCGCGCAGCCGAGCCATGTTGCCGCAGTACAACTGCGGCGGCTGGTCGGCAAGCAGTTAATTGTGACCAATTATGTCATATGCCATTGCTGTGGGAGCTCCAGGAGAATGATCCAGATGATTTTCGAAATTATCTCAGGATGACGGATCCCTGCTTTCACCAACTCTTGGCTTTGTTTACCCCATATATTAAGAAGCAGGACACATGCATGAGGCTTTTAGATTATTTTTTGGTTGAATAATAATGATTTGATTTGTTATATTTTCTATATTTTTGGATGCATATAATGCAGTTTTTGGTTAAGTTCTATTGGCAAATAGCATGTCTAATTTTATTTGTTTTATTTTTTAATGCACAATAAAAAAATGGTGGAGAATAATACTTGGCTATGTGTTTTACTTCAAATGACAGTTTGGGAGTAGGCAGTTACATTTTAAAAAATACAATGTAAAATTACAAGGGACACCAACATAGTTGTATTTTTGATCTTAAAAACTATGGGATAATAGTGTTGTGGTAACTTGCACCAAAAAAAATAAATAAATAAATAACAAGCATAATAATATTATTCTTGATATCACTAGAAAAAAAAAGCCTTTAAAAATTTGTTTGCAATAACTCCATCAGTATCACCAGCAAAGCAGCTTCATTATTATCCCATTAAAGAAGAAGAGAATGTGCGTTGCATTTCGAGATTTCATAATTTGCCATGTCATGAATGTTAATTATCCATTGCGAACGCTAGTTTACAAGACCGACTTCTTCTGGCTCGTCCTTGCTGGAGCATGCGTGTTTGTACTTTGGACTTTTGTCTGATGGACTTGTGTACACACGCTCGGAAAATCCGACAACAGGCGTTTGTCCGCGGAAAATTTTTAAAGCCTGCCATCCAACATTTGTCAGCGGAAAATCTGACAACAATTGTCCGATGGAGCGTACAAATGGTCGGATTTCCGACAACAGCGCGTCATCACACAATTCCTGACAGAAAATCCGATCGTGTGTACGCGGCTTTAGTTGGTATATCCTACATGGTAGGAGATTTTGGTATTGTTGTGTTTTTTTTTTTTTTTTTTACAGGTGTATTTGGGGGGGAGACGGTGGTTCAAAGCGGGCCAGAGCATGGTATGGGGATAATTTTTCTCCTGGGCCGATGGAAGGGAGGGGTATTAAGTATAGGAGAGCATATATAGAACATATATTTAAATATGGGTGATACACTAAAAATTGTGCCATATAACGTGAGAGGCGGCAGACGTTATCTTTCTGCAGGAGACACACTTCGTGGCAGGTTTGACCCCCCATTTGCCTTTGGAGCTTTATGATCAATGGTTTCATGCACTATCCCCTATTTCAAGGGCTAGGGGAGTAACGATCACCTTTCGAAGATTGTGCCCCCTGTCTCTCATGTCTGTACAAGTTGATCCAGAAGGTCGCTACTTGTTTATCAAGGGGAGATTGCAGGGCCATTGTTACACTTTTGCTTCCATCTATGCTCCTAATGCAAATACGGTGAAATTCCTCTCCAAGACACTGGGGATGTTGGAAAAGTTTAGAGAGGGCTTTCTGGTATTGGGGGGGGGGATTTTGATTTAGTCTTAGATTCTACGTTGGACACATCTTCAGGTAAAACTTCAATCTCCTTTAGGGCTTTAAAACACATAAAAAAAACGCTTACTGCACTACATCTAGTAGGTAGTTGGAGGGTATTACATACTAGGAAGAAAGATTACAGTTACTTTTCAAAAGTACATAACTCATACTCTCGTCTTGACTTTCTGTGGATTGATCAATTTTATTTGAGTAATGTTTGCTCGGCTATTACTGAGTCTATTACTATTTCAGATCACTCCCCTAGAACAATGATGATTCGCCCAATTACAGCTGGACTTAGAGAGCGGATATGGCGAATGAATGAAGACCTGTTAAATAATAAGGAGATTTTAAAGGTCTTACCCCAGTCATTGACAACATATTTTGAGGAAAATGATACTGGAGATGTGTCTAACCAAGTAGTATGGGAAGCCCACAAGGCGGTGATTAGAGGCAAATTAATTGCACATGGCTCCTGTATTAAAAAAGAGAAACAGAAAGAGATTGAAGATCTATTAGATAGAATTCATAAACTTGAAGTCAGACATAAGATACACTTCGCTCTTGTAGATGCCCAAGAATTGGAGACCCTGCAAATGAAGCTGTCGCTGTGTCTGGATCAAAAGACCAAAGGTAGGTATAGATATTTTGCCCATCGTTTTTATGAGCAGGGGAATAAATGTGGTCGGTTGTTGGCAAGGCAACTAAAAAAACAACAAGAATCTCGCCACATTCATTCTCTGTTGGTAAATAAAAACAAGTAGTAGATACTCAATTAATAGCGGCTGAATTCCACCGTTTTTATACATCTTTACATAATGTTTCATCTTTGAATGCTGCGGGCTGAGAACAGGTAGAGGCAATATGGGCCTATCTTAAGGAGGCTGCAATAGTTGCATTGCCGTCTGCAGCCTTGCAATGTTCCTTTCCCTTTATTTGGCATCTAGACTATTTATTGTATCTGGGAGTCTATATTACCCCGCATCCAAAGCTTTTATACGACCTTAACTATAGTACTTTGCTGACAGGAATAATGAAGGAATTGCAGGGATGGAAGGGATATAAAATGACATGGTTTGGGAGGGTGAATGCTCTTAAAATGATAATATTACCTAGGTTAATATATACCCTATATACAATACCGATTGCAATCCCACAAAGCTTTTTTAAAAGTATGTGCAGAGCCTTTCAGACTTTTGTATGGAATGACAAACATCCCTGACTGGCTTTTGATATACTGCGCAGACCTAAGTGGGAAGGGGGGTCGGGCTTCCTGATATCGCTCTATACCATAAGGCCATGTCCCTAGTACATATCCTAAATTGGTGTCATGACACAACAAATAAAATATGGGTCTCTTTGAAGAAAACAATGGCAGGTAGGAACTTTGCAAGGGCACCTTGGATTCCGAGAGTGTCAAGGGGTCTTTCAGAATGGATATCTCCCTTAACGTTGACATCCTTTTCGATATGGGATAGAATGAATATAATGGGCAAACTGGCCCTGCAGACATCTCCTTTGGCCCCAATGGGAGGATATCCTTGGTTCTCCCCAGGGGAAGAACTTAGAACACTGGGAGTATGGGGTACAGATGGGAACACGACTTGTGCGAAGTTTGCCCCGGGGGGAAATTGTCCCCCCTTTTGGAGCTGACATCATCACTTGGGAGTATACCTTTAGCTTCAAGGAGAAATCGCCAGATGACAGATTTCTTTGATAAACTGAAACCTAGAGTAAGATCTTTAAGCTCGCTAACTGCATTTGAAGTGTTATCTGTTCATATCTCAGAATCTGGAAGCTTACTAGCTCAAATGTATAGACTGGTCCTTAGTGGGCAATAAACTTCAACTCCATATTTTATTAGAGAATGGGAGAGAGAGCTGGGGTGTAATTTTACATCTTTACAAGTTAGGAGATTTATTAAAGGGACCCACTCCTCCTCCATAAGTTCCCGAACACAGGAGATGTCATATACATTTTTAACCAGATGGTATCTGACTCCTGTACGCCTAGCACAGATATACCCGACAAGAGATGATCGATGCTGGAGAGGTTGTGGACAACGGGGCACGTACATCCATATATGGTGGACGTGCCCCAAGATTAAACCATTTTGGGAATCAATTGCACCATGGATTAAACAACTGACAATTAGACCCATAGAAGTTACTCCTTTACATCTTCTGTTTCATGGGATGCCGTGTTCTAAAAAGTTCTATAAAGAAAGCATTATACTTTATCTGTTGAATGCAGCAAAAGCATTAATACCAAGGCTCTGGAAGCAGGAGAGAGGCACCACCTTGTTGGAATGGAAAAAGGTAGTTAATTCAATAATGGAGGCGGAATGATGGGTATTTACAGTTAAGGATCAAAAGGATAAGTTTAAAGACATATGGGCAGGTTGGATGTATTACTCAAGAGAAAGTTGAGTGGAACACGGGAAAGTTGATGGAACAGATATGGGGGGGGATGTGAGTGAAGGGGCAGTTGGTGGGAGGGAGGAGATAAGAGAGGGAGGGGAAGAGGGAAAGGGGAAAGGTAAATAGAATAACATTTTTATTTATTTTTTAAGGGGCTGTTAAAGGAATATGCACTAAATATAGATCACTTGAGTGTATTTTTAAATTTATATTGTAAATGTTTTTGAAGGTTTAGATTTTGTTTGGTATGGATGGATTATGGTGAATTTTCACTGCACATTTGAGGAATTGTAGATGAACAGTGTTCATCCCTAATTATAACACTTTTTTTTGTTTTTTTTATGCACATATGAAGAATTATAGAGGTTCATCCCTAAATTAAAACACAAGGGTTTTTTTTCTCCTTTTGTTGCTGTCTTTCTCCTTTTCACACCCTCTTTCATTGAAGGGAAGCAGGATTTAATGCTAGGGGGGTTTCTGTGGATATTTTTTTTTGTATTTATTTATTTTATGTGTTAATTGTATATGAATATAGGTAGAAAAAAACGAGGTAATTATAAACATTAAAATGTGTACGATGTACAAGTAAAAAAGGAATATACGTTGATATATGTCAATGTTCTCACAATTGGAAATGTTTATTATAGTACTTTGATTCAATAAAGATATTTAAAGGAAAAAAAATGAAAGAATAACAGCATATATGGTGCCGATGTATGATGCAGCAGGCTGTCGGCTTGTGTGATACCGCTGGATAGTGGTTAGGTGTGTGTAGCATCAATGTATAACATTGGTTGGTATCACAGTTTACTAAGTTGCTGCCAAAATTCTTGTTTCACAACTGAGCACGGATTTTTATAATTTTTATTGTTATCATTGTCCATATGTGAGGTCCAAAAGGGAAGGTTCCTCTATCTACCTTGATTGATTAACCCTCTACTAAGAGAATCAGACTCCAAATAAATTGGCAATTGCTATACAGACTTGTATATGTTGCTGATGCGTGGGGTGTGGTGCTTTCTGTGGGGATGGCTGTCCCCAGCATGGAGGGGAGTTTGGGCTTCTCGACTCCTGATTGGAGGAGAATGTATTGACCCTCTGTTCCTCCATTTCCCTATGCTCCTGATGAAGCGGAGTCATCTCTTCGAGAAATGTGTTGAGCTATACCAAATTCCACTGTACCCACAGCCGTAAAAGCCGTAAACAATATGTATTGCAAGGAGTGTAATTACCCACATGAGTGAGTGTGGAATAATGTTAAAGGGTTTACATATGTGCTTTAATATTTTAGTACTGTCATTATTTTAAAAGAAGTTGTTCTTTTCATGTTTTCATTCTTGTCTACGTTCTGCGCTAATTATTAAAACATGTATTTTTTAAGATTAAACGTGTATAATAATGTGCCTTTAAAGTCCTTCACTTTGTATATATTCTTCCTGTAACTAGTGTCTGAACATAGCCCACCCCACTTATACTTAATAAAACACCTTCCCATGCTGCTTTTCAGCCCTTGCTAATGGATCAAGGCTTCTAGGTATGAAAGA